>CM067174.1:7588424-7676255 GCA_034093135.1 Erigeron breviscapus | reverse complement strand
AAATTAAACTAGCAACTTAGGTGATTGGGTAATTTGCTCACGGTTGGTGGTACCATGTGAGCACCTTAATCCTTTTACGATTATCTTTTCAACTCAATGAATTTGGTCTTAATTGAATGCAATCATGTTTGAAGTCTAGCGAATTCAAGGTGGATGATCTTTATTAATATTGTCTGAAGCTTTTCTTTACTTATATGCGTTTTGTCTTTTAATTTTATTTTAATTTAATTGTCAAAGTGAGACTCGAAGCAAACCCTGTTTTCCAAACCATTTTATTAAACAACTAGTTCAAACCAATCCCCGAGAACGAACACGGACTTACCTCTTAACTATATTGCATACGAACGGGTCCACTGCCCGATAGTGTGTAGTAGTGAGTTTCTAGGTATTTCTAGTTTATAATAATTTTTAAACTCGATTTAGCACATCAAAGAGTATTGCCCAGAAATATAGTAAAACCAGTAACAGATTTTCTGGTTGTAAGGCATCTAGTGTATCACCCCACCGTTGGCGGAAACATGAGGTGTCATGAAAAGTACAACACGACATGGAATTACATAGATACCGCTAAATGAAATAGAATATAATAAATATATTCCCAAAACATGAGTTCCAAGTCATAATCAATGCTAGGATAACTTAATACAATAAGTCCATAAACGGGATAGTCCAAGGCATGTAGCCTTAAAGTCTGACAATAAGCAATGGAGCATAAATCTCCGAAGTCCAGTCCTAGCATGAAAGTCTTTATCCCTGATTAGCCTGAGTACCTGAAAAGTATACTAAAACGTGTCAACACAAAGGTTGGTGAGTTCGTAGGTTTTAGTCAAAAAGTCTAGTCAAGAAAGAAGTCTTTTTTCGATTCTTTTAAGTCAAAACAAGTATTTGTTCAATATATAATGAGCAGAGTTACACCATATAAGTCAAAGTACTCAAGTCCCAAGTCCAAGTCTCAAAGTCTCAAAGTCTCAAAGTCACAAGTCTCAAAGTCCGGTCTTACGATACCTGCCTCGATGTAAGTCACGAGACTCAAAGTCTCAAAGTCTAGTCTTACGGTACCTGCCTTAATGCACACAATAAGCACGTCAAAGCCACAAAGTCTGGTCTTACGGTACCTGCCTTAGTCCAAGTCACCAAAGCACACAATAAGTACGTCCAAACAAGCACGTCATAAGCACAACAACAAACACATAATCACACACATACAACAAGGTCAAAGCACGTCAAATGGCACAAGTAACTCTATACGCACAGGCTCAATATTGAACATAAACAGAAATCGACAAAACTGTTTGAAAATTAAGTATACTTTTCACCCCAAAACTGATAAAAAGAGGGGCTACGAAACTCACCTGAAAGCAGCACAAGTATAAGTATTCTAGATCAATGTCAAGAACACGAACAGTCAGATACACCTGAAATAAGCTCACTATCTGTCCAACAGTCCTACATTGTCCACAAGTCATCCAATAAGTACTTACTTAATAGCACACGTCCAAGTCCTATACTAGTGTCTTAAGAAATGCCATTATGCCAAGTCGTATTAAGTTTACTTGAATAACACTTTTAATGTCCAAGACCGACTTTAAATCTCAAATTAATTGTTTAAAGTGTTAAGATTTCTCTTATTAACTCGATTGACAATGACAATATAGAACCCAAGAATGAACACTGACTTAAGTTCACTAGGTTAAATTTCATTGACTTTAACTTTTCTTTGACTTTAAATTCCATTGACTTTAAACTCCATAGACTTTAAATTCCATTGACTTTAAATTCCATTAACCTTAAATTCTATTGACCTTAAATTCCATTGACTTTAAATTCCATTGACTTTAAATTCCATTGACTTTAAATTCCATTGACTTTAAATTCCATTGACTTTAAATTCCATTGACTTTAAATTCCATTGACTTTAAATTCCATTGACTTTAAATTCCATTGACTTTAAATTCCATTGACTTTAAATTCCATTGACTTTAAATTCCATTGACTTTAAATTCCATTGACTTTAAATTCCATTGACTTTAAATTCCATTGACTTTAAATTCCATTGACTTTAAATTCCATTGACTTTAAATTCCATTGACTTTAAATTCCATTGACTTTAAATTCCATTGACTTTAACTTTCTTTGACTTTAAATTCCATTGACTTTAAACTCCATAGACTTTAAATTCCATTGACTTTAAATTCCATTAACCTTAAATTCTATTGACCTTAAAATTCATTGAGCTTAATCTCATTGAAGTTAAAAGCTTTGCGATTAAAAGTCATTGAGGTTAATAGGCTTTGAAGTTAAACTTTCATTGAACTTAAAAGTTCTGACAAAATTCGTTGAGGTTACTTCATTGATTTTAAAACTCTTTGAACTTAAAGTCCTTTGATGTTAAAATCCTTTGAATTTAAAAACTTTGAGGTTAAATCCTTTGAACTTAAAAGCTTCTTTGAGGTTAAATCCTTTGAACTTAAAAGCTTCTTTGAGGTTAAATCCTTTGAACTTAAAAGCTTCTTTGAGGTTAAATCCTTTGAACTTAAAAGCTTCTTTGAGGTTAAATCTTTGAACTTAAAAATCCTTTGAGGTTAAATCCTTTGAACTTAAAACTTCTTTGAGGTTAAATCCTTTGAACTTAAAACTTCTTTGAGGTTAAATCCTTAACTTAAAAATCTCTTGACCTTAAATCCTTTGAGCTTAAAGCTCATTGAGTATAAATTAGATTGGTAGAAAGCGACCAGATGCAAAATATTGAAGTTAATATCTCATTGAACTTAAAAATCCTTTGAGGTTAAATCCTTTGAACTTAAAAGCTTCTTTGAGGTTAACAAGATCTTATCGCAATGACCAGGAACAAAAAGATTGAAACCCTAACTCTAGAAATCCAACTCAGAAGAATAAGAAAATAAGAAAAAGATGAAGGAGATACGGTTTGACCACTTTGACCTAACCCTAGACCATGAACTTGACCAGATCCGATCAGTAAGAAGAGAAAGAACATGATTGCGTGACTCATAAACATGATTTCTTCTCAGATCTATCCTAGATTCAGACCGTTTTATCTTTACTTTGATATATATTTTCGGTTTGGTGATTTTTGTGTATATATAGGTTCATAAATCTGATTCACAAGTGATATATATACATAAAATCTCTGCAAGAAATGATTAAGAGTTGAAATCCTTTTAATCCTTACCAATTTTCGGAGATGAGATGATGATTTTGATGATGGATTTTCGGTTCTTGAGAAGGAGAAGAGAAAACACAGCCGCAAGAGAAAGAGAGGATGGAGAGAGGAAGAGTGAACGTGAGGGAGAGAAAAGGGAGGCTAGGGTTTTATTTGTTTCTCACGCTTTGAGTTTAATTTTTGTTGAGCTTAATACTTGAACTTAATTTGATTAAAGTTTAATAAAACTTCCTTTACGTGATTAGAAACAACAAATCCATCTTTTGACATTAATTATCTTTGAGTTTAATTCCTTTGAATTTAATAAGATCAGTAAGAAAGAAAGAACTCTTGAACTTACATAAAATTCATTTGACTAGACAATCTAAGAAAATTCAAGACTCGTTAAATTATTTTGTCGCCACAATTGTTTGTGACTTTTTAATAGCTTTCAATCGACTATAAATATGACCATATTTGATAATTAAGTCTTTAACTGTTTTAAAATTAAGTTTTTCACTTAATTTGACATTTCCACAAGACAACTAGTATTCCTCTCATTCTCGAGTTCACGCACAATTTTTCCAAAGTCTAAACGCTCATAAAGCCCGAATAAAACAAAAATCCATTGATTCCATGATAAAGTCTTAAGGTCTAACGACGTACATAGATGAAACGAACTAAAACGACCGGAAAAGTACTTCGGGAATATACGCTCAGATGACGGTTGTCACAACATTACCCTGTGAGTCCCGAATATAGATGATTAACTAAACCCGACTGGCAAGTACAACTAATCTTGATGGACAAGTTAAGTTTACGATCCAGATAAGGATAACAAGAAACAATTGACTTAAAGTAAATAACGAGAACTAAATGGCTGAAACTATATAAGATATATATAAGTATAATCAAGTATGTAGCATTGAGACACGTTGTTTTCTTTCTAATGTATTTGATTTATTGATATATAAACAAATACAAGGATTGTTGCGGAACAAAGATAAACACCCAAGTGTAAGTATCTAAACAATCCTGAAAAATAAGTGATCTAAATAACTTGGAAATACTCGTAAGTTTACTTAGAGTATATCTCACAAGTTGCAATGCTAAAATTTCAAGCTCTTTGCAAGTTGTGAGAAGACTTTGTATTTATAGACCAAGTCCATGATGATGTGGACAAGATCGTACAAATGTGGTTGTGAGCATTTAAGGAATTAAACCTAATTCCTTACATGCTCATACTAGGAAGAGTATATAAGTCAGTTGATGTGACTTATAGTACTATGTTCCAAACCTATACTTTTACCTTGTACCTTTTATTAATAGATAAATCTATTAACTGGGTAAAGGTATGTAAAGTAAAAAGTCTTCCTCGTAATCAGTGTAAAGTGTTGTTAATACTTTATACTGAGATGCTTCAGTCTTCGATCTGGTAGAATCTCTCTTTGCTCGCTTCTGAGATGATTCTCTTCTTCATACTTCAGTCTTTGACTTCAGAATGAATGCTTCAGATTTATCTTGATCTGAACTGAAGTAAAGCTTCAGTGAAGGAATTCTGAGACATCTCAGAATTCTGTACAAACGTCTTCACTAAACTTCAAGCTATTTCTGAACAAATTATACTTGGTCGATTTCCGACCTAACAAATTCCCCCTATTTGTTCTAAAATAGTGCATGCATCTCAGACTTCTATCTATACATGTTTGTAAGTCTGAAATGCAAGTTTTTGTTTAAGTTGTAAAAATTTTCTAAGTACATCTTATAGATCATTGATGTCTCAGAATTTTACTTGTGGTTTTCTAACTTAAACTTACCATCTACTTATTGGTTACAATTTGCAACATATATATACAAACTGAAATGTTTGTTACAAATGTAAATATATTACAAGTACATGATAATCTGAAAAGAAACTACTTCTTGGCAGGCCTTGAACCAGAAGGTGCCTCAGTAGGTTTTCTCTTCAGTGGAGAATGATCCTTCTTTGCAAACAATCTTCCTTCAATTTCTACCTTGGCCTGCATTTTTTGTTGTATTCTTGCTAACCATGCACCAATCAAGGCAGATTTAGGCTTCCCCTTCAGAATCTGGATCATCTCCCTATGCTCAGAAATCCCAAACTCGTGCACTGAAACCTGATGGTATTCTTCAGCTGCCCTTCCTTCTCTTTTAACAACCAAGTCAAAAAGCTTCAATCCATCAGCTTTTGTAACTTCCATATCAACTATTTTGGCTGAATGAGATCGATGCTTCATATAATGCTCATATTGATCTCTTTCATGTTTTCTTTCAATTTCAATAGCATCATCAGACATTGGTTTGAAGGTAGAAAGATCAGCATCACGAACATTCTTTCTTGATGATCTTGGTCCAGTCACTTTGGGCTTAATGGTTGGTCTGAGCAACTCTTTCTCAACTTTCAGAACTTCGGCCAGAATTTCCTTCCTTTTGATCACCATTTCTTTTTCTCTATTTTTCTTTAAGTCTTCAATGGACAACTTAAAGGCCAGACTTTCTAACTTTTGTTCCAGAGGAGAGTAGTTCATCCCACACTCATACTCAAGCATATCAACAATAGCCTTTTGCACTCTTGGATCATTTTTGATTTTCAAGTATCTTTCCAATGATAAACCAAGAGCTGCAGCATCTATATGATCAAGGGTCCCCATCTTCAGATGTTGTTCCCTTTCTCTTTCTTTGTTTTCCCTCTACATAATAAATTGATTGGAAACCTGCTTTTGCAACGCTTCCAACTTCTTACTATCAGCCTCAAGATCGTGCAAGGGATAACCATGCTCATCCACATTCTCACCAACAATGATTCCAGAACCCTTAGAACTTTTCTTTGGTTCTTCTACTTCTTTGCCTTTTCCCTTGTCTTTCTTCTAAACTTGTTCCCCCTGAACTGAGGCACTACCAGATGGTACCTCAGTTTGCTTCTTGGTTGCTTCAATCATTTCTTGAGTACTAGCCAGCAAACCAATAGGCACACTTCCCCTTTGGGAATCTCTGAAGGCATTTTAGCATAAAGGTCAATTGAAGTTTTAATTGCCTTCAGTGGTTCCCAACTTTGTTGTTCTAGGCAATCACATATACCCTTTTGCCATTGTAGCAAACTAAGCCCTTAATCTGAATGAAGAATTAAGGTTCAGTGCTTCTTGATCTTTTAAATCTTTCAACATCTTTCTATCTTCTTCAGTGAAAGAAGCAGGGGGAGGAGGAGCAATAACAGTTTCTTTCTTCAGAAGAGTTAGAATTTCATCTAACTGTTTGGACTGATTCTGAACTGAACCTTCAAGCTTGGACACTGAATCTTTTACTTCATTTACAGCCTTGTCCACTTTGTCATTTGTGTCTTTGGTCAGTTCAGCAATCATTATTCTAACCTCTGCACCAACCTTCTCAGAAATAGATTCTGAAATCTGAGCAGTTAAATTCTGAGTTAGCTCAGACTTCAGATTATCCAAAATACCAACACTTATAGAAGCCCCAAGTTCTTTCTCATTTATACTTGGCTTCTGAACCAACTCATGCACTTCTCTTCCAACAGCCATAAAATCTTGCTTCAACAACTGAACACAAGAGGTCAAGTTTGCAACAACCGAAGCTTGCACATCTCTCTTTGTTAACCTGAAGGCTTCTCTGATTGCAGAGCTCACCTTGTTGCAAGTCATCACCAGCTCATTTAGCTTCCCAACTACTAGTTCTTCATTTCTAGTAACTTTGGTTAACTCAGTTCCAAGAAACATCTGAGCACCTTTCATATCAGCCACAGAACTAGTATTGGCAGTTAGAGATTTGGTTAAATCCTCCACCCTAAGAATAAGGCTTTGGACTTCGGTTTGAGTTTTCTCTAACTGTGCTTCTACATTTAAAGGAGGTGGGGGTTGAGCAGAAGCAGGAGCAACAAACGGTAGTTTACCAAGCCCTTTAAGTACATTATTCATTTGTAAATCAGTTGGACTCTCAGATTCTGTCTCAGAATCCAAGTCCTTCTCTATTGGGGCATCATAATTGATAGGCGGTGGGATGTTGTGAATTTGGGGGTGAAGAAATTGAAGTGATGGAGTGAAAGTTGGATTGGTGACATAGGCAGGAGTTAGTGCCTGGTGGAAAAATTGGATGTTGATGAGATGAAGTGGTGGAATGTAAGGATTAATTTCTTGTTCTTGTTGGATTTCTGGGGGAGGAGGTGGGGCGTTTGCGAGGATGGTGGCTGGCTCAGAATCAGAATGATTCGCCTCCAATAATCCCTCGTCAAACTCAAAATCAGCAAGGGAATCAAGATTCCCCTGAGGTAGCTCATCGTCATCCCAGAAAGCATTCACTTTTACAATCTGGTCAGATATGCTCTGGTTTGGGTCACTAGTACCCGCACCAGTTTCTGGTTCAACATCTGCAGAAGCAGGTGCATCGTTACCAGATTCAACGATTGGCAACTTTTCTTTAGGTCGACTAACGGGTCCCACATTCTTTTGTGGCCCACTTAGTGACCTTTCTGAACCAGCTAGTGTGGCTGAAACAGTTTTATTAAATACCTGAAGCATAGCAGAGGAGAGTTCAGGCTCATTTTCAGCAGTGGATGCCTTTGAGAAATCTCTGTTGTATTCTGGTACTGAAGCTTCAGGTCCAGCTTGATTGTAAGCATCACCAAGAATATCCATGAAACATAAGCTCAGAAATCTTGGAAAGGCAATATGCAGACTTCTCTTTCCTTTTAATTTTGTAATAAGCTGAGAGAAGAGAATCTCAGCAAAGTCTGCTTGTATCCCATTCCAAATATAATACCCCATCTCAACTTGGGGTAATGAAAGTTGGTCCAACCCTCCATGGTTGCCACCAAGACTTTCCACAATTTGGGTCCAGAAGAACCTCCAGCAATTGCCAAATCCAGACATAAATATGTGTCCGGAGGTTTTCAGATTACCATCAGCATCCTCCATATCGCCATGACCGGTGGCGACTAGAACCTCCCTGAAATTGACTCCTTTGAGTCGTTTAGCATATACCTGGGAAGGTTCGAGGTAGTTCAGATGAAGGGAATTTCTGAACCCCTCAAGAGTGATAACACACTGCTTGGTGCCCTCATTGAGAGTGAAGAAGATGGATTGTTCATCTTTGCTCACCACAGCAGTATACCAGAATTCAAGCAAGTATCGATGATACAATGCCTGAGGATTAGCGGTCAGAGCATAATGGAAAGGGGATTTCTCCCAAAAATTATTGATTCTTCCCATTAGCATTTTGGATTTCACATTTAATTGAGCCAAGAAATTGCTCATGTTAAATCGGATTTGAGACGGAGTGAAATTCTTTGGCCATGTGGCAGATGTTTTCACATCATTTGATGGAGTATATTTGAAATTTATGAGCGATTTAGGTTGCGAAGAAGATGATGATTTAGACATTTTAAGAAACGAAAGTTGAAAGTAAAGGAATATGAGGAGTTAAGGAATTTGAGAGTGAATAAGAGAGAGATTGATGATTGGAAAGTAAATGAAAAACGAAGTAAATGAAAGAATGAAAAGGAATTTGAATTTAAGATGGAATATAAAATGATTTTCCAATTAAAAACAATTTCTGGGGTCAAGTCCGCATTTAATGCAGAGACGTTTGAGTGACCCCACCCTGCAACACTTTTTCAGAAAAAGTACTCATTTCTTTCCCTTTTACGGCGCAACTTGTGTGACACATAAGCATGACCAACGTAAGTTAAAAACATAGTATGCAGTAGGTCACGTGTACACACAATTGACCAAGTATCAAAAATATTTTGAAAAGATGTTGTATTTCAGTGATGACTAAACAAATTCTGAGCATGGTCAGTTCCAAAGAGATCTGAACCATCTCAGTTAATAAAATTCAACTGAAATATTTTTGATTTTCTGAAGTGCTTCAGTTAAATACATTTTTCTGAGCAAAAAGGTTCCCCCTCAAAAATGAAGGTTTATCTTAAAGTTTGAAAAATATTTAACATTCCCCCTGAAGTGATGATCCATGAATTAATAAGTGCCAAGATAGTATCACAAAGGCGTTCGATAGCTAGGCGAGCAAAAATTACATGGATCGCTCAGACTGGTGAACCAGATCAGTGTCACTGAGGCGTTCATAACAAGATTACCAGTCTAAGGATTTAACATACCCAACTCACTGACTAGATGTTTAAAGGTTTTGACATCTAAAGGTTTTGTAAAAACATCAGCGAGTTGCTTATCAGTGGGAATAAAGTGCAATTCAATATCTCCTTTCAGAATATGATCACGAATGAAATGATACCTGAGATCAATGTGCTTGGTTTTCGAGTGCATCACAGGATTGTGAGATATGGCAATGGCACTAGTGTTATCACAAAAGATTGGAGTCTTTGTGTAAGTAACACCATAATCAGTCAGCTGGTTTTTCATCCATAGAATCTGAGCACAACAACTTGCTGCAGAAATATACTCAGCTTCTGCAGTGGATAGTGATACTGCAGTCTGCTTCTTACTGGTCCAGCTTACTAATTTGCCACCAAGGAAATGACACCCACCTGTGGTACTTTTCCTGTCTATCTTACAACCTGCATGATCAGAATCTGAATAACCTATTAGATCTAGACTGGAGCCTTTGGGATACCAAAGACCCAATCTGGGGACACCCTTAAGGTATCTGAAGATCCTTTTAACAGCATTTGCATGTGCTTCTCTGGGATCAGACTGAAATCTAGCACAAAGGCATGTTGCAAACATTATGTCTGGTCTTCTTGCAGTTAAATACATCAGTGAGCCAACCATACCACGATATTTTGTATGGTCCACTGGTTTTCCATGTGGATCAGAATCCAAAGTTAATGGAGCAGAAATAGGAGTATCTTTTGATGAGACTGAATCAAATTGATATTTCTTTAATAAATCTCTGACATATTTTTCTTGGTTTATGAAAATACCATCTTCAGTTTGTTTTACTTGAAGTCCCAGAAAATATGTCAGTTCACCCATCATACTCATTTCATACTCAGAAGACATGATTTTAGAAAATTTTTCACACATCTTCTCATTTGTAGAACCAAACACAATATCATCAACATAAATTTGTACTAAAAGGATATCACTTTTATCATGCAATATGAACAAAGTGTTATCAATTGCACCACGTTTAAAACCATTTTTAAGAAGATGTTTAGTAAGAGTATCATACCAGGCTCTGGGTGCTTGTCTCAGACCATATAAGGCTTTGTTCAGTCTGTACACCCAATGTGGTTTTTCTTCATTGATGAACCCTGGTGGTTGATACACATAAACGACCTCTTCTAGTTCTCCATTCAGGAATGCACTTTTGACATCCATTTGATAGACTTTAAACTGATGATGAGCTGCAAAAGCTAAGAATATTCTGATAGCTTCAAGTCTAGCAACTGGTGCAAAAGTTTCATCAAAATCTATTCCCTCTTGTTGTGCATATCCTTTTGCAACAAGTCTTGCTTTGTTTCTGATGATATGACCATCTTCATCCATCTTGTTTCTGAAGACCCATCTTGTCCCAATTGGTTCCTTCTTCAGGTTACTAGGACAAGGAACGAGTTCCCATACATCGTTTCTTTTAAACTGGTTGAGCTCATCTTGCATGGCTTCAACCCAGCTTGGGTCTTGCATAGCCTCGTCAATCTTCTTGGGTTCAATTAGAGATAAGAAGCTGATGTTTAAGCATTGATCGCTTGTGGCTCTTCTGGTCTGAACCCCTCTACTGGACTCTCCAATAATTTGCTCGATTGGATGTGCTTTTGTCCATTTAGAGTATTGACCAGGATGAATACTGATATCAGTGCAAGAACTTCTCTGAGTAACTTCAGGAGGAGCTTCAGAAAATACTCCTTCAGCTTCTTCTTCTTCCTGCAGATCATGACTTGCATCATGAAATTCTTTAGATTGAGGTTGCTCAGTGGAGCCTGATATCAGAGGAGAAGCAGCATGTACATCTGATCCAATAGTTAGTTCAGAAGGTAGTTTGAAACTGACTGGAGGATAAAATGGAATGTTGCTAGGCTTTTTTATTATTGGTTCTGAACAGAGATGTTCAGAAGCAGGTTCAGGTGACTGATCAGTTTCAGCAATAGGATCAGAATCACCAAAACTCATTGGACTTTCTGAGGGTGGTACAGGAATGGAATTTTTAAAGATTACAGAATTGGATTCATCAAAGGTAACATGAATTGACTCATCAACCTTTTCAAGTCTCTTGTTAAAGACTCTAAAGGCTTTGCGATTTGATGAATATCCTAGGAAGTATCCTTCATCAGCTTTTGCATCAAATTTTCCAAGCTGACTTGAATCATTCAGAATGTATACTGGACACCCAAATACATGGAAGTATTCAATATTAGGCTTTCTATTTCTGAGTACTTCATAGGAGGTCTTCTTGTGTCTTTTGACATAAACAGATCTGTTCTGAGTGTAGCATGCAGTTGCAACAGCTTCAGCCCAGAAATTCTTGGGAAGACCAGATTCATTCAACATACTTCTAGCAGCTTCAATCAGCGTACGATTCTTTCTTTCTACAACACCATTCTGCTCTGGTGTGTGGACTGAGGAGAAGTTCTGAGATATGCCAGTTTCAGTGCAGAAGGACTCCAGAGTGGCATTTCTGAATTCAGTGCCATTGTCACTTCTGAGCTGACAAACTTTTCGCTTGTGCTGAGCTCAATTTGTTTGATGAGAGCAATGATTTCAGCAGCAGCTTCACTTTTGGACCTGAGGAAAATCACCCAGCAGTATCTTGAATATTCATCAATGATAACAAGGGTGTACTTCTTTCCTGCTCTGGTCTGAACATTCACTGGTCCAAAAAGGTCCATGTGAAGCATGTGAAGAGGTTCAGTTATACTAAAGCTTTGCTTGGTCTTGAATGAAGCTCTTTTCTGCTTACCTATTTCACAACCTGGACATGGCTTGTCTTTGTTGAAGGACATAGAGGGTATCCCATCAACAAGTTGTTTTCTAGACAACTTATTAATGTTTTTGAAATTCAGATGGGATAATCTCTTGTGCCACAGCCAGTTTGTGTCTTCATCTGCCTTTGAGTAAAAGCATTGTTCAGAGGTGGAAGGATTCATATCAATGACATAAATGTTTCCCTTCCTTTCTGAAACAGTTGTCTGAGCTGTTTCAGATTTACCCTCAGATTGTTCCTGGGCTTTATTAGTTACAGTTTTCTGCTTGCCAACTTTAGGAAAAATGATTTCAGGTTTTATTTCCTTTGGAAGTGCATCTAAATCAGTGATTATGGATGCCAAGTGAAGATCACCAGACTCATATGCTGCTCTTTGGGATGCAAAAGTATTTTTAATTGCAGCATCTGGCCTTGGTGCTTTCATCCAAGATTTAATGATTGCTTGTTCTTTTTCAAGGATGGATTTTAATTCTTCCTTTTCCAATTCTAAAGTTGCAACCATAGACTGATAACTTTTTAGAGCCAAATGAACATCTTTCAGTTCTTTCAGTCTGGCATGACTGGCGTTCAGTTCAGAAGCATTATTTTCAAACATTTTTAGGCTTTCTGAACGCACTGTCTCAACAAAAGAGATGTCAGCCTCTAAAAGAACCAAAAGGTCCAGTTTGTGTTCCTCATTATTTTCAAAGCCAAAATTACTGACCTTTTTCATTACAATATCCACCCAGCGACCAGATTCGACATCGGATTTGACCAAATGACCTTGATCTTCTTGTGCCATGAAACACATGTCCCTAACTTCTTCTTCATCATCAGATGATTCATCAGATTCTTCCCATTTTTCAGTTTTGGCAATCATACAACTGTTGCTTGAGTTGTTTTGTGCCAGAAGAGCCATATGTGCCTTTAACTTCTTGTATTTGGCCTTATAGCTGTCATCAGATTTCTAAAAAATAGAATGGTTAGGAAGCAGATTGTGATGATGATGGTTGACTAGATCTGCATTCCTTCATGAAATGTCCTTTCTTGCCGCATTTAAAGCATTCAAGATTAGACTTGTCAATAGAAGCGCTGGAAGCAAAAGGTTTGCCAGATCGATTTGATTTGGCCTTAAAACGATTGAACGTTTTAGCCAGCATGGCAACCATATCATCATTGTCATCCTCATTACAATCATGAGTAACATTACCAGAGACACCAGTTTTTAACATTTCAGAAACCATCTTCTTCATCGAGTCAAAAAAGTCACTCTCAGAAGATAGTAGAGCAGTATTATGTGGTTCAGAATACTGAACCATACCAGAACTGGTAGAAACATGGTTTTTGGCATCTTGCTCAGCCAAAGCTCTCTCAGCTTTGTTTTCTTTAGTATATCTGAAGGCTCCATAAAGGGAAGCAAGAGTGTGACTGTGCAAAGTTTTGCCTTGTCTCAAGACCAAGATTAAATTTTCCCATTTAGAAGGTAAAATATCACAAAATTTTTCTAACAAAATTTCTTTATCTTTAGTTACACCCAGGGCTTTCAGTTGATTTACCAGATTTGTAAATCTGATGTAAGTTTGAGTTAAAGATTCCCAGGGACAGCAAAGAAAGACTCATATCTTTTGTTTAAAGCAACTTTTCTTGTGACAATTGTCTCATTTGTGCCTTCAAACTGTGTCATTAGTTCCTCCCACATTAATTTGGAATTTTCAAGTAAAACAAGAGTGGGCATTAGGGTTTCAGGAACTGCATATAAAATCATATTTTGTAACTTGGTGTCAAGGTCTACAAGTCTATGATCTTCCTCAGACCAATTATCCTTCTCCTTAGGTGACTGCCTAGGAGTCCCATCGGTATTTCTGACGACAGTAGAAGCATTCATGGGGACAAAGGGTCCTTCTTTTAGGATATCGGGCAAATGTCTTTCAACACCAGCAATATACTTTAGCATGCATGCTTTCCATGTTTGAAAGTTTTCACTGTTCCCATCAAACTTGGGAACAAGATTATTTGGAAAGTGTACGTGTACATTATGTGATGGTATATTGTTGTTGATGACAGGGGGTGGAGTAGTGTTATTAGGGTCAGAACGTTCTTGTTGAAGGTCAGCCATCTATGTAGATCAAAGGTTAATGAATTGATATAATTCAACCTTTAGGCTCTGATACCAATTGTGAGTCCCGAATATAGATGATTAACTAAACCCGACTGGCAAGTACAACTAATCTTGATGGACAAGTTAAGTTTACGATCCAGATAAGGATAACAAGAAACAATTGACTTAAAGTAAATAACGAGAACTAAATGGCTGAAACTATATAAGATATATATAAGTATAATCAAGTATGTAGCATTGAGACACGTTGTTTTCTTTCTAATGTATTTGATTATTGATATATAAACAAATACAAGGATTGTTGCGGAACAAAGATAAACACCCAAGTGTAAGTATCTAAACAATCCTGAAAAACAAGTGATCTAAATAACTTGGAAATACTCGTAAGTTTACTTAGAGTATATCTCACAAGTTGCAATGCTAAAATTTCAAGCTCTTTGCAAGTTGTGAGAAGACTTTGTATTTATAGACCAAGTCCATGATGATGTGGACAAGATCGTACAAATGTGGTTGTGAGAATTTAAGGAATTAAACCTAATTCCTTACATGCTCATACTAGGAAGAGTATATAAGTCAGTTGATGTGACTTATAGTACTATGTTCCAAACCTATACTTTTACCTTGTACCTTTTATTAATAGATAAATCTATTAGCTGGGTAAAGGTATGTAAAGTAAAAAGTCTTCCTCGTAATCAGTGTAAAGTGTTGTTAATACTTTATACTGAGATGCTTCAGTCTTCGATCTGGTAGAATCTCTCTTTGCTCGCTTCTGAGATGATTCTCTTCTTCATACTTCAGTCTTTGACTTCAGAATGAATGCTTCAGATTTATCTTGATCTGAACTGAAGTGAAGCTTCAGTGAAGGAATTCTGAGACATCTCAGAATTCTGTACAAACGTCTTCACTAAACTTCAAGCTATTTCTGAACAAATTATACTTGGTCGATTTCCGACCTAACATACCCCGTTAAAAGAATTTCATCCCGAAATTGAACTCGCACTAGTCCCATTAAATAATTGGGGGTATTTTGTCTTGCAATGATTTTCCCGTCCCCAAGTATACTCAAACCCTCGCTTTGAATTCCAACGAACCTTAACAAGGGTATACTTAGTTTTCTTTAGCTCCATACCTTACAATCCACAATCTCCAAAGGCTCTTCAACAAAGTTCAGCTTATCGTCAATCCGGATTTCGTCCATAGGCACATGACGTTCCTCCTCGGCTAGACATTTTTGAAGATGCGACACATAGAATACATCGTGAACTCCCATAAGCTCTTCTGAAAGTCTCAATCGATATGCTACCTTACCAATTCTTTCCAGTACCTCAAATGGTCCGATATATCTTGGTCCGAGCTTTCCGCTCTTGACAAATCTAACCACTCCTTTCCAAGGGGAAACCTTAAGAAATACACGATCCCCAACACTGAATCTCGAAGGTCTACGTCTCACATCAGCATAGTTCTTTTGTCGTTCACGTGCTAATCTAAGTCGTTCTTAAATCTGAATTATTTTCTCGGCAGTCTCTTCAATAAGCTCAGGCCTAACCAACAGACTATAACCAAAGTCAGCCCACGCGACAGGTGATCTCCACTTCCGTCCATACAATGCCTTGAAAGGAGCCATATTAATACTCGCATGATAGCTATTATTGTAAGAGAATTCTATCAAATGTAGATGGTCATCCCAGTTTCCTCCAAAACCAAAGCTCACACTCTCAACATGTCTTCTAAAGTCTGAATCGTACGCTCACTCTGACCATCAGTTTGAGGATGGTACGCCGTACTCATGTCTATCCTAGTTCCAAAGGCCTTCTGAAACCCTCGCCAAAATTGAGAATTAAAGCGAGTATCTCTGTCCGAAATAATCGAAACTGGTACGCCATGTTTCGACACGACTTCCTTTACATACCTCCTCACCAATTTCTCTGTGGGGTCTTTCTCGCGAATGGCCAAGAAATGAGCAGACTTTGTCAGTCTATCAACGATCATCTAAATCATATCATGACCCTCCTTTGTTCTAGGCAGTTTTATAATAAAGTCCATAGTCACACAGTCCCACTTCTATTTCAGAAATTTCTGGTTGTCTGAGTAATCCTGCAGGCTTCTGATGTTCTGCTTTCACTCGTAAACACGTCATGCATAGGTTTACAAATTCAGGAACATCCTTCTTCATGCCAGGCCACCAATACAGCTCACGCAAGTCATAGTACATCTTGTCAGTTCCCGGATGTACCCGAATACATTGTATTATGAGCTTCATTCATAATCAATGCCCTTAAATCGCCGGTGAAGGGAACCCATGGTCTGTCCACAAAATACAATCCACCATCGTCCCTTTTATCTAGATGTTGTTCCATACCTCGCAATTCCTTCTTGAGAAGTTCTTCATCGCCAACAACCCATGTATGTGCTTCTATGATCTGATCTCTAACACTTCTTGCACTGTAATGCCCATCACACGTACTCGTCTAGGCTTAACCCTTTCCTTACAGCACAGAGCGTCAGCCACTATATTAGCTTTTCCCAGGTGATAACGAATGTCACAATCGTAGTCACTAAATAACTCAAACCATCTCCATTGCCTCATATTCAAATCTTGCTGCGTGAAGATATGCTGCAGACTTTTGTGGTCCGTATAGATTACTCACTTGGTTCCACACAAGTAATGCCTCCAGCACTTTAATGCAAAGACCATTGCTCCTAGCTCCAAGTCATGAGTTGTGTAATTCTTCTCATGAACCTTTAATTGTCACGAAGCGTACACGATCACTTTGCCCCATTGCATGAGTACACAACCTAATCCTTGACACGTTGCATCGCAGTACACTACAAAATCATCCGATCCTTCAAGCAGACTCAAAATCGGTGCATACACAACCTATCCTTCAGAAACGCTTTTTCTTGTTTCTCGCCCCAAACATACGGTCTGTCTTTCTGCGTCAATTGCGTTAGCGGCAGCGTAACCTTAGAAAAATTTTTAATGAACCTTCTATAATAACCCGCGAGACTAAGGAACTGTCTAACCTCAGTCGGCGTCTCTAGCGTTCTCCAATTCCTAACTGAATCAACCTTGCTAGGATCTACATGTACTCCATCCTTGCTCACAACATGTCCCAAAAATTGTACCTCATTCAGCCAGAATTCACATTTAGGGAACTTTCCATACAGTTTTTCCTTCCTCAACAATTCCAGTACCTTTCTCAAGTGTTCAGTATGTTCCTCTTTTGTCTTTAAGTAATTCAGAATGTCGTCGATAAACACGATAACAAACTTCTCCAAATACGGTCGGCACACTCTATTCATCAAGTCCATGAACACTGCCAGAGCGTTAGTTAATCCAAAGGGCATCACTGTAATTTCGAATTGTCTGTATCTTGTCCTAAAAGCGGTTTTTGGTTTGTCGTCCTCATGTACACGTAATTGATGATACCCTGAACGTAAGTCAATCTTTGAAAAACACTTTGCACCTTGGAGCTGGTCGAATAGATCATCAATCCTATGAAGGGGATAACGGTTCTTCACCGTTAACTTATTCAGCTCGCGATAATCGATACACATATGAAAGGAACCATCCTTCTTTTTGACGAATAGAACAGGTACTCCCCACGGTGACTGACTAGGTCTATTAAATCCCTTGTCCTGAAGTTCTTTTAGTTGTACGGCCAATTCTTGCAATTCTGTCGTCGCTAGTCTATAAGGGGATTTTGCTATAGGAGTTGTGTTAGGAACAAGGCTAATACGAAAATCAAGTTGTCGAGATGGAGGTAAGCCAAGTAAATCATCAGGGAAAACATCCTGATAGTCACGAACGACGGGGACATCAGTCAAGCTAACCTCTTTAACAGACGCACTCATGACACAACCCTCAAAAGACTCAGACTTCTCGACTGGATTGAAAGTATCTCACCACTAGGTAAGGGAATTCTAACGACTTTTGCACTACATAGAATTGTCGTGTCGACCAAAGACATCCAGTCCATACCAACAATAACGTCAAAACATCTCATTAAAAGGTACTAAGTCAATAAGGGAATTATAATTATTAAAGTCTAATGTGCACGAACGAACGACCCGGTTTAGTCTGACTAGCTCTCAATTAACCATTTGTACGTCAAAATATATATATGTAAGACTCGGTCTAGTATTCAATAAGGAAACAAAACTAGTCACGACAAAACTATAATCAGCCCTCGAGTCAAAAGAACAAAAGCATAAAGACCATTCAGAAGAAAAGTCCATGTAGCACATTCGAATCGTTACGAGCATCTGTTGCATTTAGTACATAAGCACGACCTCTAGCAGCTTGAACTTGATTGTCTCTATTTTGATTGGATCCAGAATTCTGCAGCTGATTAAGATGAACCGCTACTTGAACCTGTTGTCCAACCCTCTGGGATATGTGTTCCGATAGTGATCAGTGGCCCCACATTCATATCATGCCCCACGAATTCCGGGTAGTCTCCTCTGATTCAATGGTACAACGTTCAAAAGTGCCCTCTGAGTCCTTGGTTCCCTACAGTAGTTTGCCAAATGCCCAGTCCTATTGCAGTTAAAGCATGTTATGAAATTTTAATTTGCTGCATGATGAAGATTTCACCTCGTACGCTTAGGGAGAGGACCCACATATTCCTTTTTGCCGACATCAGTCACTGCAAATGCCATGTCTCCATTATGCCTTTTTACCAACAGATCGTCAAACTTTCTTACTATTACTTGCCCCACAAATGTCCTTCCTTATTGTCCCAACAACAGTACGAGTCTTACACTGAACCAACTCATCAGTCATAGCCTCAAATCTCAATACAACCTCTTCCAGAGTGAACGGACGAACAGCAGCCATAGTCAACCTAACCTGAGGGATCAACCACGAAGATACTTCTCGATGTCTTTGCTCTCGGGGGTAACCAGATGTGGAACAAGCCTCGACAACTCATTAAAATGGGTAGCATATCTAGCAAGATCAACACCACACATCTTATGCTCCAAAAATTTTTGATATAACTTTATCAGCTCAATTGCGGTACGGGCTTCCTTGTCATCAACTCCTTAAAATTGTACCAAGACATTGCCTCAGCCACTACTCTGCCTCTGACTCGACACTGACCATTCCACTAAGATAACGCATCCAAGGTAAAGAAATTTGTCACATATCAGACCCTTTGACCAGAAGTACACCCACTAATGCTAATCACGGCTTCCATCTTCTCTAGCCATTGCATCAATTTGACTGCTCCACCTCTGCCATCGTACTCTTGTACACCACAATCCTTGAAGGTTTTGTAAATACATGTTCTGTCACCACTTCTAGGCCCTCTTAGAACATTTCCAATACGAATTCTCTCATCAACGTCTTCATAGTATTCACCAGTTTCGTCATCCACTACATCTTCATACTGAGCACCCTCAGCTTCATTATAAGTCGGCCCTTCATTCGTCGTATTTCGTGCATTTCGTACCAGGACAACATTGACGACTTGAATAGTCACGACGATTGTCTCCGTTCACAGTAGCTCTCATCTCACCGTTATTCCACACACGTTAGTATATCTCTAGAACGTTAGTCACGAAGAGAAGCTCGAAACTGTCAATGCCTATGTCACATGTTACACTCAGCAAGCTCTCTCGTCTTATGGTCTAAGGGATGCTATCTAGAACTTAAACTAGTCATGCAGTCCACGTCAATGCAATACATATATACATATATATACTACTAATATATAACCCTAAATCACAGTTAAAATGTGGTCCGAATCTAACACCTACATCCGTTGCACTAGTGGTGTATGTATACAGGGTGTACCAGCGGCTAACCCTCCACACCCCTAGTACATCTAATGCAAGGTCGGATCACAGTACTAGTATGCTCTCTAGGTATTGGCTGGGTATGTATACAGGGTGTACCAGCGGCTAACCCTCCACCCAACCAACACCCATTAAGCAGCCCAGGATTGCTACCACAGTCTAACTACAAGTGCAATCCATTAGGTCAAAAACTGTCGTAAAACAGGGAGATAATCGCAGAACGTTGATCAGGCGTTTCCTTGTTATCTTTTCTGCAATACTAGTTAGTGCCATCACTTCATCTTGCTCTAATACACATAAATAATCACAACAGCACCAAAAGCACACAGCCACCAAAAGTACACAGTCACCAAATGACAGCCACAGTCAAAATAAGCACAAGGATAATGAGTCTCAATAGAATATGAACTCAAAATATAAGCGACGTTAGCACGTCTAGAATACATCTATGATTCCTATCGTAAATGCTATACGGGGTTCTTAGGTTATAGTCTAGGCTTTTCCACCTAATTCTCTACAACCACGGCTCTGATACCATTCTGTAACACCCCACCGTTGGCGGAAACATGAGGTGTCATGAAAAGTACAACACGACATGGAATTACATAGATACCGCTAAAAGAAATAGAATATAATAAATATTTTCCCAAAACATGAGTTCCAAGTCATAATCAATGCTAGGATAACTTAATACAATAAGTCCATAAACGGGATAGTCCAAGGCATGTAGCCTTAAAGTCTGACAATAAGCAATGGAGCATAAATCTCCGAAGTCCAGTCCTAGCATGAAAGTCTTTATCCCTGATTAGCCTGAGTACCTGAAAAGTATACTAAAACGTGTCAACACAAAGGTTGGTGAGTTCGTAGGTTTTAGTCAAAAAGTCTAGTCAAGAAAGAAGTCTTTTTTCGATTCTTTTAAGTCAAAACAAGTATTTGTTCAATATATAATGAGCAGAGTTACACCATATAAGTCAAAGTACTCAAGTCCCAAGTCCAAGTCTCAAAGTCTCAAAGTCTCAAAGTCACAAGTCCAAGTCTCAAAGTCTCAAAGTCACAAGTCTCAAAGTCCGGTCTTACGATACCTGCCTCGATGTAAGTCACGAGACTCAAAGTCTCAAAGTCACAAGTCTCAAAGTCCGGTCTTACGATACCTGCCTCGATGTAAGTCACGAGACTCAAAGTCTCAAAGTCTAGTCTTACGGTACCTGCCTTAGTACAAGTCACCAAAGCACACAATAAGTACGTCCAAACAAGCACGTCATAAGCACAACAACAAACACATAATCACACACATACAACAAGGTCAAAGCACGTCAAATGGCACAAGTAACTCTATACGCACAGGCTCAATATTGAACATAAACAGAAATCGACAAAACTGTTTGAAAAATAAGTATACTTTTCACCCCAAAACTGATAAAAAGAGGGGCTACGAAACTCACCTGAAAGCAGCACAAGTATAAGTATTCTAGATCAATGTCAAGAACACGAACAGTCAGATACACCTGAAATAAGCTCACTATCTGTCCAACAGTCCTACATTGTCCACAAGTCATCCAATAAGTACTTACTTAATAGCACACGTCCAAGTCCTATACTAGTGTCTTAAGAAATGCCATTATGCCATGTCGTATTACGTTTACTTGAATAACACTTTTAATGTCCAAGACCGACTTTAAATCTCAAATTAATTGTTTAAAGTGTTAAGATTTCTCTTATTAACTCGATTGACAATGACAATATAGAACCCAAGAATGAACACTGACTTAAGTTCACTAGGTTAAATTTCATTGACCTTAATTTTTCTTTGACTTTAAATTCCATTGACTTTAAACTCCATAGACTTTAAATTCCATTAACCTTAAATTCTATTGACCTTAAAACTCATTGAGCTTTATCTCATTGAAGTTAAAAGCTTTGCGATTAAAAGTCATTGAGGTTAATAGGCTTTGAAGTTAAACTTTCATTGAACTTAAAAGTTCTGACAAAATTCGTTGAGGTTACTTCATTGATTTTAAAACTCTTTGAACTTAAAGTCCTTTGATGTTAAAATCCTTTGAATTTAAAAATCAATTGGCCGTACAGATTTAAAACCAAGCTAATGGCTTATTGAACTTAAAATCCTTTGACCTTAATGCCTTTGAACTTATAAACTCAGTGAAGTAAAACACATCAGGTCGTGATTTTTCACAATCTTTTGACCGATTCAATACACTTAAAAATCTCTTGACCTTAAATCCTTTGAGCTTAAAGCTCATTGAGTATAAATTAGATTGGTAGAAAGCGACCAGATGCAAAATATTGAAGTTAATATCTCATTGAACTTAAAAATCCTTTGAGGTTAAATCCTTTGAACTTAAAAGCTTCTTTGAGGTTAACAAGATCTGATCGCAATGACCAGGAACAAAAAGATTGAAACCCTAACTCTAGAAATCCAACTCAGAAGAATAAGAAAATAAGAAAAAGATGAAGGAGATACGGTTTGACCACTTTGACCTAACCCTAGACCATGAAGATGACCAGATCCGATCAGTAAGAAGAGAAAGAACATGATTGCGTGACTCATAAACATGATTTCTTCTCAGATCTATCCTAGATTCAGACCGTTTTATCTTTACTTTGATATATATTTTCGGTTTGGTGATTTTTGTGTATATATAGGTTCATAAATCTGATTCACAAGTGATATATATACATAAAATCTCTGCAAGAAATGATTAAGAGTTAAAATCCTTTTAATCCTTACCAATTTTCGGAGATGAGATGATGATTTTGATGATGGATTTTCGGTTCTTGAGAAGGAGAAGAGAAAACACAGCCGCAAGAGAAAGAGAGGATGGAGAGAGTAAGAGTGAACGTGAGGGAGAGAAAAGGGAGGCTAGGGTTTTATTTGTTTCTCACGCTTTGAGTTTAATTTTTGTTGAGCTTAATACTTGAACTTAATTTGATTAAAGTTTAATAAAACTTCCTGTACGTGATTAGAAACAACAAATCCATCTTTTGACATTAATTATCTTTGAGTTTAATTCCTTTGAATTTAATAAGATCAGTAAGAAAGAAAGAACTCTTGAACTTACATAAAATTCATTTGACTAGTTAAATCTTTGAACTTAAAAATCCTTTGAGGTTAAATCCTTTGAACTTAAAAACTTCTTTGAGGTTAAATCCTTTGAACTTAAAAGCTCTTGAGGAAAGAACTCTTGAACTTACATAAAATTCATTTGACTAGACAATTTAAGAAAATTCAAGAGTTGTTAAATTATTTTGTCGCCACAATTGTTTGTGACTTTTTAATAGCTTTCAATCGACTATAAATATGACCATATTTGATAATTAAGTCTTTAAGTGTTTTAAAATTAAGTTTTTCACTTAATTTGACATTTCCACAAGACAACTAGTATTCCTCTCATTCTCGAGTTCACGCACAATTTTTCCAAAGTCTAAACGCTCATAAAGCCCGAATAAAACAAAAATCTATTGATTCCATGATAAAGTCTTAAGGTCTAACGACGTACATAGATGAAACAAACTAAAACGACCGGAAAAGTACTTCGGGAATATACGCTCAGATGACGGTTGTCACATCTAGCCCAATCAAAATCTACATATCCCACAAGATCAAGATTATTACCTTTCTTAACATGTAACCCTTTACCTGGAGCACCTTTAAGATACCTCAAAACTCTAAGACCAAGATCAAAATGTTCCTTAGTAGGTGAATGCATAAACTGAGACAAGCATTGCACTGAATAACTAATGTCAGGTCTAGTTAAAGTTGAATATATTAACTTTCCAATTAACCTTTGATAAACAGAAATATCTTCAAGTAAAGGAGATGAACCAGGTTTAATAGTCATATTCATTTCAAGAGGAGTATTAATAGGTTTACATCCAAGAAGACCAAACTCATTCATTAATTCCAAACAATATTTCCTTTGAGTTAAATATAACCCAGTATCATTTTCAAGCACCTCAATACCAAGAAAATAATTTAACTTTCCAAGATCTTTGATTTTAAACTTAGAATTCATAAATTCTTTTACTTTATCAATTTCAGTTTGACAATTACCAGTCAACACAATGTTATCCACATACACAAGTAAAACAACAAAAATATCACCATGAGTTTTGGTGAACAAAGAATAATCACATTTACTTTGAACAAAACCATATTCAATCAAGGCACCACTTAATTAATTTTGAATTCCATTGCCTAGGAGTCTGTTTTAAACCATATAAAGACTTATTAAGTCTGCAAACCATGTTTTTATTATTAGAATATCCTTGTGGCATTTCCATATACACTTCCTCTTTTAAATCACCATACAAAAAAGCATTATTAACATCAAGTTGATAAAGAGGCCAGTTTTTAGAAACAGTAACAGTTAATAAACATCTAATAGTAACCATTTTCACAACAGGTGAAAATGTTTCATCAAAATCAATTCCAGCCTTTTGGCTGTAACCTTTAGCTACTAATCTAGCTTTATACCTCTCTATCTCACCATTTGCCTTATATTTAACCTTGTATATCCATTTACATCCTATTGGTTCTCTATTTTCAGGTAAAGAAGTAACAGTCCAAGTATTATTTCTGTTCAAGGCTTCCATTTCCTCATTCATAGCATTTATCCAATTTATATCCTTACAAGCTTCATTGAAAGAGGAAGGTTCACAACTTTTGTCTAAAGAAGTAACAGTCCAAGTATTATTTCTGTTCAAGGCTTCCATTTCCTCATTCATAGCATTTATCCAATTTATATCCTTACAAGCTTCATTGAAAGAGGAAGGTTCACAACTTTTGTCTAAAGAAGTAACAGTCCAAGTATTATTTCTGTTCAAGGCTTCCATTTCCTCATTCATAGCATTTATCCAATTTATATCCTTACAAGCTTCATTGAAAGAGGAAGGTTCACAACTTTTGTCTAAAGAAGTAACAGTCCAAGTATTATTTCTGTTCAAGGCTTCCATTTCCTCATTCATAGCATTTATCCAATTTATATCCTTACAAGCTTCATTGAAAGAGGAAGGTTCACAACTTTTGTCTAAAGAAGTAACAGTCCAAGTATTATTTCTGTTCAAGGCTTCCATTTCCTCATTCATAGCATTTATCCAATTTATATCCTTACAAGCTTCATTGAAAGAGGAAGGTTCACAACTTTTGTCTAAAGAAGTAACAGTCCAAGTATTATTTCTGTTCAAGGCTTCCATTTCCTCATTCATAGCATTTATCCAATTTATATCCTTACAAGCTTCATTGAAAGAGGAAGGTTCACAACTTTTGTCTAAAGAAGTAACAAAACAATGTAAATCAGTAGATAAATGAGAATAATTTATAACTTTGTTCAAAGGATATTTAACCTTTCCTTGAATTTCAAAATCTTGTAATCTTTTAGAAAGAACTGACTGTCTAGAAGTTCTTCTAAGAGCATTTTCATTTGTATTAAGATCATTTATATTGCCCTCAGGTTGCATTTCATTATTCATATCTTGTAACATGATTGCAGGCTCAACCACATTCCTAACACTCTCATTTGAACCACCTGACAAATTCTGCTCAACAGAATTCTCAGTAGCTCTGTCAGAGCTGCCAGGAGAATTGTCATGCCATTGTCTTTGAATGGTTTCATTTGGACTGTTAAAATAATGTGGGAGCTCACCTCCAATGTTAAGATCATTACCATTGTCTTCCTCTTCATCATTGGGCATAAAAACATTTTCCTTATGATTAAGTGTATCAAAAAAATTTAACTGATTTACAGAGTCTGATTGCTGTTTAAAAATTTCTTTGTTCATTGTAAAAGGAAACACACTCTCATAAAACCTAACATCTCTAGAAAACACATAAGATCTAGACTCAAGACTATAAAGTTTATAACCTTTTTTACTATTTGAATAACCAATTAGTACACATTTTTCAGTTCTTGAATCAAATTTGTCAGAAATATTCAGTTTTGTTTTTTAACATAAAAGTCCAAACTGCTTTAGTAAAATCATCTACAGTTGTCAAGATATACTTGAATCCTTCTTTGCTAGTAATTTTATATGGTCTCCAAACATCTAAATGAATTAAATCACTCAAACCAACAGATTTATGTTCACTCAAAGGAAAAGGTTCTCTGGTTTGTTTAGCCTTATGGCAAACATCACAAGGTCCAATCACATTAGAAGGAAGATTCAATTTTTTTAGAAAAAACAGATAATGCTTGATCAGCAGGGTGACCAAGCCTCATATGCCACAACAATTTAGACTCACAAGGAATAGAAGCAGAATTGCACACAACAGAAGAAGAAGGAAGAGGAAGATCATCATAAACATATAAGCCACCTTGTTCACTACCAGTCCCCAGCACATTCTTTTGATGTAAATCCTGAATGTAACATGTACTAGGATCAAAACCTATGAACAAGTTGTTATCTCTAGCAAGCTTATGAACAGACATTAGATTTACATTATATTCTGGTACTACAAGGACATCAAACAAAACAATTCCAATTTTAAGATGTAGATTTCCAATTTGTTTAACAATAGCACAAGTACCATTTGGATGTCCAATTTTTAATTTCAGATCAGAAATATCTACCACATTAGTAAGATTCTTTGCAGACATAGTCATATGTTGATTAGCACCACTATCAATGATCCATTTAATCAAAGCATTAAACAAGAAACTATTACAACTTAAGAACCAAGAATTACTACACATAGGCATACCTGCCATATTGGCATGCAAACTTGATGAAGGACCAGGCTTGGTATCTAACAAACTAAGCAATTTTGCCACTTGATCAAAAGTAAGAGAATTAGAAGATAAATAAGACATAGAACCAGAATTATCATAAGTTTTAGAACCAGAATCAGACTTATCCATGTTAACATTGTTATTTGAAAATATGTTATTATTAAACTGATTTGAAGAATTCTTATTTTTCAAAATGAAACATCTGTCAATAGTATGACCAATTCTGTTACAATGAGTACAATGAAGATTAGGATTAGGAGGTCTTAGAACTCTTTTAATTTAATCAAAAGTTTTTCTTGACTCAAAGTTATTATTGATGAGCGTCCATTTTGTGATAAAAACCCCTATCGAAAGGCCTCATTTCTATGTCTAAAATGAGTTAATATTCCGGAACTATCGGTACTTAATGAGTCGTATGTTTATGCAGGTTCACGGAAGATGAGAGAAAGGGTAAATGACATCAAGTAACTCAAGATGAAGGCCTATAAAGTTACAAGACACAAGGAGGTGATTCGGGAGCCGAACGAAGACGTACGAACTGCAGCAGGAGCTACCAGCGCCGCTGGCAGCCATTCCAGCGCCGCTGGCCAAGACCCAGCGCCGCTCCCACTCGTCCAGCGCCATAGCCCATACCCAGCGCCACTGGGCGGCCCAAATCAGCAATCGACTTAAAACACTATTTAAGTCGAACTAACCCTCAAAACCCTAAGAGAGAGCCGATTCAGCAGCCCTAGCCGCCTACATTCAACCCTAGGTCATAGTTGCAGATTTCCAGAAGGTTTTGGAGCTTCTAACACCTTCCGATCTTCATCCTCGGTCTAGATCTACTCTTTTATTTTACTTTCAGTTGGTAAACAATGTCTTTCATCTTTTCAGACTTTGTTATTCCTTTAATAATGTCAGGCTAGTAGGCTGAATACTTGTTTGGATCAATGTGATCATGTAGACGTTTATTGTTTTACTTTATTTGTTAGAATTTGTTGGAGTGTGTTTTACTGTTTATCGTAGATCCATGTTTTACTAGTTCTTCATATTATTATCGGTTCTATATCTGAATATATTAGTTTAATTCTGATGGTTGTCTATGATCATACACTAGAACTAATATGCTAGGATGGAAAACACTAGTCGGTCTATAACTAGTTGTAAAAAGTGATTCACTTGTAACCGAGGGATCCAGAACCATAGTAATTAGGACAAATTGAACATGATGCTTAACAATGTCAGACGCGATCCTTTGACTTGGAAACGAGCACTGTGGTCACCGGAGATAATTACTATCTGGTCATGGCTTAAGAGCCGGGTAACTAAAAGATGAATTAGTAACACAAACTTTAGGTCATTAATGCTTAAACAATGAATCTAACGAGAATTTGTTTATAGGTTAGTGTGAGTCTAGCGACAGCACTAGTAATTAGGCAAAGTGAATCTAACGAGAATCTGAGCCGTGATTAAGTTTTCAACAGTCTAGCAAGTAGGTAGAATACTATTTGGTCGTACCATGAGATCGGAGATGCCAAAAAAGTATTTTAATTTAATTACTGTTATTTGCTTTTTCAAACTATTTTCAGACTAAGCCTCTCGCTGAATAAGCGGTTACGGCTTCTATTTACTTTTTAGTATTTTTAATTAGTTTAATAGGAAATCGTGACAACCCCACAACCGCTAGAATTACACATATTATTAGATTAGGTAGTGCAAGCGTCCCTGCGAACGATCCTGTAACTTATCACTTGAACTATACTACACTGACCGGGTTCTCTGCTCGTAAGTGTGTGTTTTCAGATAGTTACTTGTACAACATTTTATAAATTTAAAAGCAAAAATAAAACACCCATCAATTATCAAAAGTTCTTTTATTATAAAAAGAGTTTTTATTCCCTTTAAAACCAGTATTTCTATTGAAATTTGATTTAGCAATGAAAGCAGAAGAAGAAGGAACAGATTTATCACCCATCCCCCCTCTATGAGATTCTTCTCTAGATACAATTGAGTAAGCAGTTTTAACAGAAGGAAGAGGTTCTCTAGTAAGTAAGTTACTCCTGACAGACATATAAGCATCATCTAATCCCATTAAAAATTGCATTAACTTCATAAGATCAGCATTTTTTTGAATTTCACTTGCAGCAGCACAAGTACAAGTAGGTAAATGAATCATAGCATCAAATTGTTTCCATAAAGCAGATAGTTTATGATAATAATCAGACAGAGAAGATCCATTTTGAGAGAGACAATTAATCTTTTCATACAAATTGAATGTAACAGATCCATCAACCTTATCATATGTATCTTTAAGTTCTTGCCAAACAACACAAGCATTTTTAGAGTAAATTTGACCCAAATATAACTCTTGTGAAACACAACCTAAAATCCAGTTAAGAACCACAGCATTACATCTATCCCATTGTTTAGCTAATATAGGATTATCAAAAAATTTCAAGCATGTACCATCAATAAATCCAGTTTTGTTCTTAGTTTCTAAAGCCAATTCAATTGCACAAGCCCATACTTTGTAATTTTCAGTTCCAAGAAGTTTAAAACCAATCAAAGGTGTATTAGTAGTATCACTTGCATGTAAATACAAAGGATCACCAAAATCTAACTTACTTATCTTTGTAATCTCAAATTCAGATTCATTATCAGATTCTTCATTATGCACAGAATGAGGAGGATTATTACCAGTATGAACAGAACCAGGTGGAGTATTAACCATTTTCAAACAATTTTAATCACAAAGCAGACATATAATTTTCAAACAATCAAATCAATCACAGAAACAAAATTAATATGCAGAATAATCACACAAAACAAAAAAGAAAGAAGGAAGAAGTAAAGGGTCCAAAGTGAAACATGAAGATATATATATATACAGCCTTTAACCCATTATAGGGTTTCATTATTCATTCTTCTGATATATTTCGATTATACATTCTCTATATATATATTTTGTATTTTCTGTATATCATCATCTTGGTGATATATATTCTGTTCTTGATACAATCAAATCTCTGTAATAATAAACATTCTCTATTCATATTATTAATAAAATCATAATAATAAATCTCTTGGTGGATTCTATTCTTATTTTGATCAGATTTAGATTAATCTGGTATTTTTACAATATATATATATATATATATATATATATATTATATATATATATATATATATATATATATAAAATTACCATTATTTGGATATGATTGATCGTTATCTATCTACTATAAGGGGGGAGGGAGTGGTCGCGGGGTAGGTGTTCCCCGCTAGCGGCGCCGCGCGGGCACACCGCCGCCGGCCATTCACCGCAGGAGAGAGGGGGTGTTTTGCGGGGAAGAACCCCGATGGGGGGAAGAGAGGAAAGATAAAGGGAGTAAGAGAGAGGAGAGATTTGATTGGTGGAGGAGGATTGTGGTGGGGCCCACTAACGGTCAAAAAATCGACCGTTCCCCTTTTTTTTTTCTTTTAATTATTTAAAACCATTTAACCTTTTTCACTATAAATATACAACATTTTTAACACAAAACACACACCAATTCTACCATTTCTCTTCTTCTTCTTATTTCTTCACCAACTTTATAAAAAATGGATCCAAAGAAAACTAAAAAAAGCCCCTTTGCCAAGAATAATCGAAATCGTTTGTTTAATTTCCCTCAACCCCTTCCAAATCAACACTTTTCTCAACCTATTCTTAAATCAACAATATTCTCAACCTCCCCTAAATCAACAATGTTATTTAGATGATATTTTTCACATATATGTTATCATCGATCATAAACCAGGCGACATTAACGAATTTGTTTTGACCAATAAATATCATTGTAACCAAAAATGATACCAAACACGTTATCGTCATAAACCCGGCGACAATAACGATTTATTATTTATTCACATATATTATTAGAATTCTCATAGTACATTTAATTCTCCATGTCGATTGGAACAAGAAGAAGCATCACATATATGTCCTCTTAAATATGAGGGGACTTACCTTTTTAAATATATATGGTTTATAAGGGTAATACTTTGATGTAATACACTTCCAAGTTCAAAGAAAAGATGCATAAATTCATGAAACAAACATATTTTCTATTAGAAGTATAGGCTTGTTTCAGGTAACCTTTGAAAGGGTATCGCGATTAGCGGTTTCCTTTTCCTTGTCACATTCGCAAACTTGTGTGAAAGCTCAAACTCTTCATCATCAGGTAACCTCCACTCGAAAGAATGTAAGAGCGACGCTAAGATACACATCAACATCTTCTCCGCTAAGGGGACTCCTGGGCATATTCTTCTTCCTGATCCAAATGGCAAAAACTCCATATTATTTCCTTTGTAATCCCATTTACCGCCTTTCATAAACCTCTCCGGCTTAAACTCCAACGGATTAGTCCAGTTTTTGGGATCGTGGTGGATACCCCAAACGTTAATGTAGACGATACTACCCTTTGGAATAGTGTACCCACCGACCACGGAAGTTTCATCTGTGCATCTTGGGATCAAGAAAGGAGTTGCCGGGTGTAGTCTCAATGTCTCCTTAATGACTGCATCCAAATATGTCAATTTTGCCATATGAGATTCTTCAACAATATTGTTCATGCCAACAACCTCTGTTAGCTCATCCTGAACCTCTCTCATTACGCTTGGATTATTTAAAATCTCTGCCATCACCCATTCCACCATCGTCGATACGGTGTCTGTAGCAGCAACAACCATGTCCTTTTTTGACAAAAGAAAATCGTTTAAGTTATGTTAATATTATACTCCCCAACTCTGTCCCAATTTGAATGTCCTAGCTTGACTTTTTGAGTCTTTCTTTTTTAACTTTGACCGTGATTATATTTGTTTGTATTATATAATACTTGATACAAAATATATGTATGAATTGGGTTTTAAAAGTAGTTTAATTGATATAATTTTCATCAAGTATTATATAAAACAAACAAAAATATTTACAGTTAAAGTTAAAAAAAAAAAAAATTCTTTGTATTTATGAGAAGAACAATATAAGTAAAGAAAACTTGCCATTAGTAGGGCCTTTATTTGATCAATGTTAAGTGATGTTAGAGTATCTGTCTGGTCTTTCAGCTCTAACATGATCTGCAGAAAATCCTTCCTTCCATCTTCATCAACAGCTCCCTCCTTTTTCGTAGCATTAGCAGTGATTCTTGCTTCAATGATGTTGTCAAAAATCTTATCAAGATGTACCCATTGCTTGTGCATTTCCCTCTGAACTCCTTGTAGATCGAACCACGATAACCATGGGATAAAATCAGAGATGTTTGCTGCTCCTAAGAGCTGGACAATCTTGAACTCAACTTCTCGAAAACCATCTAACATATCACCACAATCATTCTTTTCGCCAGATTTGCTATTACCCCATAATATACTCGTTACAACATTAAGTTCGGTCTCAAAAGCAATTTCGTTTATATTAACTTTTGTCCCTGTCTTAGTATAAACTTCATTAACCATCTTTCTCACCTCATGTGTTCGAAATGTTTGACACGCGTTGAGATTTGTGTTACTCATTACTTGGCTAACTAAAATCCTTCTCATTTTACGCCAGTATGCCTTGTTGGACCACACAACATTGAGCCCACCGTAACTAATGGTTAATGCAGAGAGTTTTGGGTTGCGGTTAGCAAAGGTTTGGTCCAAGTCATGAGTCACAACCTTTACTAGGTCCATGGAGTTCACTACAACGTGAAGCTTGCTTCCGAGCTGCAAGCTGAAGATGGGACCATATTTGTGAGCCATCTCGATGAACTTTTCTTGCACGTTGGAACGAAGAAATGGGAGGTAACCTACGATGGGTAAGCCATAGGGACCGGGCGGCAATTGAGCCTTGCTTTTTTTGTACCATAAAAGTACCAGCGTTGGAACAAAAACGGTGAGAATTGTGCGAGCAACTTTGTCTCGTAATTGGTTTTGTCCTTCCAACCACCATGACCAGCTAATGAACATTGCAAGACTAAAAATATAACAAAGTATCATTTAATGGCTAAAATACGTACATATCCAATAAAGGATTCTCTAAAAAGGTGACCCTTTTAATCCTATACAACAGTATGTATCATAAGTAGTGTATCACATTTATACCACTTAAAATTAAACAAATGAAATATGTAAATAAGCATATCAATAACATTTATACTTAAAAGACAAATGGATCAGAAACACATTATTACCGTATCTAACAAAAGTTATAAAATAAACCATATTAAAACTTCGTATCGCATTACCGTCTTAGGATTCAAAGAGAGAAATTGCATTTGCTTTTATCTGGATCTTAAGCACTGGTCATGTCATATGATAACATCAAAGTTTTAGGCATATTTGTAAGGGGATTAGTACCTCAAAATATAAACAACTTTACACGAATTGTCATAGTGTATCGAACTTCAATCTCGTGCATTGTATGTAATGAAGTTTCAAATCATGTATTCGACCAATCAAAAACTTACACGTGGCAGCTTATATGGTTGTCACATATACCTGGATACATACAATGCACATGATTTGAAAGTTCATTACATATAATGCACGAGATTGAAGTTCGATACACACTATGACAATTTGTGTAAAGTTGTTTACATTCTAAAATACTAATCCCTATTTGTAAGCTACCAAATTAATCTTATATATCATTTTTCATATAATAAATTACTAATCTAGATATACTGGATAAACAAATGACGGTTTTCATGTTTGAGTTACCCGGGGATGGTAACCATTTTCTGACCCAAATGTAGCGGCCTAACTGACATTTTTCTTGGACAACCAAATTTATTTGCATAAAGTAGGATTCAAAGATAGAGCTCTTGTAAAAAAACAAGACTCTTTGCCATCAGCCCATCACACTACTCATATACAGTACTTAATATATAACTAATCTAATTATCTAACAAAAAACATGCAAGTGCCACCTATTATGTGAACAACCAAATTTTGAAATAACGAAACAATCTAAGTAGTACGAGTATTTCAATGCTAAAACAATATGTAACTAATCTAGTTATCCAACAAAGCCATTAAATATCATACCTGAGTAGCAGAAGTGTAAAGATAGAAGAAATTTGACACAAATTGTCCATATTTTCGGACCTAGAACTTGCCCAAAAACTTTGATGAATGCAGGGTGTTTTTTTTTGTTTCGTTGTTCAATCATAGTAATGGAGGACCATTGAAATAAATAAATAATTAAATGGGGGAAGTTGGGATGAATTACTTTATTGTCATGTATTGATGAAAAAATGACAAGATGGGTACATATTGTTCCGACTACTACTTTCATTATCAAATTTTATTTGCCACACGTTTCATATACTATACGTGGGTTAGTTTAAAATCTTTCCATCTTTTCTTCGATCATTATTTTGTCTTTCCATTTTGAAAACCGTATACTTCTTTGTTTTCGAATCAAATCTCCAAATACTCAAATAATACTTACTAGATTTTAGACCCGTGTCAAATACACGGGGTTTACAATATTATCAATATAAGAATTAATATATGAAAAGAAAAGAAAACTTATACGTCAAATGTAAAAATATACTTAAAAAGAAATTGAGATATTCAAATGTAAATACTAAATGTTAAATCATATCAAAGCTGGATAGTTTAGCAGAGTTCCTTTTATACAAACTCTTCTAGAGAAACAATATCTTAACTTTGATTACACATTTGACCGAGTTCTCATTTATGTCTTGCAAAAAAGTAATTTTATTTTCGTTAGTCATGGTTGTTAAGAACAATAAAAGTAGCAGCCGGTTCGTGAGGTTTTCAATAATTTTGTGTGTTGTAATTTTATTTGTAGGATTCAGTTTATATAAAAAGAATTTGTATCTTATATATAGTTTGATTTCAATTACTGATAACAACAATGATTATTATAGTCTGATTACAATTATAACAACAATATTTTAATTAGTTTGATTACAACTAATAATATATAAAAATAATAAATATCTCTCTATATAACTAAGAGAGGATATGTTTTTGCTTAGTTGGCAATTATGAGAGCATGCTATGTATGATTTTTCATGATGTGTCATTTTTCCATTAATTTCCTAATTTTAAGCATCCCATGTCATTTAAATTATTTAATCATTAATCCTAATCATCATAATTAATAATAAAAATAAAAGTAAAAAGTAAGAAATATATCCGTATCAATGATGAAGTCGGCTGCATCTTGAAGACTTTGAATCAAATTAAAATCAAACTAATTCTATCATTATATCTATATTCTATATTTACGGATATATGGATATGGGCAAAAAAAAAAATTATTAATATTTTAATTAATTCTTTTAAACCATATATGTGGATATGGATTTCTTCTTTTCAAAGTTACGTACATTCTGCATCTTGAATCAAATTAAAATCAAACTAATGCTATCATTATCACTATATCTATATTTTATCTCTCTATACAACTAAGAGAGGATATGTTTTTTGTGAATTTTGTTTTCTTTTTGTTGAACTTTTTGTTTCTCTTTTTGTTGAACTTTTTGTTTCTCTTTTTGTTGAACTTTTTGTTTCTCTTTTTGTTGAACTTTTTGTTTCTCTTTTTGTTGAACTTTTTGTTTCTCTTTTTGTTGAACTTTTTGTTTCTCTTTTTGTTGAACTTTTTGTTTCTCTTTTTGTTGAACTTTTTGTTTCTCTTTTTGTTGAACTTTTTGTTTCTCTTTTTGTTGAACTTTTTGTTTCTCTTTTTGTTGAACTTTTTGTTTCTCTTTTTGTTGAACTTTTTGTTTCTCTTTTTGTTGAACTTTTTGTTTCTCTTTTTGTTGAACTTTTTGTTTCTCTTTTTGTTGAACTTTTTGTTTCTCTTTTTGTTGAACTTTTTGTTTCTCTTTTTGTTGAACTTTTTGTTTCTCTTTTTGTTGAACTTTTTGTTTCTCTTTTTGTTGAACTTTTTGTTTCTCTTTTTGTTGAACTTTTTGTTTCTCTTTTTGTTGAACTTTTTGTTTCTCTTTTTGTTGAACTTTTTGTTTCTCTTTTTGTTGAACTTTTTGTTTCTCTTTTTGTTGAACTTTTTGTTTCTCTTTTTGTTGAACTTTTTGTTTCTCTTTTTGTTGAACTTTTTGTTTCTCTTTTTGTTGAACTTTTTGTTTCTCTTTTTGTTGAACTTTTTGTTTCTCTTTTTGTTGAACTTTTTGTTTCTCTTTTTGTTGAACTTTTTGTTTCTCTTTTTGTTGAACTTTTTGTTTCTCTTTTTGTTGAACTTTTTGTTTCTCTTTTTGTTGAACTTTTTGTTTCTCTTTTTGTTGAACTTTTTGTTTCTCTTTTTGTTGAACTTTTTGTTTCTCTTTTTGTTGAACTTTTTGTTTCTCTTTTTGTTGAACTTTTTGTTTCTCTTTTTGTTGAACTTTTTGTTTCTCTTTTTGTTGAACTTTTTGTTTCTCTTTTTGTTGAACTTTTTGTTTCTCTTTTTGTTGAACTTTTTGTTTCTCTTTTTGTTGAACTTTTTGTTTCTCTTTTTGTTGAACTTTTTGTTTCTCTTTTTGTTGAACTTTTTGTTTCTCTTTTTGTTGAACTTTTTGTTTCTCTTTTTGTTGAACTTTTTGTTTCTCTTTTTGTTGAACTTTTTGTTTCTCTTTTTGTTGAACTTTTTGTTTCTCTTTTTGTTGAACTTTTTGTTTCTCTTTTTGTTGAACTTTTTGTTTCTCTTTTTGTTGAACTTTTTGTTTCTCTTTTTGTTGAACTTTTTGTTTCTCTTTTTGTTGAACTTTTTGTTTCTCTTTTTGTTGAACTTTTTGTTTCTCTTTTTGTTGAACTTTTTGTTTCTCTTTTTGTTGAACTTTTTGTTTCTCTTTTTGTTGAACTTTTTGTTTCTCTTTTTGTTGAACTTTTTGTTTCTCTTTTTGTTGAACTTTTTGTTTCTCTTTTTGTTGAACTTTTTGTTTCTCTTTTTGTTGAACTTTTTGTTTCTCTTTTTGTTGAACTTTTTGTTTCTCTTTTTGTTGAACTTTTTGTTTCTCTTTTTGTTGAACTTTTTGTTTCTCTTTTTGTTGAACTTTTTGTTTCTCTTTTTGTTGAACTTTTTGTTTCTCTTTTTGTTGAACTTTTTGTTTCTCTTTTTGTTGAACTTTTTGTTTCTCTTTTTGTTGAACTTTTTGTTTCTCTTTTTGTTGAACTTTTTGTTTCTCTTTTTGTTGAACTTTTTGTTTCTCTTTTTGTTGAACTTTTTGTTTCTCTTTTTGTTGAACTTTTTGTTTCTCTTTTTGTTGAACTTTTTGTTTCTCTTTTTGTTGAACTTTTTGTTTCTCTTTTTGTTGAACTTTTTGTTTCTCTTTTTGTTGAACTTTTTGTTTCTCTTTTTGTTGAACTTTTTGTTTCTCTTTTTGTTGAACTTTTTGTTTCTCTTTTTGTTGAACTTTTTGTTTCTCTTTTTGTTGAACTTTTTGTTTCTCTTTTTGTTGAACTTTTTGTTTCTCTTTTTGTTGAACTTTTTGTTTCTCTTTTTGTTGAACTTTTTGTTTCTCTTTTTGTTGAGCTTAACTCTAAATCATTTAGTCTAAAATTGTTGTTTGTGTTTGTAGTAAGTTTAGATATAACAAACTGCAAATTTTTTATTTAACTAAAGTTGAAAAAAAGGGGTAAACTGGAATCAATATTTATATGGAGTTAATTTTCATATGTTTCTTCTTTAGCTTTCGTATTGATTAAGTTGTGATATTGGTCATATTGATGGTTGCTCGAATCATACCGTTACTGTGTAAATTTTTAAATCGTCTATATTTGATGGAAACCAAAAGAAATTACTGTTTGCTCGCTAGCTTTTCGTTGCATAAGAAAAACACTCTTGAATTAGCTTTGACTAAAAGAACATCAAAAGTTGTCATCAAGAATCAATTTACTAAGAATATATATAGAGATTTATGAAGCAGAAACTTACACATCAAGAATTAATACTTGATCTTCGTACGCAATGCAACTTCTTTATTTTTTAATTATTAATATATGTTTATGTTTATTGATTGATATATAGTTTAATATAAAAGCAAGCTATGTTTTAACGACAGGTACATTATTAATAATCGTCTAAGTTGTGCATCTCTTTTTTTTTTATCAAGCAACTGCTTTCTATGGATGTCTATTGTGTGTCAGAAGTATGTGATAACTAAATTGTAGTATGCTTTTATGTCAGAACCTATCATTATTCATTACTTGACATGTTGATGATGAAATGCTTGATAGCTATGAATCCAATGATGAAGGTGAATGGAACTATTCAAATGAATCAGAAGACGATCCTATGTTTGATATTGATTATTCTGATAATGAGTACGATTCCGATATGTATGATAGGTCTTCCCCGAAGGATTAGTTTATTACGCATTACTTCTTCAACTTTTTGCCTTATTTGAATCGTTTTATGTTTTATTTTTAGGTATTTTAATTTTATTCAGTATCTATTTAATATACTTGAATTCTAATTTTTTAGCTTTGATTAATATATTTTGAGACTACCCGTCCATTGGACGGGCCTGAGCACTAGTCTTAATCTTAATATATACTAAAAGGCAATTGACCTAACCTCAATTGACCAATCATAGCTCTCGATTTTTCAAAATCAAGTTATTAAACATGTGACTAAATTCAATTAAAAAAAAAGTCGATCTATTTAAAAGAAGTGGATCTTCATGACTTTGTATAGATAGATATTACTATATATAAAAAAAAGCTATACATCAATTAGATAAATACTATTAAATAACTAAAAATAGATAATAAAAACAAAGGTAATTTATCTATAACAAATTAACAAGGTATCTAATAACAAAAAAGAATTACGTATATGATTAATCTTTACTTTGATGTAAGTCTACTTCCTATCGTATTTATATTTTCTTCCATAAAGCATATCTTGATGATTATAAATATATGGGTTAATTACAAAAATGGTACCTGAACTATCCACTATATTGCACAAATCATACCCAGGGTTTATTAATTACGTCCATCATACCCAAACTTACCATTTTTCCACTCGGACCATACCTGGACCAAACGTCTGTTAGTTGTGCTGTTAAGTGCCCCCATGTGCCGTGCACGTGAGGGGTATTTTCGTCATTTTGCATGCTTTATTTGATGTACAGGTATGAAATCTGTAATTTTTACAATACTTTAGGTACCATCTTTGTAATCAACCCTTATTATGTATAACACCCCAAAAAGGCGGAATCATGGGGTATCATTTAGAAAAGCACAACACGACATGGAAATTATGTAGAGTCAAACTATATGCATTCATAGGATTGAAACAATCCACAAACTCATTCAAATGTATACAATTATCAACATCAAGTAAAGATATCCAATCAAACATGAAAAAGTTCAAATGATAGTAGTTGATCCTAAGCATAACCCATTGAGGGGAAATAAGGATCACGGATCCAGAAAGTCCGAGGCAAGTCCAATCCTAGTAATGCAAGCACACAATCATCCATTTTGTCTCTAATTAACCTGATTACCTGAAAAGTGTACGAAAATGCGTCAACATAAAGTTGGTGAGTTCGTAGGGACAAGTAATAGGAAACAAGTGTGTCGGATAACAACCGTTAACGATAAGCGAGGATTAGAATACCTAATCATGTCCAAGGAAACCCTAAAAGGTTTCACGTTAGTACAAAATCAACACAATCAACATTTCAATTACAATTCCATTACACATAAACCGTTACGCCTTACTTGTCAAACAATGCGCCATTAAACCATTACGACTTATATGATAAACAATGCGCCATATATCGTTAACCCGTTACGACTTACATGATAAACAATGCGCCATTAAACCACAAGTAATCACATCAACAATCAACAAATAGACAATTAACATCTCGTTCCATATCATGACAAAGTGAATCAACCGACAATCGTTTAACAACAAGTATTCATAAACGAAAGCATAATTAACCGAGCAACAAGTCAATAAGTTAAATCAAACAATCAATCAAACATACATGTACACTTTTCAGCCCGAATCTCAATTGAGTAGGGAGGGTTTACGAAACTCACCTTATTCTTGATAGTTCAACAGCGAAATAGAATAGATTGATGTAGTTAACGATGACGAGCGTGTCAACTGGCACGTTACGTATTCCCTAATTTCATTGTGAATTGATTTATATTCATGCTAAATTCCAAATATAAATATACAACTATAAGGATATCTTATTAATACGCTTGTCAACGTGTTTACTTTGTGAGCTTTTATAGATATTTGAATTTATCTTTAAGAATCCTTTAAAGTATTTTGTAAATGAAACCTCATTTATGTTATAAAAATTTAAAGGACTAATTTGTCATTTTTGAAACTTGAGGGACTAAATTGTCATTCTTGAAACTTGAGAGACTAAATTGTCAAATGTCAAACTTATAAGGACGGAAAATGACAACTTTGAAACTGTAGGGTAAAAATGTAACTTTCCGTATATAATACGTATCCGTAGGATATATGTACTTTAAATAGTAAGATTAATACGAAGAATGTATTAATTTAGTAACGAAGAGATACTTTAAATAGTATGTATTATAATCTATACAAAATGTATTGATTACAATGGAAGAGATACCATGAATGGTGGGGGTGAAACAATTACACTTCATGCCCGGATAATTATACGGAGGGATCTAGTAGGGCGGTAACAACGGGGGCAGGATCTTTAAATCGTTTAGTCCAAACCTAGTCCGGCTACAACCCATTATCTCCCCCATCTATATAACAAAAGGCCTGCGATCATGAAGTGCTTTCGTTTAAAGCTTATCAAGGATATTTTCTATCCAAAAACCAGAAAATCGAAAATACGAAATAATTCACAATGGTGAATATTATTGATAGGATATTTAAATGCAGGTATTTATCAATTGAGTATAAAAGTAAGTTGACAAGCATTTTAATACATAACATATAGTCATATAATCATAAAGCAAAGTATAGTAAGGTTTCATAGAAACACTTACAAGTATGGAGATATTATGAGTTCTAAGATCAAAGTGATGACGTAGTGAAGAGCAACAATCAGTATTGAGTAGAATCGGCCATAACTTGGACTTGTTTTCTTGATACAATATGAATAATTCCAGCCTCTATGTGGGTATTATAACTAGCCTTCTTGAAGATCCTTGGGAAAATTCCTGATAACTACGTTGTGTTTACGATTTGAACCAACGAATTCAAAACAACATTGGTTGAATTGAAAGCTTGGGATGATGAAAGGTTGTGAGAGATATGCTTGATCTTTAACAAGTATTGATCTTGGAATGATAGAGATTAAGGAAGAAGAAGTTTGATTATGTGAATTGGTAATTAGAAATGAAAACCTTAGTTTGTATTTATAGGTAAAATTTTCCATGGTTACTAGTTTAGTTAATAAGTAATCATAGTTAAGTTAATGAATACCATGGGCAAAGTTGATGGTTTTGCAATACCATGGGCTAGGAGACTTTAAGGTGCAGATTTTTAAAAGGGCATTTTAGTCTTTTCACTTATGACAACTTCCTAGTTGTTTCCTCAAATGTTACCAGTCATTTCGGGTTCATTCCTTTGAGTTTTTTAAACCAGATTTTAGGATATGTTTCTAAGAAGTATTTAAGTTTTAATGAAGTAGTTTATTGGAAGATTATGGCCATATCAAAGTGTTTAAAACACTAGATATTAGGTTTTAGGAAGTCTTAAGTTCATTCGAGAAAGAAACGATCGAAAAAGCAACGTTTTACATATATATCCATAAAAGTTTGCCATGTTTATTAATGGACCAAAATGGCAAATGTTACATTATTCCCCCGTTAAAAGAATTTCGTCCCGAAATTCAACAAAACCCTAATTACCAAACAAATGTGGGTACTTAGACTTCATGTGGTCCTCGTGTTCCCAAGTAAACTCGGGTCCACGTCTAGCTTGCCATCTCACTTTGACAATCGTATATCGGGTATTCTTTAGCTTTCTAGTTTGTCGATCTAGGATTTCTATTGGTTCTTCCACGAATTTCAACGTTTTATCAACATGGATTTCTTCGAGGGGCACGTGAAGTGTTGGATCGGCCAAACACTTTCTAAGATTACAAACATGGAAAACATTATGAACTCCACTCAGGTTTTGAGGAAGTTCTAATCGATAAGCTACCGGACCAATACGCTCCAAATTTTGAACGGGCCAATGTACCGTGGCCCCAACTTGCCACGTTTCACAAAACGAACCACCTTTCCACGGGGACACTTTCAATAAAACATAATCACCAACTTCAAATTCGAGGGGTCGTCGTCTAACATTAGCATATTTCAATTGTCGTTCTCGGGCCACTCTTAACTTTTCTTTGATTTGTGAGATCACTTTCGTCGTTTCAATAACAATTTCGGGCCCAACGAGTTGGCTTTCACCAACTTCTGCCCAAGCTAGCGGTGACCTACAATCTCTCCCATATAATGCTCTAAATGAGGCCATTCCAATGCTAACATGATAGCTATTATTGTAGGAGAATTCAATCAAAGGAAAATGCACATCCCAATTACCGCCAAAATCAATAGCACAAGCTCTTAACATATCTTCCAATGTTTGGATCGTTCTTTCACTTTAACCATCAGTTTGTGGGTGGAACGCCGTACTCATGCCGAGACGAGTACCCATAGATTCTGGAACGCCTTCCAAAATTTTGAAGTAAATCGGGCATCCCGATCGGATATCACGGAAATCGGCACTCCATGCTTGGATATCACCTCTTTGATGTACAAACATGCCATGGTGTCAATTTTATCGTCCTCCCGGATGGCTAAGAAGTGAGCCGACTTAGTCAACCGGTCAATTATCACCCAAATAGTGTCCCGACCACTACTCGTCCTAGGTAACTTCGTGATGAAGTCCATAGCAATTTCTTCCCATTTCCACACCGGTGTTACTGGTTGGACTAGTAAACCCGGTGGTTTCTTGTGGTCGGCTTTCACTTGCAAGCAAGTGAGGCATTCACTAACATATTTTGCAATGTCTTTCTTCATTCCCGGCCACCAATACAAATCTCTCAATCCAAAGTACATTTTATCAGAACCCGGGTGAACCGAGTAGGCTGACTTATGAGCTTCATCCATCAATTTCAACCGCCATCCTCCAAGAACGGGAATCCACAATCGATCAACGAAATACAAGCCATTTTCATTCTTTCTATCAAATTGTTCTTCTAGACCGTTTAAGGTTTCATTGATGAAGTTTTCCGGTCTAGTTGCCAATTCTTGTGCTTCAATAATGGAGTCACGAACACTCCTTAACACGGTAAAGCTCATGGCTTTAACTCTTCTTGGTTTTATACGTTCTTTTCGACTTAAGGCATCGGCTACCACATTTGCTTTACCCGGGTGATACCGGATAACACAATCATAATCACTTAACAGTTCAAGCCATCTTCTTTGCCTCATGTTCAGATCACTTTGATTAAAAATATGTTGAAGGCTTTTATGATCGGTATAGATCACGCTTTTGGTGCCATACAAGTAATGCCTCCAACATTTCAAAGCAAATACCACAGCTCCCAATTCTAAGTCATGGGTCGGATAATTCTTCTCATGTACCTTCAGTTGTCTCGATGCATATGCTATCACCTTATCCCGTTGCATTAAGACACAACCCAATCCTTGCCGGATGCATCACAATATACAACGAAATCATCGGCTCCATCGGGCAAGCTCAAGATGGGTGCATCACACAATTTGTCCTTCAACAATTGGAATGCTTGTTCTTGCTTTTCACCTCAATCAAACCTTCTTTCCCGTTGAGTCAACAGAGTCAAAGGTTGGGCGATTTTTGAAAAGCCTTCAATAAATCGTCTATAGTAACCCGCCAAACCAAGAAATTGGCGAATTTCGGTCGGTGTTTCGGGTCGTCTCCAATTCTTTACTGCTTCAACTTTACTTGGGTCCACATGAATTCCTTCTTTGCTCACTACGTGAGCAAGAAAGTGGACCTCTTCAAGCCAAAATTCACATTTGGAGAACTTGGCATAAAGCTTTTCTTTCCGGAGTAACTCTAAGACTTGTTTCAAATGTTCCAAATGATCTTCTTTTGTCTTAGAATAGATAAGAATATCATCGATGAAGACAATGACAAATTGGTCTAAGTAGGGCTGACACACCCGGTTCATCAAATCCATGAACACAGCTGGTGCATTAGTCAACCCAAAAGGCATCACCGTAAATTCAAAATGTCCATATCTCGTTCGAAAGGCGGTTTTTGGAATGTCGTCTTCATAAACCCTCAATTGATGATAACCCGACCTCAAATCAATTTTGGAAAAAAAACGAGCACCTTGGAGTTGGTCGAATAAATCGTCAATCCTAGGAAGAGGATAACGATTCTTTACCGTTAGTTTGTTCAATTCTCTATAATCGATACACATTCGGAATGTGCCATCTTTCTTTTTAACGAACAAAACCGGTGCGCCCCAAGGAGATTGACTAGGGCGAATGAAACCCTTCTCCTGAAGTTCTTTGAGTTGGGCGGCCAACTCTTGCAATTCGGTCATGGCTAAGCGATAGGGCGCTTTGGCCACGGGAGAAGCGTTAGGAATAAGTTCAATACGGAAGTCAAGTTCACGAGATGGAGGTAAACCTGGTAGGTCATCCGGAAATACATCCGCAAAGTCTTTAACTACGGGAACGGTTTTCAATTCAACCTTTGTGGCCTTAGCACTATATATTTTCCCATCCCATAGTTCGGTCGTTTCGCCTTGAACCACTAATTCTTCTCCATTTTCCAACGGAACTCTCACTGCTCGACTACCACAATCAATCACCGCGTTCATGGCCGATAACCAATCCATACCCACGATCACGTCAAAACTACCGATGTCAAAAGGCATTAAGTCTATGTAAAATGGGTGATCACATAATTCTAACACACAATCATGAACAATTTGACTAATTCTAGACAATCCACCATTTACCATTTCAAGTTCAAAACAATAAGACAATGGGCTAAGATTAGCATCGATCAACGGAATGAAATCATTGGAAATGAGACTATAATCGGCTCCAGAATCAAATAACACGGTAGCATACTGGTGATTGAGAAGAAAGGTACCTGCTACGACATTAGGATCAACACGAGCCTCGGCCGCATTCACGGCAAAAGCTCTTCCACGGGGAACGAGTTGTTGTTGAGGAGCTTGCTGTTGTTGACCTTGATTTCCTCGGTTTTGATTTGGACCGGCAATTTGCAATTGATTAGGATGTACGATCACTTGAACTTGTTGGCCGATGAGATTTAGGCATCGGTTACGATAGTGGTCTTGGCTACCACATTCATAACAACTGCCCCGGGTCATTTGGTGGTATCTAGCATTTAGTGGAGCAACATTTAATGGAGCAGTTCGACGGGTAGGACAAAATCTTGAGGTGTGACCCTGATTGTTACAAATGAAGCAAGCATCACATCTCACATTATTTCGATGATGACGGTTACACTTAGGGCACAAAGGACTTGTCCCAGCATAACCACCCTTTGGCGGCTCAACCCTCGGTTCAACCACCGCATATACCTTTCCACCACGACCATGGCGTTTATTATTACGCCTATTATCTTTCTTGGTGCCACTCGACTCGGGCGTATCTTTTCTCTTGTTATCACTTTTGGCTATTTCACCACCCTTCACAAGCTTCATGGTGACACTAGCGGTTCGGTTAATGGCTTAATTGATTGTCAATGGCATGGTGGGATGAGAAACAAGTACCCTCACTTTGTGGGGTAAGCCAACCACATACTTTTCTACCTTCTGGGCCTCAGGTCTCACAAGATGAGGAATGAGTCTAGAAAGTTGTCTGAAGCGGCGAGTGTACCCCACATGATCGGCTCCCTTCATGGTGAGCTTAGTGAATTCTTCTTCCAAATTTCTCATTTCATATGGTGGGCAATACTTGGAGATGATCATTTCTTTGAAATTTTCCCAAGGTATGGAATTTGCGAGGCCAATCCCCAAAGTATCCACTTCTACATTCCACCATTCTAGAGGATCACCTGCTAACATACCGGTGGCGTGAGAAACTCTTTGATCCTGAGTACAACCACTTCTAGGGATCACAGATTCAATCTTCTCTAGCCACTCTAAACAACCGGTGGCTCCACCTTCACCCTTCCATTCCGGAGCTCCACAAGCCTTGAAATCTTTGAAAATACAACCTTGGTGGTAAACATTGTTGTTTCTTGGTTGAACAAAAACATTTTCCCCGTTCCCATCACCATTCACATTCACATTTTCATTTTCATTTTCATTTTCATTTTCATTTTCATTTTCATTTTCATTTTCTGCTTCAATTTCCGGTTCTTCTTGTTCATTTCCATCCATGGCCGCCGAGATTCGAGCCACAAGTTCCGGCATAAGCTCATTGAGAGCTTGAGTAATGACCTCGGCTCTTACCGGGGGATTAGCACCACCCCGGCCACCACGACCTCCTCGGCCACCTCTACCTCCACGACCACCTCTACCACCACGTCCACCTATAATTTCTTCTTGAACTATCGGCTCCTCTTGCTCATCTTGACGCCTATAGTTAGTGTTAGCTCTCCTTGGCCTAACCATCTTTCCTGAACACACGTGTTAGGTTAATAAGTTAAGTCTCACAATTCACACCCGAATATCAAAATTGACCTTCAAGTAATACACAATTTTCACATCAAGTCCTTCTAAATCATTGCATGAATATAGTTATCTCTACGGGGATATTATCATGGCAATAATCTAAGGCTTTATCAATCGTACAATTTATAAGCAACAATACAATCACGAGTCATTCGACACAATATAAATGGGTCAAGTCATAACAAGGTGGGTAAAGTATAGTCCGGATCTTAACTTCAACATTCGACATATTAAAAGTGTTTGTATACAGGGTGTACCATCGGCTAACCCTCCACATCGTTAATATATTGAATGGATGTCAAGACTCGGTTCCGATATATTCTCTAAGTGTTGGCCGGGTATGTATACAGGGTGTACCAGCGGCTAACCCTCCACCTAACCAACACTCATTAAGCATATCGGGTTACCTACTATACTCTATCCATGAGGCGCAATCCACGAGATCATTAACTTTATATGACATAGGATAACCATAGATTTGTTGATCAGGCGCCTCTAGGGTTATCGAGTGTTATACTCCGTTAATGCCATCGTTTCACTTTGCTGGGGGACAAATAATAAATACTTCCAAAATTTCACACATCACCGTTTATCACAACAATTTCACAATTCACGGTGTATCCCGACACTATCATATACGTCCATCAAGTTGTCACATAACAATCAAGTCATCGTATCATAAGAAACCTACGAACTCCGTTTAAAATAATTTTTATGCATCATACAGTTCACGTTGCACACAAAATTTCCTACCATGCATGCTAATATGAAATGTGGGTGCAATGGCTATAGACTAGGTCAATCCACCTAGCTCTCTACAACCACGGCTCTGATACCATTCTATAACACCCCAACAAGGCGGAATCATGGGGTATCATTTAGAAAAGCACAGCACGACATGGAAATTTTGTAGAGTCAAACTATATGCATTCATAGGATTGAAACAATCCACAAACTCATTCAAATGTATACAATTATCAACATCAAGCAAAGATATCCAATCAAACAACATTTATAATACAAAGTTCAAATGATAGTAGTTGATCCTAAGCATAACCCATTGAGGGGAAATAAGGATCACGGATCCAGAAAGTCCGAGGCAAGTCCAATCCTAGTAATGCAAGCACACAATCATCCATTTTGTCTCTAATTAACCTGATTACCTGAAAAGTGTACGAAAATGCGTCAACATAAAGTTGGTGAGTTCGTAGGGACAAGTAATAGGAAACAAGTGTGTCGGATAACAACCGTTAACGATAAGCGAGGATTAGAATACATAATCATGTCCAAGGAAACCCTAAAAGGTTTCACGTTAGTACAAAATCAACACAATCAACATTTCAATTACAATTTCATTACACATAAACCGTTACGCCTTACATGTCAAACAATGCGCCATTAAACCGTTACGACTTACATGATAAACAATGCGCCATATATCGTTAACCCGTTACGACTTACATGATAAACAATGCGCCATTAAACCACAAGTAATCACATCAACAATCAACAAATAGACAATTAACATCTCGTTCCATATCATGACAAAGTGAATCGACCGACAATCGTTTAACAACAAGTATTCATAAACGAAAGCATAATTAACCGAGCAACAAGTCAATACGTTAAATCAAACAATCAATCAAACATACATGTACACTTTTCAGCCCGAATCTCAATTGAGTAGGGAGGGTTTACGAAACTCACCTTATTCTTGATAGTTCAACAGCGAAATAGAATAGATTGATGTAGTTAACGATGACGAGCGTGTCAACTGGCCACGTTACGTATTCCCTAATTTCATTGTGAATTGATTTATATTCATGCTAAATTCCAAATATAAATATACAACTATAAGGATATCTTATTAATACGCTTGTCAACGTGTTTACTTTGTGAGCTTTTATAGATATTTGAATTTATCTTTAAGAATCCTTTAAAGTATTTTGTAAATGAAACCTCATTTATGTTATAAAAATTTAAAGGACTAATTTGTCATTTTTGAAACTTGAGGGACTAAATTGTCATTCTTGAAACTTGAGGGACTAAACTGTCATTCTTGAAACTTGAGAGACTAAATTGTTAAATGTCAAAATTATAAGGACGGAAAATGACAACTTTGAAACTGTAGGGTAAAAATGTAACTTTCCGTATATAATATGTATTCGTAGGATATATGCACTTTAAATAGTAAGATTAATACGAAGAATGTATTAATTTAGTAACGAAGAGATACTTTAAATAGTATGTATTATAATCTATACAAAATGTATTGATTACAATGGAAGAGATACCATGAATGGTGGAGGTGAAACAATTACACTTCATGCCCGGATAATTATACGGAGGGATCTAGTAGGGCGGTAACAACGGGGGCAGGATCTTTAAATCGTTTAGTCCAAACCTAGTCCGGGTACAACCCATTATCTCCCCCATCTATATAACAAAAGGCCTGCGATTATGAAGTGCTTTCGTTTAAAGCTTATCAAGGATATTTTCTATCCAAAAACCAGAAAATCGAAAATACGAAATAATTCACAGATGGTGAATATTATTGATAGGATATTTAAATGCAGGTATTTATCAATTGAGTATAAAAGTAAGTTGACAAGCATTTCAATACATAACATATAGTCATATAATCATAAAGCAAAGTATAGTAAGGTTTCATAGAAACACTTACAAGTATGGAGATATTATGAGTTCTAAGATCAAAGTGATGACGTAGTGAAGAGCAACAATCAGTATTGAGTAGAATCGGCCATAACTTGGACTTGTTTTCTTGATACAATATGAATAATTCCAGCCTCTATGTGGGTATTATAACTAGCCTTCTTGAAGATCCTTGGGAAAATTCCTGATAACTACGTTGTGTTTACGATTTGAACCAACGAATTCAAAACAACATTGGTTGAATTGAAAGCTTGGGATGATGAAAGGTTGTGAGAGATATGCTTGATCTTTAACAAGTATTGACCTTGGAATGATAGAGATTAAGGAAGAAGAAGTTTGATTATGTGAATTGGTAATTAGAAATGAAAACCTTAGTTTGTATTTATAGGTAAAATTTTCCATGGTTACTAGTTTAGTTAATAAGTAATCATAGTTAAGTTAATGAATACCATGGGCAAAGTTGATGGTTTTGCAATACCATGGGCTAGGAGACTTTAAGGTGCAGATTTTTAAAAGGGCATTTTAGTCTTTTCACTTTTGACAACTTCCTAGTTGTTTCCTCAAAGTTACCAGTCGTTTCGGGTTCATTCCTTTGAGTTTTTTAAACCAGATTTTAGGATATGTTTCTAAGAAGTATTTAAGTTTTAATGAAGTAGTTTATTGGAATATTATGGCCATATCAAAGTGTTTAAAACACTAGATATTAGGTTCTAGGAAGTCTTAAGTTCATTCGAGAAAGAAACGATCGAAAAAGCAACGTTTTACATATATATCCATAAAAGTTTGTCATGTTTATTAATGGACCAAAATGGCAAATGTTACATTATTAATACTTTACTTTATAAAATTACATTTTATATTGTTATAATTAATTAAAAATATTATTGTTAATGATTATTATTGTAGCTTCCGCTATTTTGACTCGTTTGACCTTATGTGCAATTTGACTAAATTCCGTGTATAATGTTATTATCGGGCTCATTTTGTGATTTCTTGACTAGACGACATGTTAAACGGGTCGAATGACCAACTTATTACGTGACTCGATGCATGACGGACGTCAAATTTAGCCAACTATGTGATGGGTCAACCCATGGATCTACCCAAGACCCATTGACCCAAACCCATGCCCAACCCTATCCTTACCCCATCCACCCAATCAATCACTCATTCATCCACTCATTCTTCCTTTTCTCTCTCTCTAGTAAATGCACACACACAAATCTCTCCCTCACTAAATTACACTCTCATTTAATGTTGTTCATGCAAGATTCATGCAAGAATAATCATCTCTATCACCTTTAAGTCATCATATCAAAAATTAGGAGTTCATAGTCCAAGTAATTATTATTTGAAGCTTAATTTTCGGAATTTGCTTTTGTGGAGATCTTGGGAGGTAAATTTCAACATAAACTTGTTAATCCTTACATTATTAACTTATCTCTAAGTCTAGTGGAAGGACTCTTGGTTAAAATGCCTTATAATTCGAGATTAGGGTTTGAGTTGACTAAATACGGGTCAAAGAGTGATTTAGGTCAAGAATCGAGTTTTGAAATGGATTTAAGCAAGGAGTCATGTGTATTTATGTTCATTAAAGTTTAATTTCGCTTCAAAATGAATTCCAAATATTTAAAACCGATTTGGGTCGGGTCTAGGGTTCATGAGGAACTAAAATGAGATTTATGACTTTTAAACAAAAAAAATGATAATCTTGGAATGAAATGATGAATTGGGTCTTGTTTGATGACACCAAATGATGTTATTATAAGTCCTTTCATGAGTAAAAACAAGTCCCAGACCCTCCTTAATCGAATCAAGGTCCATAATCGGGTTTAGGGTTCAAATGGGTTGGTTTTTGGTTGTATTAAACTGCTGCTGCTGTTGTTCTTCATCCTGCCCAGAACCCGGCGTAAATTACGCCTCCTTGGGCGCCTCTTACGTTGCCATGACTTTGTTTGAGCGTAGGGTACAACCCTTGTGGCGTATCTTACGGCTGTCTCCTTGTTCGAAATAGACCTTACGCCTATTTTCTTCTGTTTACGATGCAAATGAAGGAACCAAACGCCATTTGCAAGGCACCGTAAGTTACGGTGCCACAGCCGTCCCTTACGCCAGGCCAGAAGCAACCACCGTAACCTACGCCTAGTATCACCATAGGTTACGCCCAGCCAAGTTTCACCACCGTACCTTACGCCTCTGATGGGCGCAATTTACGCTGCCTTTCTTCTTGATTTTTCCAGTTTTGACTCTTACGATCTCCAAACCCTAGGTTTGACCCGAGCTTCGACCTGAACCATCCTTGGACCTCTTTTAATGATGTACACGAGATAATATGGTCTCACAAGTCGTGGTTACATATATAACTTGATTTAGAATACTAACTAAATTGTATATATAATTATGTACAAAATTAGTTAAAGACACGAGACGGTTTTTGGACGACTCTAACTTGACATAAACCACATTTCGACATCTCTAATGACCAAGTTATGTCTCGGGGTTCGACAAATGACCTGAACCATAACCCTAATTAGGGTTTGTAATTAATAATGATGTTTAATTAATACGTATATTGTACATAATGTTAGGTGGAGGACACGTGGCGGGCATTGAACGTTTGTAACCTTGTTTGACCTAATCTTAACTTCTTATCCTGTCAAGGTGAGTTCCGTAGCTCCCTATGTAACATCCGTAAGTTTTGACCGTTTGACTTTACGTGCAATTTGACTAACAATTTAAGTTAATGAAATATTTGGGTCATTTTGTGATTAAATGACAATGTGGTATGTTCGTCGGGTCGATAATATGTTTTAATCGGTGTTTAATTGCCTAACGTTTTGTAAATTGGCTTTGGAAGAGAAACGGGTCGGCCCGTGGGTGATCCACGACCCACCAGCCCCTTATGATCCATCTCCCTCCCCTTATCCTCTCATTCACCACATACTTAGTCTTTCTTCTCTTTTCTCTCTAACAAAAGCAAGACCCCTTTTTCTCATATTTCTCTCTTGAACTCTTGGATTAATTGGGGTTGTGGAATCGGTTTAATATAAGAATCATCATCATCTCCTTCTCATCTTCATTGAATCATAAGCTTGAAGTTCTAATGCAAGATTTCTAACCATTTCGGGTCAAATTCGGGTTTGGAGACTAGGAGAAGGTTTTGGTAAGCTAAATTCATCTATATTCATCCTTTGATGTTTATTTACATGTTTCTAGTTGATTTCAAACGAATTCGGGTCACAAATCGGGTTGGAAAGCAAAATTAGGATTTCTAGGGTTTTTAAGGAGTTAAATCCAAAAATCAAGCTTGGATCGAGTGTTTGGATTGGACTTGTGAAGTGGGTTGAGTCTAATTATGTTTATATATGTGTATTTATGCTTAAAAACGAGTTGGAAAGGTCCTTGGGTCGATCATTGAGTCAAAAATGGAGTTTTGGGGTGTTTTAGCTCGAAACCTGATGCTGTTTGGCTGCAGAAAGGGCTCACTGCGGCGCAGTGGGAGGTGCCAGATCCCACTGCGGCGCAGTGAAAAGCTGCTGAACCGATAACTTTTCGTCAACTTCAAACGCTTATAACTTTTGATCCGTAAGTCCAATCGAGTCATATGACCTATCGTTGCAATCGTATAAGAGTCTAATTTCTTGTAGTAACATTCATTTTTCATGAATCCTTGTCCATTTCTAAAAATGTCGATTCAAAGTGTCTTAGTCATACCCGGGAAAGTCATTGAAGCGTTGTGGGGTTGTGACTTGACTTGAACCTACTAGACCAACTTGTTTAGGGTTGTTAAGGTTAAAATTGATTGTAATATGATGTACCTTGTTAGGTTGTGGACACGTGGCGGTTGTTGGACATGTATAGCTCGATATTAACTTATCGTTTTTGCTTGGAAATCAAGGTGAGTTTCGTATCTCCCTACTCGCTTGAGATTCGGGCTGAAAAGTGTAAACCTTGCTTGTTGGCTTATGTTTGTCGAATATTGATTGTTGGCTTATGTTTGTCGAATATTGATTGTTGGCTTATGTTTGTCGAATATTGATTGTTGGCTTATGTTTGTCGAATATTGATTGTTGGCTTATGTTTGTCGAATATTGATTGTTGGCTTATGTTTGTCGAATATTGATTGTTGGCTTATGTTTGTCGAATATTGATTGTTGGCTTATGTTTGTCGAATATTGATTGTTGGCTTATGTTTGTCGAATATTGATTGTTGGCTTATGTTTGTCGAATATTGATTGTTGGCTTATGTTTGTCGAATATTGATTGTTGGCTTATGTTTGTCGAATATTGATTGTTGGCTTATGTTTGTCGAATATTGATTGTTGGCTTATGTTTGTCGAATATTGATTGTTGGCTTATGTTTGTCGAATATTGATTGTTGGCTTATGTTTGTCGAATATTGATTGTTGGCTTATGTTTGTCGAATATTGATTGTTGGCTTATGTTTGTCGAATATTGATTGTTGGCTTATGTTTGTCGAATATTGATTGTTGGCTTATGTTTGTCGAATATTGATTGTTGGCTTATGTTTGTCGAATATTGATTGTTGGCTTATGTTTGTCGAATATTGATTGTTGGCTTATGTTTGTCGAATATTGATTGTTGGCTTATGTTTGTCGAATATTGATTGTTGGCTTATGTTTGTCGAATATTGATTGTTGGCTTATGTTTGTCGAATATTGATTGTTGGTTTATGATTGATGCATTTACAATTGATTGTAATATGATGTACCTTGTTAGGTTGTGGACACGTGGCGGTTGTTGGACATGTATAGCTCGATATTAACTTATCGTTTTTGCTTGGAAATCAAGGTGAGTTTCGTATCTCCCTACTCGCTTGAGATTCGGGCTGAAAAGTGTAAACCTTGCTTGTTTACTTGCATTTATTGATTGTTGGCTTATGTTTGTCGAATATTGATTGTTGGCTTATGTTTGTCGAATATTGATTGTTGGCTTATGTTTGTCGAATATTGATTGTTGGCTTATGTTTGTCGAATATTGATTGTTGGCTTATGTTTGTCGAATATTGATTGTTGGCTTATGTTTGTCGAATATTGATTGTTGGCTTATGTTTGTCGAATATTGATTGTTGGCTTATGTTTGTCGAATATTGATTGTTGGCTTATGTTTGTCGAATATTGATTGTTGGCTTATGTTTGTCGAATATTGATTGTTGGCTTATGTTTGTCGAATATTGATTGTTGGCTTATGTTTGTCGAATATTGATTGTTGGCTTATGTTTGTCGAATATTGATTGTTGGCTTATGTTTGTCGAATATTGATTGTTGGCTTATGTTTGTCGAATATTGATTGTTGGCTTATGTTTGTCGAATATTGATTGTTGGCTTATGTTTGTCGAATATTGATTGTTGGCTTATGTTTGTCGAATATTGATTGTTGGCTTATGTTTGTCGAATATTGATTGTTGGCTTATGTTTGTCGAATATTGATTGTTGGCTTATGTTTGTCGAATATTGATTGTTGGCTTATGTTTGTCGAATATTGATTGTTGGCTTATGTTTGTCGAATATTGATTGTTGGCTTATGTTTGTCGAATATTGATTGTTGGCTTATGTTTGTCGAATATTGATTGTTGGTTTATGATTGATGCATTTACAATTGATTGTAAGCATTTCATACATTGCTGATGAGCCCTCGACAGGGGATTGCCGATATCCTGGTGTATAGATGTATGCACCCATTTTGGATGTAGATCTTGACCCCGAGTATATAGACATATATATCTCGATGTTTTTGAGATTCCGCTTTGTTCATGGTGATGACAAGCGAGTATCGTTGCATAGGTGACCGGAGATCACGCATAAGATAGGCATTTTGGCTTACTTACGCATATGGCATTGCATTGATATTCATATCATTTATGCATTTCTTATTACACGCTTTTGTACTTGTGTAATCTTGTTGTTGGACATTATTGTGTTTCTTAGAGGCTCACTGTAAGTCATGTTTAGCCTCCACTTGTACCTTATGATTATTGTCTATGGTTCCTTGTGGACCATTACTACGAACTCACCAACCTCGTGTTGACTATGCTTAGTACACTTTTCAGGTAACCAGGTCAATCCAGGGCGTGGAGTTTGATTATTAGCTTGCTGTTGAACCCGGACTTGGACCTATATGGATCAAGGATCCATTTGCCTTCTTTTGCATTGTACTTAGAACCGTTAGCCATCTTATGATGTTCTGTTGTAATCTTTGATGATGACATGCTCTTTATGTATTTTGATGCTTGTTTATCTTACTGTATGGGTTCACTGAATCCTTTATTTGCATTTAGTTCATGTTCTACATTAATCCCACCTTGTGCTATATGATTTCCGTGATATTCTGAGCCTTGGCTTGGGGTGTTACAGAATGGTGGCCCATGCGTGGTCGTAGAGATGTAGGCGGTTTGACCTAGACTACGGCTTAAGTTAAAACTTTTCATATAGCATGCATGGTTAGGAAATTCGTGTGCAATGTGAATTATGTGAATCCCCGTGTGAGTTCGTAGTTAAGACCTCTTGTGTGATAGCTTAAATTCAATGTGTTGTTTTGATATGGATACTATGTGATCAATGTGTTGTTTTGATATGGGTACTATGTGATCAACGTGTTGTTTTGTGACGAGTACAATGTGAACAATGTGTTATGTTGTGGCAAGTACAATGTGATGAATGTGGTAACATGAGTACAACTTGGTTGATGCGGACAATGTGTTGTTGTGTGATGGTCAAGTGCATGAGGTCAACGTGGTTGTTTGAAGTCAATGAGGTCATGTGCATATTGTTGAATTATTGTTATTGATTGGTGCTAATTGATGATTTAGAGCAAAATGAAGTTATGCCATTAACTTAGTATAATATTGTGGCAACCCTAAAAGAACCCGATCAACTCTTTTATGGTTACCCAACATTATAACAAGTTAATGACATCGTGGATTGCGCACGTGTGGCTTAGAGTATAATAAGAAACCGATATACTTAATGGAAGTTGATTGGGTGGAGGGTTAGCCGTTGGTACACCCTGTATACATACCCGGTCAATAACTAGAGAGTATATCGAATTCGGATTATACTTTGAATCATTCGTGTTAGTTGCCTGGCTTAGTGTATAATAGGGAATCGATATGCTTAATGGAAGTTGATTGGGTGGAGGGTTAGCCGTTGGTACACCCTGTATACATATCTGGTCAATGACTAGAGAGCATATCGAATCCAGATTATACTTGAACCCTTTTGTGTTAATTGTTTGATGGTATGATGTATTGACGTGATTACTTGAATTAACGATAAACAATTGTTGTGAACTTGGCACGAGAACATGATAGATAACGATTACTTGAGAACTTTGATATGTTGTCCTTAGTGTAGTGATATGAAACACGTATGGTATGTTGGTATGATAACACGATATATGACAGTTAATTGAGAATATTTATGTGTCGGCCTTAGTAAAAGACATTGAACATGTGTAGTGTGTCGGCGTTAAAGCACTAACTACTAATGCGGCTAACATGAGAGAAATTGTGAAGCAAACCCCCGAGTCATAAACTTTAGAACTATTACTATGATTGGATTTTGTAGCGGAATGACATGTTGTCTAGTATGATTTAATAACATATATGTTATGCATGTGTGATGCGTATGTATGTAGGGCCGTAGTGGTCAAGTTGATGTTATAAATGCTTTTGTTGTGGTTCGACTTAAACGTGTTGACAGACGGTTAGAATACAATGTGATGAATGTGTTGATATGCACCCTTAGAGAGAGTCAATGTTGTAAGTATCCTAATTCTCATATATTATAAACGATCGATATCTTAACACTAACGATGTTAATTGTAATCGGTGAACAATGGGGGTATGTTGCTTAATGGTATGTGAACTTAAACACGTATGAGACATTGTCAAACTTGATTGTATGCGGGATATGAGATATTTGGTGATGCATGCGTAAAATGTATTAATCAACGGAGAATTTTATGAATCGATTTAACATATTAGTTATATGGCAAAGGTATGAGAAAATATGTTGTTAAGCGTGATTTTTATGCATGATGTAACGGAAATAGATAATGCATATGTAGGTGTGTTACTCAACAAACACTTTCATGAAAGGATTGGTTTACTAGTTTGATAGTTTGGCATGTATAAAGTATTTTGTTAGGCTAAATTGTATACATGAGATAAGCGAATACGGTGATGTATGTATAAATATTTAATCAATGGACAATTATATGAATAAGAACGGTAGACATGTTTCAAATTTGAGTATGCTCAAAATGTAAATTCTTGACCTAGTTATAAGAAGAAAAAAATTAGTAATGATTTAAAACTTATGCATAGTTATACCCAACGTATGAGAGATTGTATGTACGGCGTGGTATTGCGAAATTAGTTGATAGACCTACAAAATCTTACCTTAGAAAGAGTCAATGTTGTAAGTATCCTAATTCTCATATATTATAAACGATCGATATCTTAACACTAACGATGTTAATTGTAATCGGTGAACAATGGGGGTATGTTGCTTAATGGTATGTGAACTTAAACACGTATGAGACATTGTCAAACTTGATTGTATGCGGGATATGAGATATTTGGTAATACATGCGTAAAGGAAATTGGAGTCTTGGGAAATTGTGTGTATAGGTTGTGTGTATAGGTTGCCATACCAGCCAAATTGCTATAATATATATATCAACATCTTGTTGCCTCACTTGCTTATCGAATACATAGTTAAGAATTGAAGATGCATGCGTAGATGTAAACGGTATAGCTGGTACGACCATTATAAACTACTTGACTAAGTTATTTCCCCTTGTTTAATGTATGATTTAGTCAGTAACATAGAGACTCTAAGTATAGTTATATTATGAAGATGAGAACTCCGTTGTATTATACGTCCCTAAGATTGAACTTTAGGAAAATGCCTGAGTTAACTAAGGTGGATTGATTAGAATAAACGAATAACAGTGGAGTTAATTGCGAAGTCAATATCGATGGCGACAACGGAACGTAACAATTCATTGTGAGCTGCTATACAACTATAAACCTTATTATGCGCGAGAAGGGACGACCTTGGTCAGGCTAACCATAAGGTTGAACAAATAAATTGAAATCTAAAAGTCTACCCAACACGTAAAAGTTTCGCAAACACGAACGTCGCAGAGATGGAGTTGAGGTGTAGATGATATTGGGTGGTGCACATAAATACGAATACGATTGGTGAAAGTTGATCTAATTGAACGCCTAACTTAATGCGCAACCGGGAGCTCATAAAGATGAGAACATGAGCCAATTGAGTGTCGTAGTGAGAGTCACGAGTGAGATGTGAGAAGCTTGAGCCCTTATAGTGTACGGTTCTCAAATCTTTTAGGCCTTAAACGGATCCCTAGATCGTTGTCTATCACACAACGGTGGTGCCGTCAAGAGTGGATGTCGTGGACACGAGCCCTGCCATTGCCAGAATGGAAGACCGGAGGTGAAAGCAAACGTTTGACTTCAGTGATTGAGCCGCCGACCAGTGGGTAGAACATGTCACTAGTGCGCTAACTATAAGTCAAATCGTCATAATAAGTGTTACCTGTTTACAACTAATTGCACTTAATGTTAACCGCGATATGTATATATATATATATATATAATAATAAATAATATTATAATAATTGCACTTAATGTGATATATATATATATATATATATAACAATAATAAATAATAATTTTCTGGACACTGACAATAAATTCGTTTGAAAAAAAAAAATAAAAAAAAATGGAATTATAACCCGGAGATCGATGAATCATGGCGAAAGGTTCTAACACTTGGTATGAAGGATGCGTGCGATGTCACCCGGTTCTAAATAACCTAACGAGCTATAAACTAAAAACTTGTTTCATAATACGGTCCTTTAATCGAATGAATTTTGGCTAATTTAATAGTAAGATGTTTTTGAGTTAGATGCGATGATTCTAAACGAAAAGACAAATGAATCTTTGGTAAACACCCCTAGAGATTTTCAAAAATTAAATTGCGTAACAAATTGTAACTTATGAAGGAGTTCTTTTAACGAGGGAATCAACCATGGCGTGTATGAGATGGAATGATCAGAATGGGAATGACATGTGAGTGGAAACCCGAGCTGTCCTATAGTACTAAACGGAGCCATGTGCTACAAGTGATGAGAGCGGATAACATTAGCGAGATTTGAATCTTTGAGAGCGAGAGTCGTTGTAATTTCGAGGAACCGGTAGGAATCTTAGGTAGCGAGGTCACGAAGCTAAGGAACAAACGCTACAAGAATTTCAGAGGTTGGAGGATACACAAGACGCGGAAACGAGTTCACTAGGGAGCGAGGGGACCGTGTAAGGGTTGGATACCTAAAACTGTTTAACAACTAGGGTTTTGTTGAATATTGATCGTTGGCTTATGTTTGTCGAATATTGATTGTTGGCTTATGTTTGTCGAATATTGATTGTTGGCTTATGTTTGTCGAATATTGATTGTTGGCTTATGTTTGTCGAATATTGATTGTTGGCTTATGTTTGTCGAATATTGATTGTTGGCTTATGTTTGTCGAATATTGATTGTTGGCTTATGTTTGTCGAATATTGATTGTTGGCTTATGTTTGTCGAATATTGATTGTTGGCTTATGTTTGTCGAATATTGATTGTTGGCTTATGTTTGTCGAATATTGATTGTTGGCTTATGTTTGTCGAATATTGATTGTTGGCTTATGTTTGTCGAATATTGATTGTTGGCTTATGTTTGTCGAATATTGATTGTTGGCTTATGTTTGTCGAATATTGATTGTTGGCTTATGTTTGTCGAATATTGATTGTTGGCTTATGTTTGTCGAATATTGATTGTTGGCTTATGTTTGTCGAATATTGATTGTTGGCTTATGTTTGTCGAATATTGATTGTTGGCTTATGTTTGTCGAATATTGATTGTTGGCTTATGTTTGTCGAATATTGATTGTTGGCTTATGTTTGTCGAATATTGATTGTTGGCTTATGTTTGTCGAATATTGATTGTTGGCTTATGTTTGTCGAATATTGATTGTTGGCTTATGTTTGTCGAATATTGATTGTTGGCTTATGTTTGTCGAATATTGATTGTTGGCTTATGTTTGTCGAATATTGATTGTTGGCTTATGTTTGTCGAATATTGATTGTTGGCTTATGTTTGTCGAATATTGATTGTTGGCTTATGTTTGTCGAATATTGATTGTTGGCTTATGTTTGTCGAATATTGATTGTTGGCTTATGTTTGTCGAATATTGATTGTTGGCTTATGTTTGTCGAATATTGATTGTTGGCTTATGTTTGTCGAATATTGATTGTTGGCTTATGTTTGTCGAATATTGATTGTTGGCTTATGTTTGTCGAATATTGATTGTTGGCTTATGTTTGTCGAATATTGATTGTTGGCTTATGTTTGTCGAATATTGATTGTTGGCTTATGTTTGTCGAATATTGATTGTTGGCTTATGTTTGTCGAATATTGATTGTTGGCTTATGTTTGTCGAATATTGATTGTTGGCTTATGTTTGTCGAATATTGATTGTTGGCTTATGTTTGTCGAATATTGATTGTTGGCTTATGTTTGTCGAATATTGATTGTTGGCTTATGTTTGTCGAATATTGATTGTTGGCTTATGTTTGTCGAATATTGATTGTTGGCTTATGTTTGTCGAATATTGATTGTTGGCTTATGTTTGTCGAATATTGATTGTTGGCTTATGTTTGTCGAATATTGATTGTTGGCTTATGTTTGTCGAATATTGATTGTTGGCTTATGTTTGTCGAATATTGATTGTTGGCTTATGTTTGTCGAATATTGATTGTTGGCTTATGTTTGTCGAATATTGATTGTTGGCTTATGTTTGTCGAATATTGATTGTTGGCTTATGTTTGTCGAATATTGATTGTTGGCTTATGTTTGTCGAATATTGATTGTTGGCTTATGTTTGTCGAATATTGATTGTTGGCTTATGTTTGTCGAATATTGATTGTTGGCTTATGTTTGTCGAATATTGATTGTTGGCTTATGTTTGTCGAATATTGATTGTTGGCTTATGTTTGTCGAATATTGATTGTTGGCTTATGTTTGTCGAATATTGATTGTTGGCTTATGTTTGTCGAATATTGATTGTTGGCTTATGTTTGTCGAATATTGATTGTTGGCTTATGTTTGTCGAATATTGATTGTTGGCTTATGTTTGTCGAATATTGATTGTTGGCTTATGTTTGTCGAATATTGATTGTTGGCTTATGTTTGTCGAATATTGATTGTTGGCTTATGTTTGTCGAATATTGATTGTTGGCTTATGTTTGTCGAATATTGATTGTTGGCTTATGTTTGTCGAATATTGATTGTTGGCTTATGTTTGTCGAATATTGATTGTTGGCTTATGTTTGTCGAATATTGATTGTTGGCTTATGTTTGTCGAATATTGATTGTTGGCTTATGTTTGTCGAATATTGATTGTTGGCTTATGTTTGTCGAATATTGATTGTTGGCTTATGTTTGTCGAATATTGATTGTTGGCTTATGTTTGTCGAATATTGATTGTTGGCTTATGTTTGTCGAATATTGATTGTTGGCTTATGTTTGTCGAATATTGATTGTTGGCTTATGTTTGTCGAATATTGATTGTTGGCTTATGTTTGTCGAATATTGATTGTTGGCTTATGTTTGTCGAATATTGATTGTTGGCTTATGTTTGTCGAATATTGATTGTTGGCTTATGTTTGTCGAATATTGATTGTTGGCTTATGTTTGTCGAATATTGATTGTTGGCTTATGTTTGTCGAATATTGATTGTTGGCTTATGTTTGTCGAATATTGATTGTTGGCTTATGTTTGTCGAATATTGATTGTTGGCTTATGTTTGTCGAATATTGATTGTTGGCTTATGTTTGTCGAATATTGATTGTTGGCTTATGTTTGTCGAATATTGATTGTTGGCTTATGTTTGTCGAATATTGATTGTTGGCTTATGTTTGTCGAATATTGATTGTTGGCTTATGTTTGTCGAATATTGATTGTTGGCTTATGTTTGTCGAATATTGATTGTTGGCTTATGTTTGTCGAATATTGATTGTTGGCTTATGTTTGTCGAATATTGATTGTTGGCTTATGTTTGTCGAATATTGATTGTTGGCTTATGTTTGTCGAATATTGATTGTTGGCTTATGTTTGTCGAATATTGATTGTTGGCTTATGTTTGTCGAATATTGATTGTTGGCTTATGTTTGTCGAATATTGATTGTTGGCTTATGTTTGTCGAATATTGATTGTTGGCTTATGTTTGTCGAATATTGATTGTTGGCTTATGTTTGTCGAATATTGATTGTTGGCTTATGTTTGTCGAATATTGATTGTTGGCTTATGTTTGTCGAATATTGATTGTTGGCTTATGTTTGTCGAATATTGATTGTTGGCTTATGTTTGTCGAATATTGATTGTTGGCTTATGTTTGTCGAATATTGATTGTTGGCTTATGTTTGTCGAATATTGATTGTTGGCTTATGTTTGTCGAATATTGATTGTTGGCTTATGTTTGTCGAATATTGATTGTTGGCTTATGTTTGTCGAATATTGATTGTTGGCTTATGTTTGTCGAATATTGATTGTTGGCTTATGTTTGTCGAATATTGATTGTTGGCTTATGTTTGTCGAATATTGATTGTTGGCTTATGTTTGTCGAATATTGATTGTTGGCTTATGTTTGTCGAATATTGATTGTTGGCTTATGTTTGTCGAATATTGATTGTTGGCTTATGTTTGTCGAATATTGATTGTTGGCTTATGTATGACGAATATTGATTGTTGGCTCATGTTTGTCGAATATTGATTGTTGGTTTATGATTGATGCATTTACAATTGATTGTAAGCATTTCATACATTGCTGATGAGCCCTCGGCAGGGGATTGCCGACATCCTGGTGTATAGATGTATGCACCCATTTTGGATGTAGATCTTGACCCCGAGTATATAGACATATATATCTTGATGTTTTTGAGATGCCGCTTTGTTCATGGTGATGACAAGCGAGTATCGTTGCATAGGTGACCGGAGATCATGCATAAGATAGGCATTTTGGCTTACTTACGCATATGGCATTGCATTGATATTCATATCATTTATGCATTTCTTATTACACGCTTTTGTACTTGTGTAATCTTGTTGTTGGACATTATTGTGTTTCTTAGAGGATCACTGTAAGTCATGTTTAGCCTCCACTTGTACCTTATGATTATTGTCTATGGTTCCTTGTGGACCATTACTACGAACTCACCAACCTCGTGTTGACTATGCTTAGTACACTTTTCAGGTAACCAGGTCAATCCAGGGCGTGGAGTTTGATTATTAGCTTGCTGTTGAACCCGGACTTGGACCTATATGGATCAAGGATCCATTTGCCTTCTTTTGCATTGTACTTAGAACCGTTAGCCATCTTATGATGTTCTGTTGTAATCTTTGATGATGACATGCTCTTTATGTATTTTGATGCTTGTTTATCTTACTGTATGGGTTCACTGAATCCTTTATTTGCATTCAGTTCATGTTCTACATTAATCCCACCTTGTGCTATATGATTTCCGTGATATTCTGAGCCTTGGCTTGGGGTGTTACACCCTACTCGCTTGAGATTCGGGCTGGAAAGTGTACAACTACTTGTTTAGTCGTTTGATTGTCTGATTGACTTGTTTGACGGTTTATCCATTACTTGGTTGGTTTTGCGCATGTTTATGATATTATGATTGTTTAGGATAGTTGTGCCTACGTGGAAGTCGGTTATGCTTTTCAAAGGGTTTTAGATGTGGTGGGAAGGCTGCGGGTGACCCTATATATAAGCATCTAGAACTTGATGAAAGTAAAATCCTCCGAAGTGTAGGTACGTGTTGTGTAGTGGAATGGATGGATATTGGATTGTGTTTACACGCAAGCATACTTATTTACGCGCTTTACACGCAAGCATACTTATTTACGCGCTTTACACGCAAGCATACTTATTTACGCGCTTTACACGCAAGCATACTTATTTACGCGCTTTACACGCAAGCATACTTATTTACGCGCTTTACACGCAAGCATACTTATTTACGCGCTTTACACGCAAGCATACTTATTTACGCGCTTTACACGCAAGCATACTTATTTACGCGCTTTACACGCAAGCATACTTATTTACGCGCTTTACACGCAAGCATACTTATTTACGCGCTTTACACGCAAGCATACTTATTTACGCGCTTTACACGCAAGCATACTTATTTACGCGCTTTACACGCAAGCATACTTATTTACGCGCTTTACACGCAAGCATACTTATTTACGCGCTTTACACGCAAGCATACTTATTTACGCGCTTTACACGCAAGCATACTTATTTACGCGCTTTACACGCAAGCATACTTATTTACGCGCTTTACACGCAAGCATACTTATTTACGCGCTTTACACGCAAGCATACTTATTTACGCGCTTTACACGCAAGCATACTTATTTACGCGCTTTACACGCAAGCATACTTATTTACGCGCTTTACACGCAAGCATACTTATTTACGCGCTTTACACGCAAGCATACTTATTTACGCGCTTTACACGCAAGCATACTTATTTACGCGCTTTACACGCAAGCATACTTATTTACGCGCTTTACACGCAAGCATACTTATTTACGCGCTTTACACGCAAGCATACTTATTTACGCGCTTTACACGCAAGCATACTTATTTACGCGCTTTACACGCAAGCATACTTATTTACGCGCTTTACACGCAAGCATACTTATTTACGCGCTTTACACGCAAGCATACTTATTTACGCGCTTTACACGCAAGCATACTTATTTACGCGCTTTACACGCAAGCATACTTATTTACGCGCTTTACACGCAAGCATACTTATTTACGCGCTTTACACGCAAGCATACTTATTTACGCGCTTTACACGCAAGCATACTTATTTACGCGCTTTACACGCAAGCATACTTATTTACGCGCTTTACACGCAAGCATACTTATTTACGCGCTTTACACGCAAGCATACTTATTTACGCGCTTTACACGCAAGCATACTTATTTACGCGCTTTACACGCAAGCATACTTATTTACGCGCTTTACACGCAAGCATACTTATTTACGCGCTTTACACGCAAGCATACTTATTTACGCGCTTTACACGCAAGCATACTTATTTACGCGCTTTACACGCAAGCATACTTATTTACGCGCTTTACACGCAAGCATACTTATTTACGCGCTTTACACGCAAGCATACTTATTTACGCGCTTTACACGCAAGCATACTTATTTACGCGCTTTACACGCAAGCATACTTATTTACGCGCTTTACACGCAAGCATACTTATTTACGCGCTTTACACGCAAGCATACTTATTTACGCGCTTTACACGCAAGCATACTTATTTACGCGCTTTACACGCAAGCATACTTATTTACGCGCTTTACACGCAAGCATACTTATTTACGCGCTTTACACGCAAGCATACTTATTTACGCGCTTTACACGCAAGCATACTTATTTACGCGCTTTACACGCAAGCATACTTATTTACGCGCTTTACACGCAAGCATACTTATTTACGCGCTTTACACGCAAGCATACTTATTTACGCGCTTTACACGCAAGCATACTTATTTACGCGCTTTACACGCAAGCATACTTATTTACGCGCTTTACACGCAAGCATACTTATTTACGCGCTTTACACGCAAGCATACTTATTTACGCGCTTTACACGCAAGCATACTTATTTACGCGCTTTACACGCAAGCATACTTATTTACGCGCTTTACACGCAAGCATACTTATTTACGCGCTTTACACGCAAGCATACTTATCTATGCGAATTACACGCATGCAAACCCTTTTATGTGACATGGTTGACCTACATTTGATATTCATCATGGCACATGCATACATACGATACGTGACTTGGATATTGACACCACTTGTGCTCATTTATTATACGTAACTATTTTACTCCATACGTTTTTTGTAACATCCCGAACTTTTATTTAATGTTTGACTAATGCCGTTAAGTCAATTTGGGGTGTCGTTAAGTCTTTACTTAATATTTGAATGTAGTTATGTGTGGTTAACGTAGATAAAGTAGTTAGGTTTAAAAGCCTAAATTTTAATGACGAATAAAAGTGTGATTAATGTCGCTTAAAGGCTATGTAGTGCCTTTTAATGAAGGACTAATGTTGTATATGGTCAATAATGCAGTTTGTGACCAATAATGAAGGGTTTAGAAGTCCAGGGACTGATTTTGACATAGGTTGAAATCTAAAAACGGGATTAAGGGTTTAGGAGCTGCCATTAGATGATATTATGCAGCCAAAACAATCTCTAAACAGACCCTAAGCTTTCCCTTAGCAATCCTTCATCAATTTCAAGCCGAAAAGCTTTCCTACGTGTGATTCGAGTGTGTTTTGTCAAGGGTATTGCATCCTATTTAGCATTACAGGTAATAATCAATTCATTGATTAGATTTTCAGATTCAAAGTTATATTTTAAAGGAGCAAATCTGATTTTATAAAGGAGTTTTAATAAATTAGGGTTCATAATATGTTTAAGCAAATTAATGATCTAAACGACATCAAACGAGTTTGTAATCGATCATTATGATCAAAATATGTTTAATTATGTCGAAAACATGTTTTGGGTGAAGCCTAAATCGAAGGATTTCTGGAAAATTGAAGGACGAAGCCGTTTTGTGAATTCTGGTCGAAATTGGATCTTAAATTCGTTTTCTGGGTTCAAGTGTTGTCCAACGAACTTTAAGTTCGTTTTGTGGGATCTAAATTCGTTTGGAAAACGAATTTTAAGTTCGTTTGAAGCAAATTGAGCCTAAGTTCGTGTGGCTAAGTCTAAATTCGTTTCCTGATGTCTAAATTCGTTTCCTGATGTCTAAATTCGTTTTCTGGAAGCTAAATTCGTTTTCTGGAAGCTAAATTCGTTTTCTGGAAGCTAAATTCGTTTTCTGGAAGCTAAATTCGTTTTCTGGAAGTTAAATTCGTTTTCTGGAAGCTAAATTCGTTTTCTGGAAGCTAAATTCGTTTTCTGGAAGCTAAATTCGTTTTCTGGAAGCTAAATTCGTTTTCTGGAAGCTAAATTCGTTTTCTGGAAGCTAAATTCGTTTTCTGGAAGCTAAATTCGTTTTCTGGAAGCTAAATTCGTTTGATTCCCTTTGAAAGCGACATAATTTTCAAATGGCCATATCTTTTGAACCGTGACTCCGTTTTTGACAAGTAAGCTATCCCTGGAATCGTGTGAGAGTCTATTTTCTAATGGTAATGCTTTTAAAGGAGGATTTTGAAGTCAAGTTTCCTGAAAGGTTGAATTAGTGAGTGAAGGTCGAGTTTCGTCGGATTCTATGAGTCCTAAAGTATTAATCAAACCTCCAATGCATTAAGATTTGTCATGGGTCATATAGATAGGTGTTTAGGTCTGAGTTAGGACCTTAATGATGTGGGTATTAGCTTGTCTAATGATCGCTTAATGATTATAGGAGGTCAGGAATACTTGCTTTGCACAGTAACGTAGTTGCCTTTTGTCGTGCGCTCCTTTGAGGTAAGATACACTACTCTGACACGCTGGGGGATCAACTAAAAGCTGGTTTCAAATCGTAAACACTTCCATTCGGTACCTTATTATTGCATGTGGGCATATGGGTTACTTGGGAGGTATTATGGGTTATGCAGTTGACCATGAGACCTGAGATGCAGTCCCTATTGTAGTGTAATGCAGTATTGCATAATGTAATATGTAGTTATACAGTTGATGTAGTTTAATGAAGTATCTTGATATGTATGATATATAGAAATGAAGTTGATGTGTGATATGCATGCCTGACCTGTACGCCTAGTTCACTAGACTTGCTAGGTTGCTATGTCACTTGCACGTTTAAGGATCCAAACGTAATGAAGTTAAAGTGTGTGAATGTCTAGGAATGTGTGTTACCTAGACTATATGTGTGTGAATGTTTGGGAATGCAGGGACCCAATCTATATGTGTGAAATTGAGCTCATAAAACAGATGCAGTGAAAAGTGTTAAGCTTAACCCGTACTAGCCTTAGCCGGGCGAGTGCGTAGATGCAGTTGTTGCTTGGGTGGCTCCTCGCAACGTGGTCTCTATAACGCAGGGCGAGTAATACGAGGGGTTTGACCAACCTTCATATACGGATTACTCAAGGATTGGCTTGCCATTCCTTAACGACGTAAGCTGAGTAGTCTTTTGACTAATCATCCAGTCGGGTGTGATGCAGGGCACACTTATATGCAGTTAACGAAGATACGTGTGACTATGTGTGAACTAATGCAGGATAGGCACATTTAGGATGATTATCCTAATTGAAACGAAATTGAAATGCAGTATATGTGTGAACGTGTGATGTGTGTTGTGCCTAATAAAACTTGTCTAATAATGAAGATTGTTTTAATTGGACAAATGCTTTTAAATTAAGTGTTATCTTACTTAGCTATTCTTATAGCTAACACTTGCTTCTTAATGTGGTTGTTCCCTCAGGTTTAGCTTGATGGAAACTAGATGCAGGACGTGTGAGCTTGGGTAGATGCAATGCAGGAGCCTTAGCTACCCTTAGACGATGCTTTCTTTAGACATTCGTTACATTTCGTATTTAATGTCGAATTTATGTAGTGATGTGTGAACGGTTGTTTTATGTTGGGCAACCGTTGGGTTTTCATTTGAACTATTGTTTGATATGGCGTGTAACACCAAATAAATGCAGAAACCGAAATGTTTTTATCGGTTTTGACTTTTACAGTCTTTACTTCCGCAAGTTAATACCGTTAGGTGAAAAGTTTTTGAAAACCCATATTTTTAAACGACGGGTGTTACATTTTTATTGTGATTTGACACTGTGACTATCGACAATGGTTCCTTGTGAACCATTTCTACAAACTCACCAACCTCGTGTTGACTTGTTTAGTACACTTTTCAGGTAACCAGGTACCCCCAAGACAAGATGCATGATTGCTAGATTATTTGGACTCGGGCTTGGACTTTCATGGATCAAGGATTCATTTGCCCATTCTTTTGTATTATGCTTAGGATCGTTTGCCATCTTTTGGATTGTTTTGTAAACGCTTGATGGCTACTTGCTCCTTATGCATTTTGTGGTTGTATTGATTTAACTTGTTGAATTCACCGAATTCATTTTATGTCATTTAGTTGCCTACGATAATTCCATCATGTGCTATTTATTTTCCGTAATATTCCGAGCCCTAGTTCGGGGTGTTACAATTATGTAGTAATAAATTATAAATTTATAAAAATTTATTAATATATTATAAATATTTATATTGTTTTAAAATATAACATTTTATTTTTATAAAAAAAATTATTATTAGTCTATCCAAGATATTATTTTTCTAATATTTTTATTTTATTAAAAACTATTACATATTGAATTATATATCTATAATGATCTTGATAAATATGTATTTCAAGATTTATTTTCTTCTTTTAAAAAAAGGTAAATTAGAAGGAATGTCTTAATCTCTTGTATCGCATTAGTACCTACACAACCACCATGCAATATTTTTTAAAATAAATAAATATGAAAATACGCATTTATCAAAATAATCATGGATCTATAATTCAATATATTTATAGTTTTCAATAAAATACATTTTTGTATAAAAATTAATAACTTTTATAGAACAAAAATAATTTTTTATAAAAATTAATAACTTTTATAGAACAAAAATAATCTTTTATAAAAATTAAATATTATTTCATAAAACAAAAGTAAATATTTTTTAAAAAATAAATATTTATAAAATATTAATAAATTTTTATAAAATTATAATTTATTACTAAATAATAGTCATTAACAATATTAATTTTTATTAAATAATACTAATTGATAAAATATAGTTTTATAAACTAAAATATTAATAATAAGGGTAAATTACAAAAATGGTACCTGAAGTATAATGAAAATTACAGATTTCATACATGTACATGGGGGCACTTAACAGCACAACTAACGGACGTTTGGTCCAGGTATGATCCGAGTGAAAAAATGGTAAGTTTGGGTATGACGAGCGTAATTAATAAACCCTGGGTATGATTTGTGCAATATGATGGATAGTTCAGGTACCATTTTTGTAATTAACCCTAAATATATTAACCAAGTGATCTTGAAAAACCAACATGAAAAAGAGCATGCACGAACAGGCTTGATTGTCAAAATTTGTTTTTCGATTCTCTTATTCACGATTATATTTATAAGTTGGCTTTTTGATTAATTTTTTTTGTTTGGAGGCTAGCTGAGTACTCAGTACTAAATACACTTGATTTTTATAGCTTTTAAAAGTTATGGATCTTTGCTCTATACCATGAGTCTTTACTTCCATAGGTATGCATTCCTAATATTTACTTTTTAAATTTATTAAAATTCTACAGTTTCTAGATTTTATTATATCAAATGTACAACTTTGATGGACATTTTATAATTTTGTAATATTCAAATATCGTTATGTATGTCACAGTAAACAAATTCGATAAAAATATTTTAAAAAATATTTCACTATAAACTCAAAGTTTTATAATATAGATCAATTTTTTATTATTAAAAATTGTAAACTAAATTTTAAATCATAATAAACTAACATCTAATATTGATAAAGTTATAAGCCCGTGTATTTGACACGGGCCTAAAATCTAGTATTTACTACTTTCAATAGTAATTGTTAATGAAAAAGCCCAGCTGCTAAATAAGAAGCCCACAACAATTTTAAATGAAGAACTGACCCAAACCCGGGAAAGGGAGCCGACTCAACCCACTCTTGGTCCGGTCCTCTGGTCTCTTTTCTTTTGTGTATTCGATTTTTAGATTAGACCAATAGACCGGTTCGGTCCAGGTAACGAGTAGGACCTCAAATTCTAGTAAAGATAATTGCTAGCATAGTAGCATGTTTAAAAACAATGTTTACCATTCAATTATAATAGTTGAGTAAAATAAAATCTAATAAACAAAAACTTTATCAAAAAATATAACATGTATAAATTAATGCACACGTACATACTAGTATATTACACTTGTAGACTTACATGTACTTGTACTGTTGTACTGATGTATCTGACAGTTTTGGGCTCTGGTCTTGGTTGCCTAGCCAGCCAGCCTAGAAGCCGTCCTGGATTGCCTTAAAATTTTTTAACAGTCAGTCGGTATTTGACATCAGGGGACACCTCACCGTATAATGGTGAAGCCTTGCACGTAATCTAGACTACGAGATGCAGACCATAAGTCATTACAGGTGATTCAAAGGAAAAACCTCAAGACATGTCACTCTAGAGAGTCCAACCCATAACCTAAGGTAAAATCAAGAATGACCCCCGTCCGTTGATCTAGCCTTCATTTTCATTGCCTTAAATTACCGTTAAAAAAATATGCAACGCAATTAATATAACGGAAAAAATAGTCTTAGACATAAATATATAATTATAAACTTTACTAACTACATGTTGTATTTTAATTTACTAGACGGATGCCCGCGCGATGCAGCGGTGATGTTGGTAGCGACGACGGTGTGACGATGACGGCAGTGGTGGCGGCGGTGGCGGCGGTGGTGGCGTGGTAGTGAATGTAAATTAATTGATGTTAATATGGTTATTTAAGGGTTGAAGTATCTATGTTCAGTGGCGGAGCTATGTGGTGGCCAAGGGTGGCCATGGCAACCCCACAATTTTTATAAAACTCTATTTTTCTAGTACTATTTCCATGTATTTTTCTAGTTTAAAGGCAATTGGCAACCCCAGACCCGTATAATTTATTTTTGTAGTTTAAGTTTACATATGTTAGTATCATGAAAACTGTTCGGCGACCCCAGGTTGAAAATCCTGGCTCCGCCACTGTTTATGTTGTAAGTTATTTCATTAAGGTATTATAGGTATCTAGGTGAATATGTTTAAATTAGTGAATAAATAAGAGGGGTAATATGGTTATTTCAAAGTCTCAATTACTTAAAGGGAGAGGAGTAGTTTGTTTTATATAGTACGTAGTATAGATATAGATATATTTCTTTGTGTTGACTGGACAAATAATCAAAGTCGAAGGGAAGTACTCGACAGTCAAAAGTCAATCATCACAGCTATATGACACTTTAGACAATTATTACGATCAGTTACATATATGATCGATCAGTTATATGTGTATAACAGAAATAATATCTAGTCTAGTATCTTATAGTATAAGATTTATTATGTCACAATGATCACCTTCTGGTCATGGGGGTTGGAAGTCGAAAACAAACAAGACGAGCTTAATTTGATATCGCTTAAAGCCCCCGAGAACCTTAAGTCGTAACTGGAGTCCATATCAATCCCAATACTAGTACTTCTATGGTACAACTGGATATTAAATTACACCAAAAAAAGAAAAAAATCATATCCCTTGCCACCAGGCCCATATGGCTTACCGGTTCTAGGCTACCTCCCTTTTCTTGGCTCTAATTTGCACGAAAGATTTACTGACATGGCTCGGCATTATGGACCCATCTTCAGCCTCCAACTCGGAAGCAAGCTTCATGTTATCGGAGAAAAAAAGAATGTGATGGTAATGAAAAGATGTGCCGACGTTATAAGAAATATTGTAGGTAAAGAGAGTAGAAGCACTACAATAAATATGTTATTTATCCACACTTACTTTTAAAAAGCATGAAAAAATTTGTTAATTAAATGTATATAAATAACCCACATTTAAAAGTGTGAAAAAATTTAAATTTTTTTATCTTTTTCACACTTATATATGTGAGAAAAAAGTTCAAACTTTCAAGTGTGTAAAAATATATTAATTGTTCACATCTAGAAATGTGAAAAGTCAAATTGTAACAGTAAATTTCTTTACGCGAGGAGGGTGAAGAAATATATGATCTACTTTAATTTTTTAAACTAGTATATTAACCCGCGCTTCGCGGCGGGACGAATAACTAAAAGTATCACAAAATGGTAGATTTTAAAAGGTTATTATTGCCAATGGGTTGGTGGTCCATTGATAAGGTCTTTGACCTTGGGGAAATCCATCAGGTTCGAATCTCACTTTACATTTGTAGGAGTGGATTATTAGGGGGTTTTCGAAAGTCCTGGGTTTCATCCCAGGCATGCGTGGTTCGAGCACCACATACTGCCTAATTGGATGTCACAGTGGTGTCTCGAATGTTAACTACTAACTACTAACTCGCTGTTTAAAAAAAATGGTTATTATTTAATTTTTTAAGATCGAATACAATGTAGATATGACTTCCATTGTATCTAGTCATGACCTTTTACTTTATTAACTTATTATGTTTAAATAATAATGTGTTAGGGAAATGAAATCTACAACAATAAAATCTCTATTAAAACTTGAAAATGCTAAATAAGAATATTAGCTACTCAGTAATAGATAGTCCAACAAAATTTAAAAACTCCAACAAAAAGTAGTTAGTGTAAAACATGAAAGTTTGATATTTACTTTCAATAGCTAGATGTAGTTGTTAGTGAAATGTTCATTTAAAAACTAAAATTTCTGCGAAAATTATAAAACTGGCCAAAACACACTGTGATCTGAATGTAAGACAATGCATTTTAATTGTGTTTTCTAGAAACACAATGTATTTTTATTGTATAATCTAAAAACACGTTGTGTTAAGTTTTAAATCACAATGTGTTTTTGATAGCAAGTGAAAATCAGAAAATTGTTCAAACACATTGTGGTATGAACTTAACACAATGTGTTTTCTAAAAATAAAAATAAAAACACATTGTGTTAAATTCAAATCACGGTGTGTTTTGACCAATTTTCTAGTTTTCACGAAAAATTTAGTTTTTCAAATGATCGCAACCCGTAGTAGTTATATACTTTTACTTTTCATTTATATAAAATATACACCCGAGACTTTTGACCGTTTGACTAATTAAGTGATTTGACTAACGAACTCAATAAGTGATACAACTAAGTGCTTTTCTTGGATTATAAGACAGACATACATGCTTGTCGGGTCAAATGGCCAACTCAATTGACGTTGCGATTCTAGACGGATACTAAGCGACGTTTGAATTACTAGGAACTTGAAGTGGGTCAACCCATGGTTAGGATTCATGACCCACACCCACTCACCCAACCTTATCCCCCCAACTTTTCCACCACTCCACCCATCCATTCATTTCATCTCTTCCATTTCTCTCTCTCTAACTAAATGCACACACACACAAACACACACACACATATCTCTCTCTCTCTAAATTCTTATCGTCATTAAATGTTATTTGGGTTAGATTAATGATAGAAACATCATCTTCACAATCATTTGAACAACATATCACAAATTTGGGTTTAAAGGTGCAAGGAAACCTTCCATTTGGGTCAAAAACGGATTTAACACTTTGAAGAAGGATTTGGTAAGTCAAATTCATTTGGAATCCATCATTTTATGTTTATAAATGTATCTTAAGTAAAACCCATAAGCCTTGACTGAATTTAAGTTCAAAAATGCAAGTAAATCAAAATTAAGGTTTATATGACTTTATTTAGGTCAAAAACGGGTTGGGACATTTAATGATGAAATGGGTCGAGTTGTTGTGTGGCATACGTTCATTTATGATCAAAAATATGTTTGGAAGTATCACTTGAGTTGAATCTTGTAACACCCCGAACTCGGCTCAGGATATTACTGAAAAGATATAGCGTATACATGGAATTATCGTAGAACATGAACTATATGACAAAAGGAATTCGGTGAATCCAACATCAACAAGCAAATATATATTACAATGCAACAATAAGGGACAAATGGATCCTGGATCCATGTAAGTCCAAGCCTAAATTCTAGCACGAGCATCAAACAAATATCACACCTTGGATTCACTTGATTACCTGAAAAGTGTACTAAACAAAGTCAACACTAGGTTGGTGAGTTCGTAGTAATGGATCACAAGGAACCATCGTCAACAATCACAACATGTATAAGGGAAAGTAAGTAATGTCTTTCAGGTAGCCTTTATAAGGCACAAAGTCAAGCAAGATAGGTAAACCGATAGTAAACCTCGTCACATAACAAGCCAATAGTGTATCAACAATGATGAGAGATGTGTGTCACAACCATGCATAAGTGATGTCAATATCAAAGAATATGCGAAACAATAAGGATGCATAAAGTATATGAGTATGAGGCATGATCAAGCAATGTATGAGTGCATATTATGTGTCTCTCAACAATCATCCAATGCAAGTATGCGTGACTACATACTTGGGGTCTGTGTGCATCCCGCACCATGCAACGATACTCACATGTCATCACAATGAACACTGTGGCATCTCAAAATCATCGGCGTATATACGTCTATATACCCGGGGTCATGTACGTTCATCAAATCAACACAAGTGCATACGTCTATACACTCGGATGTACTCATTCGTCTCATCAACAACCATATCATTATGTACGCGTGTGTGTCTCAATCACAAGTCCAACAATCATCAAAACCAACCAAACCGATACGTACATACACTTAGGAGGATTTTGCTTTCATCAAGTCCTAGATGCTTATATATAGGGTCACCCGCAGCCTTCCCACCACATCTAAAACCCTTTGAAGGCATAGCCGACTTCCATGTATGTACGACTATCCTAAAATACTCACAATATCACAATCATATGTGTAAACCATCCAAGAATCAATCGAAACCATCCATCAATCAAGAATCAATCAAAACAATCAATCAGTCAGTCACTAAGTCAATCAATAAGCCGTCAATCAAATCAACCAAACAATCAAACAAACACGTACATGTACACTTTTCAGCCCGAATCTCAATTGAGTAGGGAGCGGGAGCTACGAAACTCACCTTGTTCGGCTATGGGAAGTGTAGATTTGATATAAGGTCGAGTTAATGTTGTACGATGTTCACTTCACGTCCACCACCTATACATATATAGTATGCATGCACATTATTGTTCTAGGTATATATATACATATACATCATTTAAATAACAAACCCTAATTAGGGTTCCGAGATGTTTCTCGAAACTAAGTGACTTCCGGGACCAGTATTTATCATTAAGTGAGTTTAGAAGTGGTTTAGATCGAAGCCCGGTACGCCCCGAGGGTCCTGGAGGTCAAACTAGGTCAACCAGGAAAACAATCAAAGCTAAGCAGTGTAAGCTACGCCTAAGCTCAGCGTAGGTTACGCTTGTTCAAAAAGGAAGAGCGTAAGGTACGGTTAAATGGAACGTAGGTTACGGTAGGTATAAAATGGCTTGGCGTAGATTACGGTGGTTCCACCGTACCCTACGGCTGTCTGCATTTGGCGTCTGGTTGTTCAAAAGTTGGCGTAAACAGAAACATTTTAGCGTAAGGTCCATTTGGGAGTTTGAGAGCACCGTAAGGTACGCCACCTTTGGCGTACATTACGCCCATTGATAAATCTCAGCGTACACTACGCCTAGGTTACGTCCAAGCAAAAGTCTAGGCAGCGTAAGCTATGCCCAGGCCAGGCGTAGGTTACGCCAACAGGAAGAAAGTCGAGCAGCAGCAGCAGATTATGCAGAAAATTGACCCAAAAACCCATATTTTTCATAACCAAGAAACCCTAATTCGACTCATGAAGTTATGGGGATCGTTTGCAGCTAGATTAGACGTTTACAAACATAGTTACACCTAACCCACCACTTAAATCCAATCCAAAACACCAATTTATCTTTAAAAATTGATTTGACCATTTCAAAGTCATAAAAAACCCTAATTCGTATTTGACCCGATTTTTGACCCAAATCTTGAGAGTTTGGCTTGGAAACATGTTAATAAACAATAAATAAGGAGTTTAAAGCTAGATTAACTCACCAAAATCACCACCAAGCTCCAAATCCGAAAATAGGTTACAATAGGAAAGTTCTTGCAGTTTTGACTTCAAATATTTGTCATAAATGAAATAAATGATGATGATGATTCTTGTATTTATTTTAGGCTAACCACAATAATTGTTCTTTCAATCTAGAGAGAGATGAAGGTTTGTGTGTGTATTTTCTTAGAGCATTCAAGAGAAAGAGAGAAGATAAGATAAGAAAATGAAATGGATGGATGGAGGAGTGGTAGAGTTTTGGGGAATAGGGTTAGGTTGTCTAGTGGGTCATGGGTCATGGTTTAAGTCCATGGGTTGACCCATTATCATTTACTAGAAAATTCCTAAGTCGTCTCGTATCGTTCCACATAATAAGTCAAGCTATCGACCCGTCAAGCATAATTATCATCATGATTCCGTAAAATGCCCTCATTTTTATCATTTATCAAATTCGTTATTCAAATTACACATAGAGTCAAACGGGTCAAAATCACGGATGTTACAAATCTAGCTTCAAAACAGAAATGAGTCGATTTAGGGTTTCTTAGTTCATGAAATGGGTCAAAACCGTTTTTGATAAATGATTGATGTTTAGAGATGGATTTGTGATGTGGGTCTTGTTTAATGATGTGTATTTAAGTTCCATTTGGTGTAAAGATGAGTTTACAAGCTGCCCAAATCGTTTTTCAAGCAAAATTGAGTCATGGGTCGGTTTTTGCTTAATTTTCGAGTCATGAAGCATTCAAAACTTAATTAGGATCTTAACTTATAACTAAATAATTGTACTAAAATAACTTTTGTCACGAGGCGACTTGTGGACGACTTAAAATTGTTACCAACTACTTCCCAACTTCTTTAACGACTTTGTCGAGTCCCGGGAACTCTTTCAATGACTTGAGTCACAACTAGAACATGAAGTAGGGTTTTGACACAAGTTAGTAACGTGTATAATATATATGTATGTATTAATGCATATGTGATATATATATTATAGGTATGGACTCGTGACGCTCGTTGAACGATTATAATTTCATCTTAGCTCGATCTTGACTCCTTTTGCCGACCAAGGTGAGTTCCGTAGCTCCCTACTCAATTGAGATTCGGGCTGAAAAGTGTACACATACGTGCTTGTTGATTGTTTGGTTGATTTGATTGACGGCTTATTGATTGTTTGATTGAATGATTGATTTGAGTTACGGTTTCGATTGATTCTTGATTGATGGAATGGTTTGATTTATCGTTTGATGGATTTACGCATACGATTGTGATGTTGTGATTAATTAGGATAGTCGTACATACATGGAAGTCGGTTATGCCTTTAAATGGTTTTAGATGTGGTGGGAAGGTTGCGGGTGACCCTATATATAAGCATCTAGGACTCGTTGAAAGTAGAATCCTCCTAAGTGTATGTACGTATAGTTTTGGTTGGTTGGATAGTTGATGATTGATGGATTTGTGATTGAGGTAAACTCGCATATGGAATGATATGGATATTGGTGAGACGGATATGTACATCCAAGTGTATAGATGTATACACTTGTGTTGATTTGATGCGACGTACATGACTCCGGGTATATAGACATATATACACCGATGATTTTGAGATGCCACATTGTTCATTGGGATGACATATGAGTATCGTTGCATTGATGACTTGAGGGTCACACTTATGATATACATTATGACATTGACATGCATACGGCACATATCTTGATATTGACATCACTTGTGCATATTCATTACACGCTTATGAAGCACTATTGACATTGGCATACATTTGGTACATTTATTGACATTGACACACATTTGGTGCACTTCTTGTTATTGATATTACTCGTGCATGTTCATTATACGTTTACTAACTATCTTGTATAGTTACTTGTATGATTACTCGTGTGTGACGAGGTTTTGCTATGAGCAAACCTATATTACGTGTCATGGTTGTATAAGGGCTACATGTAAGTTATTACTTGCCTTTATGTTGCTCACATTGTGATTATTTGACGCTGGTTCCTTGTGATCCATTACTACGAACTCACCAACCTAGTGTTGACTTTGTTTAGTACACTTTTCAGGTAATCAAGCGAATCCGAGACGTGTTGGTTGACTGTTGTAATTGCTAGGGCTTGGACTTACGTGGATCCGTGATTCATTCGCCCTTTTATGGTTTCTTATTCTTCATGTATATTGCATCTTGAATGTTTGATGTTGGATTCACCGAATCCCTTTTATGTCATATAGTTCATGTTCTACGATAATTCCATGCATACGCTATATCTTTTCAGTGATATCCTGAGCCTAGTTCAGGGTGTTACAGAATGGTGGCCCATGCTTGGTCGTAGAGAATTAGGTGGTTTGACCTAGACTACGGCTTAAGTTAAAACTCTTCATATAGCATGCATGGTTAGGAATTTTGTGTGCAACGTGAAATGGTATGAACCCTGAAAATTATGCATTGTGAGTTCGTAGACGGGACCATTTATGTGATAATGTGAGTACAATTGGATAACGTGTTGTTTTGTGATGTGTACAAGGTAGACAATGTGTTATGTAGTGGCAAGTAAAACGTGACGAATGTGTGAAGAGTTCAATGTGATTAATGTGTACATTTATTTGAGCTTGATTGTGGTTGAGATGGATTGTTGTTATTGATTGGTGATAGTTTGATGATTTAGGGCAAGATGAAGTTATGGCATTAACTTAGTATAATATTGTGGCAACCCTAAAAGAGTCTGATCAACTATTTTATGGTCACCCGGTATTATAACAAGTTAATGACATCACGGATTGCACATGTTTGGCTTAGATTATAATAAAGAACCGATATGCTTAATGGGAGTTGATTGGGTAGAGGGTTAGCCGCTGGTACACCCTGTATACATACCCGGTCAATAACTAGAGGGCATATCAAATTCGGATTATACTCTAAACCACTTGTTTTAGTTAACTTGTTTTGATTGCTTGTGATGTGATGTGTTGAATATGAGTACTTGGTTTTGATGGTGGATAACTGTTGTGAACTTGGCGCGAGAACATGATAGATAACGATTATTTGAGAACTTTGATATATTGTCCTTAGCGTAGTGATATGAAACACGTGTGATATGTTGGTATGATAGCATGATATATGACAGTTACTTGAGAACATTTACATATTGGCCTTAGTGTGAAGACATTAAACATGTGTAGTGTGTTAGCATGAAAGTACTAACTACTAGTGCGGCTAACATGAGAGCAATTGTGAAGCAAATCCCCGGGTCATAAACTCTAGGACTATTATTATGGTTAGAATTTAGTAGTGGAATGACATGTTGTTTTAAATGTTTTAGGTGCAATTTGAATCGTTTAGTTGCTGGGGAATTTGGTGTTGATTTGTCTATACATCCATGATTTAGACTAGTGTTGACATTATGGTGAACAATGAGGATATTTTGCTTAATAGTATGTGAACTTGAACATGTATGAGACGTTGTTAAACTTGGTTGTATGCAGGATATGAGATATTTGTGAGACATGTGTAAAATGTATTAAACAACGGAGAATTGTATGAATCGATTTAACATACTAGTTATATTGCATGAGTATGAGAAACTATGTTGTTAAGCGTGATTTTATGCATGATGTAACGGAAATAGATAATGTATGTGTAGGTGTGTTAATAGGCGAGCATTTTCATAAATGGATTGGTGTACTAGTTTGCTGCTTTTAGCATGTATAAATTTTGTCGTTAAGCTAAACTGTATACATGAAATAAGCGAACACGGTGATGCACGTATAAATATTTACTCAATGGACAGTTATATGAATAAGAACGGTAGACATGTTTAATAATTTGAGTATGCCCAAAACTTTATTTCTTAACTTAGTTATAAGGACGAATTGGTAATGATTGAAAATTGATGCATAGATATACCCAACGTATGAGAGATCGTATGTACGACTTGGTATGCAAGATTAGTTGATAGACATGCAAAATTTTACCTTCTAACTTGGTTAGGTGGATGAATTGTTAGGAGATGCGGTAGAACGAATATGGTTGCCATGATATTCTAATTGTTTAATATGCTTGAATTTCGTTGCCCGGCTAATTGGGTGAAATAAATCGTTAGGACCTGGTAAAACATGCGTAAAGGAAATTGGAATCTTGGGAAGTTGTATGCATAGGTTGCCATGCTAGCCTAATTACTTGAATATGTCAGAATCTTGTTGCCTAACTTGCTTATTGAATCTATAGTTAGAAATTGAAGATGCATGCATAGATAAAAATGGTCTCGTGAGCAATTGTATGTATGTTATTTGGTATGATGGTTTAACTACTTGGCTAAGTTATCCCCCCTTGTTTACCTTATAACTTAGTCAGTAACATGGAAATTATAAGTGTATGTACATGATGGATGGTTGAGTTGATGGACATGATGACAAATAAACGGGTACTCACGTACTTGATGACATTTGGATGACATGAAAACAATTGAGGGTCATTGATGGACTTGTTTGACATTATAGAACTTTCATGATACTTATTGTATTCATCACTACTTGTTCTTGTTTATTATGCTTATTCTAATTACCTTGTGTAGCTCATTTAGTGAATACATGTGTGGTGGACATTGTGAGTCATTAATGGACATTTGTGGTATGTTGAGGGACATTGATGGACATGATAGGCATGATGACATATAAACGGGTGCTCTAAGTACTTGATGACATTTGGATAACACGAGAACATTTGTGAGACATGGATGGACATGTTGACGCCCTAGAACTTGTTTGATACTTATTGTTATCGATATTATTGTTCTTGCTCATTGTACGTATTCTAGCTGTTGTATAGTTCGTTTAATGGATGCGTGTGTGATTAGGTTGTGCTACGAGCCAACCTAAATTGAGTGCCATAGTGCGAGTCACGCGTAAGATGTAAAAAGCTCGAGTGGTTATAGTGTGTGATTCTCAAATCTTCTCGACCTTAAACGGATTGCTAGATCATTGTCTATCACACAAATGAGGTGCCGTTAGGATGGACGTCGTGGACATGAACCCTCCCATTGTCAGACAGATGGCCAGAAATGGGAGCAAACACGTGATTTCAGCGAATGAGCACCGACCAATGGGTGAAACACGTCACGAGTGCGCTGACTATAAGTCAAATCGTCATAATAAGTGTTACCGTTTACAACTAATTGCACTTAATGTTAACCGCGATATGTACATATATAATAATAATAAATAATAAATTACTACGAAAGATTCTAACACTTGGTATGAAGGATGCGTACGACGTCACCCGGTTTTAATAATCCAACGAGTTATAAACTAAAAACTTGTTACATAATACGGCTCCTATAATCATATGAATTTTGCTAATATAATAGTAAGATTCTTTTGAGACATATGTGAGGGATTTTAAACGAAAAAGACCAATGAATTCTTGGTAAATGTCTTTAGTGATTTTCAAAAATCAAATTGTGTAACAAATTGTAACTTACGAAAAGATTTTTATTAATTACATTCTATTCCAAAAGATTGAAGATTTTCGATTTTATATGAGAATCGGTTTTAACTTATAGAGTGTGAAAATGTTAAGTTGAAAGTGACAAGATAGGACCGTTAAAAATCCCCGTTTGAACAAAACAATGTGATGACCACTAAGAACGAACAAAAACCTAAAAACTAATGAATACAGGCAAGAGAAAACGTAAACATTTGAGTCATACAAATCGAATTAAGAGGGTAAAGTTCGGAAGTGTAGGGAATTCTTTTAACTGGGGAATTCTGTAACACCCCGCCTTACCACAACACAATATTGTCCGCTTTGCCCGCAGGCTCACGGCTTTGTTTCTGGTTTCTCGGGCAAACTTCCCAGAAGGGTCACCCATTTGGCATTGCTGCCGCCCTAGCACGCTTAACTGTGGAGTTCTCCTCTCATCCACAGCCAATGCGCCCAAAACGCGTTGTGTTATGTAAGGCCATTGATATTACTTATAGCCAGGATCCCCCTTGTATGTCAGCGATGTATGCTTTCACACCTCCTCAACACAACTCAACGTCCTCGTTGAGTTATGCAAGTGCGCCATACACTCCCGACAATCCCAAGGGTTGCTCTGATACCACTTGTAACACCCCGCCTTACCACAACACAATATTGTCCGCTTTGCCCGCAGGCTCACGCCTTTGTTTCTGGTTTCTCGGGCAAACTTCCCAGAAGGGTCACCCATTTGGCATTGCTGCCGCCCTAGCACGCTTAACTGTGGAGTTCTCCTCTCATCCACAGCCAATGCGCCCAAAACGCGTTGTGTTATGTAAGGCCATTGATATTAATTATAGCCAGGATCCCCCTTGTATGTCAGCGATGTATGCAACCAACTTGTAACACCCGTCATTTTAAAATCTGGATTTTCAAAAACTTTTGCCTAACGGCGTTTAGAAATGCGGAAAACAGAATCATTAAAACATAACTAACCCTTAACGGATAGTTCATTTGTAAAAGTGGTGTTACAACATACATATCATTAAAATAGTATAAGATAATCCAGATTTGGCACCAACATAAATGCCAACATAAACAATACATAATTCATATTAAAAGTAGCCAATCATCATTAAGGCTAACATAAATGACTAAGCGGGGAAACTAAATGTCATCTTCATAGCAACTACCCGCCTCACCAAGCTAAGTCTTTCACTAGCTCTACCTGCTTAACCTGAGGGAACAACGTTTTTCAAAAGAGCAAGTGTTAGCTTTAAAAGCTAAGTAAGATAACATGCGTTTATAAAAACATTGCCAATTCATTTTATATTAACAAAAACATTTCATAGTTGTTAATATCACATAACCATTACAACACTTTAAGATCACCACAGTACTATGGTGTCTATCACAACATACTTTAGCAATAACATATCATCATCATTATAGTAACATGCATAAATTATCACATTAGGATCCATCGTAGTCCTAATTGTGCCTAACATCATAAACTTTACTTTTCGTCTTTCTTTTCTTTTCTTTCTTTATTTCTTTACTTTTCTTTTGCCTAGACGTAGGCTATGTGACATAAGCCACACATACTTAGGGATGTGGGGTTGTGTGTAGGCGGCCATAAGACCTTACATGGGGACCTCACACCCGACTTGATGGGTAGACCTTTCGGTGGTCCATCGTCGTCGTTAAGGAAAGACAAAGTCAATCCAACTGAGTATACCGTTTGAACTTTGCGCGTGTAGTGGTTTGTTACTCCACCCGGATACACTCAAACATAACTATTCCACGGGGAGGTATCTAGATTCCCACACCACGTGACCACGTACACACTAGCTCCGAAGAACTAGCATGGGTTAAGCTTAACACAAGACTTTACATATGCTCGAGACTTCTTTATTATATTAGCTTAGGCTACACTTTCACCTAAACTAATCACATGTATCTTTCTTTACTTTATATTAGCTTAGGCTACACTTTCACCTAAACTAATCACATGTATCTTTCTTTACTTTATATTAGCTTAGGCTACACTTTCACCTAAACTAATCACGTACATCTTTCTTTACTTTAGGGCCCTTAATCGTGCACGTGTCATGACAAACCTATAGAAGTCTAGTGACTAGGTGTTCAAGCCATGCAATCAATCATAAGACATATAAGCATCAACATATCGTCATCACATATTAACATCACATCGTCAAATCATAAAAATCCGTATCAACATGTCACTCATATCACTACTATAAAAAACACCTTTAATGACACCGAATGCGTGTCATAAAAGGGGTCAGATGACACGCTTTTTGGTGTCATAAATCGACCCGTCATAAATTTTTATGACACGCATTTTCAGCGTCATAAATTTATGACACGCTTTTATGACACCCTTTTACGACACGCATTTTATGACATTATTTTATGACACCGTATTTGCGTGTCATGGTTCAATTTTTTTTAAAAAAATATTTTTTATAAAATTATTAATATCCACACATTAAATAACAGTTAATCTAGCTCATAATACAAATAAATACACAAATAGCAAAAGAGCGCATTTCATATATATCAAAACAATGTGTTTCAAGTTGGGACCTTGTAAATGCAATAAAAAGGAAACCCTCAGAAATAACTTCATAAAAGGCCTAACACATAAAAGCTTAGTTGAATCACATTTGTCTCTAATTTCATGTATGTAGAATCTCATAAGTAGAACATTAATAGAAATCTTCAAAGATGTTTCACAGACGACAACGAGAACAAAAATAAAGGCTCTTTCTAGTACCAAACAACTTGCCAAATTCAGCAGATTTGCCACTTGTGTTATGCTATAATCTACTTGGTCTTTTTTGCAGCCAACTGACTCTCAGGCTGCACAAGCACAATCCAGAATGGTTGGGAGTAGTTAGCAAAAAATATTGATGTCAAGTACTTGTAATAAATAAAATGAAAGTAAAGATCAATTAAAACCATAACCTACCTCTTTCTTGACGGGTTCTTCCTTCTCAGATAGAGTCAGCTCAATATGACAAGGAGAAGGCATGTAAGCTGCAAAATAAAACAGATTAAATATTAGACAGACACATTGGCCCATAGTAATCAAAAAAAGATATATACCTGCAACCCGTAGGAGCCATTTGACTCATAACCCTTTTCAATACGAGTATTTGATTTGGCCGATTAGACCAGTTAGAGATAAAATACAAACTAAATCAACCCATTCAAAACTAAATACAAGAATTATATTCTTTTTGACTAAAACATTCACCTTTTTCCTCAATTAATATCACAAATTGATACATATCAGCATGAATAAAAAGACCATACTATATCATTTTTCCCTTCCTATCCAACTCAAGAACATAAGAAAAAACTAAAGCATGTTAATTTTTTCCTTTCAGCTCAAAATGTGTAAAATTCTGGGTTTAACAGTCTCCAAAGTTGAAACTAATAGCTTCTGTTCAAACTTAATAACTTCAAGTCCTTAACTTAAAATTTGCGCTCTCCCGGCACTTTTATGAAGAACAGGAAAAATATATACATAATTACATATGAAAACAAGATGAATTCCAAAGCTGGGAAAACTGTGACAGCATATAATAAATCAGATAGATTATAAACAAGATTATCAAGCATTAAATTAAACCTATTTAACTGAACGGCAGAAAAAGACTCCATGCTCTGATTACTTAAATATCATACTTTAGCCTATCTAGTAAAGTATTCAACACAAGAAAGTCAATATTATTCAACATATTTTTCCAGCATCGCCGCAAGACCAACAAGTTGAATGTAATTGATACTTCCCAAAAACTGAACGGCAGAAAAAGACTCCATGCTCTGATTACTTAAATATCACACTTTAACACCTGATTACTTAAATATCACAAATTAATCTAAACACACCCAAACAATAGAAAAACAGAACACGTTAAAAGAAAACGCAAAAAAATCAAGAGGTAATATACTAACACAATATCCTACAAATAAACAAGAAGGTCCTTTTAATATCCTAACACAATAATACTTCAATTGTGATAGATAGAGTTGTCACGGCTTCAATTGTTGGCCAGAAATAACCTGATATGTCTGCGTTGCAAGGACATATATGGCTTCAATTGTTGGCCAGAAAGCTTACACATTAATCAATCAATATGAAATGCAATAAACTAATCATTAACTAACTACTATCCTATATGTTTAATTCTACTTCAATTTCCATACCTTGTGCGCCTGCCTTGCTCTTAGCTCCACACAAGCTTCAACAAACATCTACTGAATCAATATCCTAACACAATAATACTTCAATTTCAAAATGTTCATTATAAATACACATATAGATATAGAAATAGAGATAGATAGATACATACTTGACGATAGAGGGCTTCAAGTGTTTCTTGACTGGCGCTTTCAATAGGGCCAACAAATAAACAAGAAGGTCCTTCAACTTCTATTGATCTAGATGACGAAGACCTTCGGTCGCCGCCTTTAATGGAAAGTCCGTTATTGGTGTTGATTTTACGAGCCAACTGAGACGGATCCGGTTGTTTCTAGATAGCTCCACCACTGTTGAACCGATTACGTAAAAGCACGGCACGTTTGTGCTAGTACTTCCGGCTGGTGGTGGTCACGGTGAAGAGATCTGATAGAAATTGAATATACAGATCTGATAGAAATTGAAAGATTTATATGTAAATTGAAAGATTTGATATAAATTGAAAGATTTATATGTAAATTGAATATACAGATCTGATAGAAATTGAAAGATTTTGGGGCTTCGATTTCTCCTCTTCGTTGCCTAGGGTTTTTTTTTTGGGTTTTTTGTTCAACGGGATGGAATATAAGCATTTTATACACGGGGAACAAAATTATAAAACGACACTTAAGGATGACACGCAAATGAAAGTGTAGTCTGCATTACACTACACCTTTTTATGACACTAAAAATTGCGTGTCATAAACCCTTCAGATTTTACAAATTATGACAGTATTTTTATGACACACGTTTTTGCTTGTCATTAAAATGTGTGTGTCATAATTTAGGTGTCATTAAAGGTTATTTTTCTAGTAGTGTATCATCATATCGTTATAGTAACATCGTATCATCATGTAATATTAGCATCATTTCATCTTAACATGAGAGCAACGCTTTATCATATCGTTTCATAATCATTTCGTCATATTTCCATAGTAATGCGTCATCATGTCATCAATTGCATTATAGCATCATATCATTTTGTTAACATAATATCTTATCATATCAATATCATGTCAATTTATGTTTACATCATAGACATTTCATGTCATCACATACTTTATTCCATCATATCGACATATCATAGCATAACATAACATAACATAACATCATCTTTACGTATTTCATTTCATCATAGCATGCATAAGATTACCATTCATCATCAACGGCAACCATAA
>CM067174.1:7552809-7587424 GCA_034093135.1 Erigeron breviscapus | reverse complement strand
TGTCATTCTTGCCTAGATCAATACTAAATAATGGGATGATAATAAGAATGGCAATACGGAGGTGTAAAATGAGCAAACGGCTCGTAACGTGAGTTACAATATAATAGTGAGAGACGTTGGAATATCGATCGTTGGTGGCTACTTATTTCCATTGTCACTTTGCATATTTTCCTTTATCGTCTCCTACCCCAATTAAAGAATCGTTCCAATAGTTTCTCGTTTACTTTCATCCTTCTCTGGTTTGACGTTGGACACGCTTGTCGCTTCTTGAAAATATTGGCGTCGTTTGTGACCAATCACTTGTTAAGGTATTACCCCTTTAACAAAAGTGATACTAACTGGGGTGCCAAGTTGCACTAAAATTTCAAAGGTACATCTTCGTAGTATCTCATTTTAGGGTTTATAGTGTTGTCTTTGTTATTTTATAGCGTTCGAGGGAATCATAAATTGTATGACGATAGTTCCATCTTGTTCCTCACACTCACCTTGTCCTTTAACTTCACTCTTATTTTCCCAAAGTCACCTCTTTCATCATTCGCTCAGTCATATCGTTACTAGTTTCTCTTGCTTTTGCCGATATTGGCTTTCAAATCGTTTTAAGGTACCTTTAATTTCTTCCTTTTACGCTAGAAGGACCATTATCTATGACTCATCACCGACAAATCTCTTTTAACATCGCACATATAATCTATTTGGTTTCTTTGCTATACCTACACATTCCTCATGATAGGATTTACACAATCCTTATGCTCTTAAGTTATCATATCACCACCATTATTTCAAGGTAAACACTTCGATGTCCTTATTCGTATGAACTCCTCCTTTAAAATAATCCTTCGTAGGTCCTCCTGACCTCTACAAAACTGTCAATTACTTTGCTCTCCTGAGCCTCATATCCATTTCCAGCTTTCTAAGCTAAGCTTCTTTTCAAATACAATAACCTAATGTCCTTAGAAATTGTGACATAATATAATTTAGGGGAAACATCAGTTACTTTATCCTTTTTCTCAACCATTTGGTTCCCTTCATTTTCCTTCCGTTTTCTTATGGGTAACTATACTCCTTACTGTTTCGCCACTCGGACCGATCTCTTTCTAGAGTAATCATCATCTTAAATGACACACGCGCAGTCGCTAGTCCTTGAAGTTAATTCCACTATTCTTTTTCACATCATGTTGATACGGGTCCTTTGATCCTAACTCATCACAACTGCGAATTATCCTTATCACCCTTCCGTTCAAACATTCCATAACTAGCTCTTCACGGAGTTTGTTAGTTGTCTGGAACTTAGTTCAGCGCCCAACTTCCTTAATCGTTGTCGTAGCATGTGCCTTGACCTCTAGCGTCGTATTTCTTATTTGTTTTCACTACCAGCTTTAGCAATTCCATGTTGTTGTTTTTTTTTCCTTCACCCTGCTTGGGCGCACTACTCCATGGGTCGATGGTCCTTGACGATTAACCATGTGTTGCAAATTGTTCTTCGCTCAGATTCATCTTGTTTTAGCTTACCTCCCTACGACCGTTGACCTTGAGGGGATACTTTTCACGACTCCCGTGCTTCTAAACTCGGGTGTTGAGCGTATATCGCTTTCTCTTGGCTCAGTTGATATGTTCTACTAATAGCTTGTCTTTCGATAGAGGTTTTCCAATTGATATTCAGAGAATAACGTGTGGAGTGCCGTAAAGATGAACGCTACCGGAACTACATCTGGTAAATGGCGTCAATGCCTTCACTTCATTTGTTTGAGTCAAATGACATTCCTTCACTTCATATTCTACTCCAAATCATCTTCAATGATGCTAGTGAATAACTCTTCTTGAAAGATAAGTATAATCTTGCACTTCATACTCCTCGTTCGAGCATCTACCCTTGCTGTGATTACCCCCTTAACATTTTTCCTCTAGAAAAATGTAAGGGATTTCCTACTTTTCACTTTATCTCACCATCCTTGACGATCTTCATTTCGCCAAACTCCTGATCCCTTCATGTAGCAAATATCCGTTTGCTTTGGTGTTTTGAAAAAGAAAAGGATAGCTCAGAATCCCTTTTTGTTACTCTTCCATCTTGAGGGTTACTCGACACATTCTAATTATCTTATTGTCCTTGGTTTTCTTCTTCTAATTACTTTCGTCTTCCAACATTGCTAGTGATCTCCCCCAAGTTCTAGGGAAGTCTTATATTTATCCAAAGGTGACCTTCATGTCACACGACCTTCCTTTCGTCGGCCGCTCAATTTTTTCTTCGGTCGATCAACATAGATAGGGAAGACCTTCAATTCTTTCTCCAAGTTAAAGCTTAGTATACTCTTCGCTTGTGCTTCCATGTACTTTGACTTACACACCACATATCTTCTCCGCCCCACTTTATGTACATGATCCAATAACATCTTCTATGCTATATAGTTATCCCAAGTATTTCACTTATGGACGGCCGATGTCTCACGTCTTTCGTATCCCTTGATGTCGCAGCAAGAGAAGGGTACTAGTTACTCGATTTCGCTATTGCAGAGTGTTGCGTAAGTGAGTTGTATGTTGTTAGGTGACTGACCTTTGAAGAGAAACGGTGATGATCATTACTTTGAATAATCAAAAATATCAAGGATATAGAATTTGGTTTCAAATAAATGGAATAGGAAATATAAAAACAAAAAGGATCATTAAGGCTCGAATCGGACTCCTTGCGCGAGTTAAAGAAATCACTTCTCTGTCTTTCGTTGCCCAATGGACTCCAACTTTCGATGACGTCAATATATGCCGCACCGACTTAGATAATATGGATAACCGTTCGTGTACGCGTGTTATTATAGAGATATCGCACCAAATTTCGGAGCTACAATCCCCAGAATGTGTCGTCTAGAATGTATATCGGAATGTGTTCTATCGGCGTCGTCGAATCGTAATTTGGCTTTAATACCACTCGTCCTTCACAAGTCTCCAACTTCATTCGGCGTTTCCATATGTTTCGCACCATCTCAGATCGAATACAAAGGTTATGTGTAGTTTCTAAAAGGATAGAGTCGCGTCATATCTTGGGACTACAATTCTTAGAGTTTATCGTCCAACGTTCGTGGGAAGATGTTCCACCAATGATATCGTGTTGTCGTATGTCAATATTGAGTAGCGGTGTCATAAGAAATATGACGATGGATAATTTTCAAAAGAGCACAAGTGAACGAATGACGGAGGGGTATTTAATGACAACTTTCATACTTAGGAAATTACCTAGTTTCATCATGAATTTCTCAGGGACAATCATTTGTTCTCAAGCGGTCAAATCTCAACGCGCAATATCTATATCAGTAGTAAGGACTAACCTCATTATCATCATATCTAGTAGGTACTAGTTCTCAATAGTCAAATCTTAGAGTATAATAACTATCTCAATAATAAGGCACAACTATATAATCATTAAATCGTTCATGCACTAGCCCTCAGTTAGCTCAATCTTAGGGCGCAATAACTATCTCCATAGTAAGGCATGACTACATAATCATCGCAATATTCACGCGCTAGTTTCAAATAGCTCAAACTTAGGGAGTAAAGGCTCTTATATCCATATCGTCCATGAAATTTCATATCAACTCGTCAGGCCTATATTTTCTTTCTAAATCGATCATAAATAGTCAACGTCATTACTCAATAAATCGAACAAGTCATACCCCAAAATGATTTCGTGCCTTATAATAATCTCATTATTTTAAAGTGCATATGCAACTTAAAGTTCAACATCATGAATCATAAGGCTTTTACGCATGCATTCCTCACATAATTTCCACATTGCACATTCCAAACTTTCACATTGCACATTACAACTTTCACATTGCACATTACAACTTTCACATTGCACATTAAAACTTTCGCATTGCACATTACAACTTTCACATTGCACACTATAAGCTTTCACATTTCATATTACAACTTTCACATTGCACATTATACTTTCACATTGCACATTCCAAACTTTCACATTGCACATTACAACTTTCACATTGCACATTCACAACTTTCACATTGCACATTCAAACTTTCACATTGCACATTAAACTTTCACATTGCACATTCCAAACTTTCACATTGCACATTCAAACTTTCACATTGCACATTAAACTTTCACATTGCACATATAAGCTTTCACATTGCACATTAAACTTTCACATTGCACACTATAAGCTTTCACATTGCACACTATAACTTTCACATTGCACATTCCAAACTTTCACATTGCACATTACAACTTTCACATTGCACATTACAACTTTCACATTGCACATTCAAACTTTCACATTGCACATTAAACTTTCACATTGCACATATAAGCTTTCACATTGCACATTCCAAACTTTCACATTGCACATTCCAAACTTTCACATTGCACATTCCAAACTTTCACATTGCACATTACAACTTTCACATTGCACATTCACAACTTTCACATTGATATTCAAACTTTCACATTGCACATTACAACTTTCACATTGCACATTACAACTTTCACATTGCACACTATAAGCTTTCACATTGCATATTACAACTTTCACATTGCACATTACAAGCTTTCACATTGCAATCAAACTTTCACATTGCACATTCAAACTTTCACATTGCACATATAACTTTCACATTGCACATTCCAAACTTTCACATTGCACATTACAAACTTTCACATTGCACATTACAACTTTCACATTGCACATTCAAACTTTCACATTGCACATTCAAACTTTCACATTGCACATTACAACTTTCACATTGCATATTTCAAACTTTCACATTGCACATTACAACTTTCACATTGCACATTACAACTTTCACATTGCACATTACAACTTTCACATTGCACATTACAACTTTCACATTGCACACAATAAGCTTTCACATTGCATATTACAACTTTCACATTGCACATTAAACTTTCACATTGCACATTAAACTTTCACATTGCACATTACAACTTTCACATTGCACATTCAAACTTTCACATTGCACATTCCAAACTTTCACATTGCACATTCCAAACTTTCACATTGCACATTATAATTTCCACATTGCACATTCCAAACTTTCACATTGCACATTCCAAACTTTCACATTGCACATTACAACTTTCACATTGCACACTATAAGCTTTCACATTGCACACTATAAGCTTTCACATTGCACATTAAACTTTCACATTGCACACTATAAGCTTTCACATTGCACATTCCAAATTTCACATTGCACATTCCAAACTTTCACATTGCACATCAAACTTTCACATTGCACATTAAAACTTTCACATTGCACATTACAACTTTCACATTGCACATTACAACTTTCACATTGCACATTACAACTTTCACATTGCACATCACAACTTTCACATTGCACATTACAACTTTCACATTGCACATTAAACTTTCACATTGCACATTACAACTTTCACATTGCACATTACAACTTTCACATTGCACATTACAACTTTCACATTGCACATTACAACTTTCACATTGCACATTCCAAACTTTCACATTGCACATTACAAACTTTCACATTGCACATTCAAACTTTCACATTGCACATTACAACTTTCACATTGCACATTACAACTTTCACATTGCACATTCAAACTTTCACATTGCACATTCCAAACTTTCACATTGCACATTCCAAACTTTCACATTGCACATTACAACTTTCACATTGCACATTACAACTTTCACATTGCACATTCCAAACTTTCACATTGCACATTCCAAACTTTCACATTGCACATTACAACTTTCACATTGCACATTACAACTTTCACATTGCACATTCCAAACTTTCACATTGCACATTACAACTTTCACATTGCACATTAAACTTTCACATTGCATATTACAACTTTCACATTGCACATTACAACTTTCACATTGCACATTACAACTTTCACATTGCACATTACAACTTTCACATTGCACATCACAACTTTCACATTGCACACAATAAGCTTTCACATTGCACATTAAACTTTCACATTGCACATTACAACTTTCACATTGCAATCAAATCATGCCCAAATTCAACAACTTTCAAGATTCCATATAAGGTCCAATACCCAAACCGTATGTTCAATCAATAATTTCCATCCACAGTAATAATAATTTCCATTCCGCCAAAAGGCATAAATCGATGAGTATATGCTTGAGCCACTACTAAGACCCTTTCACGTCCGAATAATAATAATGATAATATGTCCCGAAGATATGATAATAGAAGCACATGCTGTCAATCACGTGCAGTAATAATAATGACTGGGTCGTGCCATGGAGACGACCAATAATATATAAAGTAGATTAGAGCACCCCTAGACAGACCGGAGATGAGGGCGGCCACTCAGGCGGCCAGTCAACCCGCTGCCATCTTGGTGAGTGAGGGGACGAATCCTAGTTGCGCAACCCTCTAACTACAGGCCTCAAATGAGTTAATAGTAGTGTACAGGGGACCACCGTTTGACAGTAATCAAGCTCATCATATAACATATAACACGTTGAACATACAATATAATTCCCATATCATTATCATTATTTCAAAGAATCATTTCATAAGAGAAAGTCATTTTTAATTAATCATGCTTTTCACCCCGCAAGTAAAACATATAAAGAGTTTGAAAGGGGCTATGACTCACCTTGATATGCCGCATATTATATTCACTTATCCAAAATGGGTACTTCCCATCTATCGCTTCCTTGATCATATATCCGTTATATTCCTCAATCACACTTCAAGCCAAGACTATCTCTACGATAGGACTAATATACGTAAGTTCCTATCTTAAGCCATCACTAAGAAATGCCACTTTCATTATGTTGTCATAAATTTTGAGATCCAAGTATATTGTTAATATTTGCATCTTTTTGGTTGTAGAGAGTGTTGGTGTAAAAGGGTCACTTTCATTATACATGTAGTTATAAGTTGTTAGAATTTCGGTAACTTGCCTTTGATTATCATGGTTCCCATTGTGTGCTTTGCTTGATTATAATATTTGACATTAGTAACTTCATAATATTAATATTTATGAATACTTTCTGATTTATAACTATTTATTTAATTTAATATTATTTAATTAATTATTTATTCATTTTCTTGATTTATTTATCAAATAATTTTTAAAAATATTTATTCCATATTTATTTATTTATTTATTTATTTATTTATTTATTTATTTATTTATTTATTTATTTATTTATTTATTTATTTATTTATTTATTTATTTATTTATTTATTTATTTATTTATTTATTTATTTATTTATTTATTTATTTATTTATTTATTTATTTATTTATTTATTTATTTATTTATTTATTTATTTATTTATTTATTTATTTATTTATTTATTTATTTATTTATTTATTTATTTATTTATTTATTTATTTATTTATTTATTTATTTATTTATTTATTTATTTATTTATTTATTTATTTATTTATTTATTTATTTATTTATTTATTTATTTATTTATTTATTTATTTATTTATTTATTTATTTATTTATTTATTTATTTATTTATTTATTTATTTATTTATTTATTTATTTATTTATTTATTTATTTATTTATTTATTTATTTATTTATTTATTTATTTATTTATTTATTTATTTATTTATTTATTTATTTATTTATTTATTTATTTATTTATTTATTTATTTATTTATTTATTTATTTATTTATTTATTTATTTATTTATTTATTTATTTATTTATTTATTTATTTATTTATTTATTTATTTATTTATTTATTTATTTATTTATTTATTTATTTATTTATTTATTTATTTATTTATTTATTTATTTATTTATTTATTTATTTATTTATTTATTTATTTATTTATTTATTTATTTATTTATTTATTTATTTATTTATTTATTTATTTATTTATTTATTTATTTATTTATTTATTTATTTATTTATTTATTTATTTATTTATTTATTTATTTATTTATTTATTTATTTATTTATTTATTTATTTATTTATTTATTTATTTATTTATTTATTTATTTATTTATTTATTTATTTATTTATTTATTTATTTATTTATTTATTTATTTATTTATTTATTTATTTATTTATTTATTTATTTATTTATTTATTTATTTATTTATTTATTTATTTATTTATTTATTTATTTATTTATTTATTTATTTATTTATTTATTTATTTATTTATTTATTTATTTATTTATTTATTTATTTATTTATTTATTTATTTATTTATTTATTTATTTATTTATTTATTTATTTATTTATTTATTTATTTATTTATTTATTTATTTATTTATTTATTTATTTATTTATTTATTTATTTATTTATTTATTTATTTATTTATTTATTTATTTATTTATTTATTTATTTATTTCATTTGTTGTGATTATTTAACCAATTTCATGATTTATATAATTTATTTATTTATTTATTTACCTTTTTAATTATCATTTAAATTTAATAATTAATAGAAACTCTTAGAAATCACTACATAACTTTTTGGCTAGAAATCTCAGGCCTTTTAGGCAACTTTTATCATGGGAAAATCATATCAATTCAACCTCTCTTGTGTCTTGCTCATTTTGAGGATTCTAAGCTTATGAATCGTTTACCGAAATAGTGATTTTAGCCTCATTTTCCAAGCAATTCGAATGCGTCAAAATGGATTTTCATCCTTATTTCATTATTTCCAGAATGTTTATTATACTTTGGTGTCTTAAGTCGTGATAGTGGTGGTGGTGTGATATGTGCAAATTAAAGCTTTCGGTTAGTGCTTATATGAACCGAATTAGTGATTTGTAGGCTTGTCTTTGCCATTTAATAACCAAGTTAAGTTTTATAACTTTTATTTGACATGTTCTCAGTAGGTTTATAATACTTTTTGTTACGAGATTGTTGGAGTTGGTTAGAGTTGCAATCTAGTGACTTTTAGCTTATTTTGTTGTGAAGAACTTTTACTTGGAATTTTCTGTTAACACTTATTTTCATAAAATGTTGAGTAGTCATTCTTGGTTAAGTTGAATTATTTGGACGTTGGTGATTTTTATACAGAGACATATATGTGTCCTATATTTATGTGAATTTTTGCTAAATTTTTAGGCATTGTTTACTACCTCTAAAAATTACTAACCCAAAACTGGTCAGAACATGAGCTGCTGTGCGACTCAATATATTTTATAAAAGATTTCGATGATGAACATTTAAGAAAAATCTCCCAATTTTATTTTACATTAGGGACACTTTGAACTCAGTTCACACCAAGTTTAAACTTCTGAAACCTATTAGTTAAGAAATTAAAAATCCTCAAAGTTGACTCAACATTAAGACAAAAATCCAGTTTTGACCACTTTTGGTAGAAAAATCATATATTTGGTTTGGTTTAGTATTTTTGAGTGATTCTAGTTGGAGGTTAAACTTAACTCTTTTAGCTACAACTTTTATTTTGAAAGTTTTGCTTGAAACGGCCCTCACATGTTCAGTTCACCCGATTTAAGACAGAGAATTATTTCTGTCAGAATGTCTTTGATTATAACAACTCACCAATGACCATTCTTGCTTTATTAACACTTGAGTTCATCATTTACAAGATTAATACTTTATTTTTATACCTCTTAATATCAAATTTCCAGATTATTATACCTCTTTTAACATATTTTTCACTTAATACAAGTTCATATTCATCTCATAATCCAACAACAAGATTCAACTTTCTTAGATCTAACATGCATTCATTCAAATCAACACTTTTCAATACCAATCTTTATAGATCTAACTTTCAACAACATAAAAACATCTTTTTAATGAAAAAATCTCAGAAATATATTCTTCAAAATATACAAAAACATATAGATCTATGAAAAGGAAAATCACTATAAAAGCTACTAATCTATAACAACACTTTTGGGTCTTAAACTTGTTGAATCCTTGGATCTTTCTCATAGATTTCAACATGCATATGCATGAGGAGAAAGATCCTATCAACTTGCCTTCATCAAGTGTATATTACAAAGAAAACAAGAAGAAAACATAAACTTTTGATAAGATCTCTGAAAAATAAGCAAGAACAAGATAGATCTAGTAAAGAGATGAAGATTTATACCCTTGAAGAACTTGGTTTTGAAGGTGAAAAATGGGCAGAATTTTCGGACCTATTTAGGCTCCTAATAACCCTTAATCCAAGCTTGAAACAACCTTAATCTTATCTTGAAACAACCCTTGCTTAACCCTTATTATTAATATAGTTTAGATTGATTTTTGTTCTTGTTTTTCTTGATTATTTGAGCCAAAAATGGGAGAGGAGAAAGAGAGAAATGTGCAGAAAATTTGAGAGGAAAAGAGAGAGAGATGAAATGAGAGATTAATGTGTGTGTGTGAAGGGGGGGGGGGGGGGGGGACGGCCAAGGTATAAGGTAGGGTTTCTCCTTTTTTTTTTTTATTAGTGTATAAGTGTGTATGAATGTATGTATATTTGGGTGGGTATTTGTTTTGTAAGAGTAATATATGTTTATTTGTAAGTATAATTAGTTGTTTTGTGTTTCAAGAGTATATATATGTATATGTATGTCGTGTGTATGTGTATGTATATACATACTTTTGTGTTTTTAATTTAGCTACTTAAGTCATTTTGTAACATCCGCGAATTTTGACCCGTTGACTCTTGTGTAATTTGACTAACAAACTTATTGAATGAAGTAATTTGGGCCCATTTATGATTTTATGACTAAGTGGTATGTGAGTCGAGTCGAAAATATGTCGTTTGGCGTTTAGTAGTGTAAGTGATTGTTTATATGGCTTGTGGGAGAAACGGGTCGGCCCGTGGGTAGTCCATGACCCACCAAGCCCCAAGACCCATCTTTTCCCCCTTATCCTTTTCCTCCCTCTCATTTCTCATTACTATCTTTTTCTCTCTTTCTCTCAAAAACAAAAGAACTCTTTCAATCTCTTCTCCCTTCTTGCATCAACTAGTAGTGAATCGATTATAACACAAGAATCATTACCGTCTATACCTCATTTTCGTCATATTGAAGAATCAAGATAGAAGTTCTTGCATTTTTGGCCCATTTTGACCTAATTTCGGATTTGAGCACTAGGAAGAGTTTTGGTAAGTCTAAATCAACCCATTTACTTCTATTTATGTTCATTTACTTGTTTCTAGCTAATTTGGTGCAGTTGCAAGCCTTGAATCGAGTCGAATGGCGATTTTGGGTAATTAGGGTTTTATTTAGGGTTGGGACGATTCGGCATGATTTTGATGTTAATGGGCGGATTTATGGTATGGGTTAAGTGTGGTTATGTGTAGAAATGCTTATTGATGCTTCAAATTATGTTGCAAACGCTTACAAATCGTTTTGGGTTGTTTTTGGGGGTGTTTGGGTTCGTTTCTGCTGCACTTGCAGCTGCTGGTACTGGGTCTGCTGGTTGCTCCACTGCGGCGCAGTGGAAGGGCATAGTCCCCACTGCGGCGCAGTGGATTCCATCGGCCTTCTTTTCTTCTTAGGCCACTGCGGCGCAGTGGGCATGGTTTGGCTCACTGCGGCGCAGTGGAATTCCTCGGCCATTTTTGCTTCTTAGCCCACTGCGGCGCAGTGGGCATGACCCTTGCTCACTGCGGCGCAGTGGCATTTTGGCTCACTGCGGCGCAGTGGCAGTTTAGCCACTGCGGCGCAGTGGGCATAGTTCTGGCCCACTGCGGCGCAGTGGATGGTCGTTGTGTTTATGTGTGTTGATAAGAATGTATATGATCCATAATTAGGTGTTGGACGCGAGGTGAACTTCGTTCGGAGATAACTTAACTTTTTAGCGATCTTATCTTTCATAACCAATCAAGGTGAGTTTCGTATCTCCCTACCCGCTTGGGATTCGGGCTGAAAAGTGTAAACCTTGCTTGTTTACTTGTATTTATCGATGTGTTATTTGTTTGACTTGATTGTTGGATTGATGTGGCGTATCCTTTCGTTTGATTGACTTGAGTTGTGTTTTCGTTAAGTATTATTGATACATTAGGATAGACGTACATACATGGAAGTCGGTTATGCCTTCCTTTGGGTTTTAGATGTGGTGGGAAGGCTGCGGGTGACCCTATACATAAGCATCTAGGACTTGAAGAAAGTAGAATCCTCTGAAATATATGTACGTATAGTTGGTTTATATGGTGATTAATGATTAATTTTGATTGACTTGAGTTGTGTTTTCGTTAAGTATTATTGATACATTAGGATAGACGTACATACATGGAAGTCGGTTATGCCTTCCTTTGGGTTTTAGATGTGGTGGGAAGGCTGCGGGTGACCCTATACATAAGCATCTAGGACTTGAAGAAAGTAGAATCCTCTGAAATATATGTACGTATAGTTGGTTTATATGGTGATTAATGATTAATTTTGATTGACTTGAGTTGTGTTTTCGTTAAGTATTATTGATACATTAGGATAGACGTACATACATGGAAGTCGGTTATGCCTTCCTTTGGGTTTTAGATGTGGTGGGAAGGCTGCGGGTGACCCTATACATAAGCATCTAGGACTTGAAGAAAGTAGAATCCTCTGAAATATATGTACGTATAGTTGGTTTATATGGTGATTAATGATTAATTTTGATTGACTTGAGTTGTGTTTTCGTTAAGTATTATTGATACATTAGGATAGACGTACATACATGGAAGTCGGTTATGCCTTCCTTTGGGTTTTAGATGTGGTGGGAAGGCTGCGGGTGACCCTATACATAAGCATCTAGGACTTGAAGAAAGTAGAATCCTCTGAAATATATGTACGTATAGTTGGTTTATATGGTGATTAATGATTAATTTTGATTGATGCATATGTTGTGTATATGTCCCACTGTTAGGGGATTTGACTTATGTATATTGAGATACGGCCTTGTCCCTCTGTTGACAAGTGTGCCCGTTACGATTATTGATTGTTGATTCATGTTGGTCGAATGTTGATTATTGGTTTATGGTTGACGGTTATTGATTGTCGGTTGTGATTATGCATTTACATTTGATTGTAAGCATTGCATACATTGTTGATGAGCCCTCGGCAGGGGATTGCCGGCATCCTGGTGCATAGATGTATGCACCCATTTTGGATGTAGTCCTGACCCCGAGTATATAGACATATATATCTCGATGTTTTTGAGATACAGCCCTGACCATGGCGATGGCAGAGGGGTATCGTTGCATACGTGATTGAAGGTCACGCTTGGGATAGGCATATTTGCTTATTCATTCATTCGGCATTTGCATTGATGCATACATCATTTATGCATCCTCATTACACTCTCATTTCCTTTGTGTAATCTTGTTGTTGGACGATATTGTGTTGCTTAGAGGCTCGCTGTAAGTCATGTCTAGCCTCTATTCTTATATTGTGATTATTGATGCTGGTTCGTTACGAACCATTACTACGAACTCACCAACCTTGTGTTGACTATGCTTAGTACACTTTTCAGGTAATCAGGTACTCCCCGGACGTGGTGTTTAGTTGCTTGCTTGCTGTCTAACCCGGACTTGGACTCATGGATCAAGGATTCATTGACCCTCCTTTTGCATTATACTTAGGATCGTTTGCCATCTTGGATGTGTTATGTTAACGTTGATGGCTATTTGCTCCTGTTGTATTTTGTTACTTGTATTGCTATGCTTTGGATTCACCGAATCATTAATTGCATTTAGTTGTTCTATTGTAATTCCACCGGGTGCTGTATGATTTCCGTGACATTTCGAGCTCCGGCTTGGGGTGTTACAGAATGGTGGCCCATGCGTGGTCGTAGAGAATTAGGTGGTTTGACCTAGACTACGGCTTAAGTTAAAACTCTTCATATAGCATGCATGGTTAGGAAATTCGTGTGCAATATGAATTTTGTGAATCCCCGTGTGAGTTCGTAGTTAAGACCATTTGTGTGATAGCTTGATTTCAAAGTGATGAATATGGTTACTATGATTTGTTGTTGCTAGTTGTTGGAACTAATGTGATGATTTAGGGCAAAATGATGGGATGCCATTAACTTAGTATAATATTGTGGCAACCCTAAAAGAACCCGATCAACTCTTTTATGGTTACCCGATACTATAGCAAGTTCATGACATCGTGGATTGCGCACGTGTGGCTTAAAGTATAATAAGGAACCGATATGCTTAATGGAAGTTGATTGGGTGGAAGGTTAGCCGTTGGTACACCTTGTATACATACCCGGTTGATAACTAGAGAGCATATCGAATTCGGATCATACTTTGAGTCATTCGTGTTAGTTGTTTAATTACGGGATGAAATGAACATGAGTACTAAATTTAATGATAAAATATGGCAATAAATGCAACGTGATGATATGACATGTGAAAACCCCCCTTATGATCCTAACACTACTGCCTTAGCATAACATTATGTGATGTGTATGTGGTACCGATATGAGGGCATTGACTACTTGTGTGACTAACATGCGAGCATTTGAGACTAACTCTCGGGTCAACGTGTTACTTGTTTTATAGAAATGGAAAGACCAAGGAGAGTACGAACAAATTATAGGGCTGAAGAAGAAGAGCCTCAACCGGAAGCTCAACCGGAAGTACAAAGAGGTAGGGGCCGTGGTAGGGGCCGTGGTAGGGGCCGTGGTAGAGGTCGTGGTAGGGGCCGTGGTAGGGGTCGTGGTGAAGCCCCTGAGCCAAACTTGGCTGAGGTAATCGCTCAAACGGTTGCCGGCATCATGCCAACCATCATTGCTCAAGTCACTGCAAGTCTTGGGCAAAATAATGGGCCCCAAAACAATGAAGCCCCAGAAAATGAAAATCACGAAGATGCTCAACATTATGCCGAAGATAATGAAGAAGAGGAACCCGTGGGAGTTGGTATCGGTATGCCTATGAATAATCAATATGGTGGGTACCGCCAAGGGTGTATATTTAAGGATTTTAAAAGTTGTGGGGCACCGGAGTTTGATGGGAAGGGTGGTCCCACGGAATGTATAAGGTGGTTCGAGGCAATAGAGGCGGTGATAGAAAGGAGCCATTGCACCTACGAAGACCGGATTCCCTATGCATCCGGCATGTTTAGACATGACGCCTTGAGTTGGTGGAACCAGGAAATAACTCTAGGGCGGACTCGGGATTTGGAGTGGATTGACTTCAAAGAAAAAGTAAAAGCTAAGTTTTGTCCTCCGTACGAGCTACAAAATTTAACAATCGAATTTGCAAATCTCAGCATGGAAGGAGCCGATTACAAGGGCTATGTGAGACGATTCCAAGAGTTGTCTACTCTCATTCCTCACTTGGTGGGTACCGAGCCACAAGCCATCCAAAAGTTTGTATTGGGCTTGAATCCCCAAGTCCGATCTTATGTTAACTCAAACATGCCTACTTCTTTGGCTAATGCGGTTAACCAAGCCGGGAGTGTGACGGAAGATTTGTTGAGAAGTGGTGTTTTGAGCAAGTCCTCATCAAACAAGAGGAAGGAGGTGGGTGAGTCTAGCGGAGTAAAGAAAGCGGGAAGGTTTGATCCCAAGAATGCTTATAGGGGTAGGGTGATGGCGGCGGTGGAACCGGTTAGGAGGCCTTATACCGGGCCTCATCCTTTCTGTGGGAGGTGCAACAGGCACCATCCCGCCACCACTCCATGTGGTGCATGCTACAATTGCCACCAAGTTGGGCACGCCTCCAAGAACTGTAGGGCTCCAAGAACGGGCCCAATGAATGCGGCTCCTATTCGGGCCGTTCCTCCTCAAGGTAACCAAAGAAGGGGCGAGTGTTTTGAATGTGGTAGCCGTGACCACTATCGCAATGATTGTCCTCGATGGGTGGGACAACAAGTTCAAGTGGCCGTTCATCCCAATCAACTCCAAATGGTTGGGCCTAATCAAAACCGGGGGCAACAAGGCCACCAAGTGCAACCACGCGGCCGAGCTTTTGCGGCCAATGTAAATGAAGCCCGAAATGATCCTAACGTAGTGGCAGGTACTTTTCTCCTTAATGGTCTCTATGCAACCGTACTATTTGATTCCGGGGCCGATTATAGCCTCGTGTCTTCTAACTTTGTTCCTTTGATTGATGTGCATCCATGTGCTCTAAACTATGTGCTTGACATTGAAATGGTAAATGGGTCACTAACTAGAATTAGCCAAATACTCCGTGATTGTGTCTTGACTTTGGAGGACGTTGACTTCTTCATTGACCTTATGCCTCTTGACATTGGTAGTTTTGATATTATAGTGGGTATGGATTGGTTAGCGGCGGTTAATGCGACGATTGATTGTGGTGAGAGAGTTGTTAAGATACCTTTGGCCAACGGTAAAATTCTTAGGGTCCAAGGCGAAACCTCCGATTCCCCAAGTTCTAAAGTCTTTAGTGCTACCACCACAAAGGTAGAATTGAAGACCGTTCCTATTGTTTGTGAATTCCCCGATGTTTTTCCGGATGACTTACCGGGATTACCTCCAACTCGTGCGCTTGATTTTCGTATTAGTCTTATTCCTGAAGCCGCGCCCGTAGCAAAAGCTCCATATAGACTAGCCTTAACCGAAATGCAGGAGCTACAAACTCAACTCAAGGAACTCCAAGAGAAGGGTTTCATTCGCCCTAGTCAATCTCCTTGGGGTGCTCCTGTTCTCTTCGTCAAAAAGAAAGACGGATCCTTCCGAATGTGTATTGATTATCGGGAATTGAACAAGCTCACCGTGAAGAACCGATATCCTCTCCCTAGAATTGATGACTTGTTTGATCAACTTCAAGGAGCTAAGCACTTCTCAAAGATCGATCTTCGCTCGGGTTATCATCAACTCCGGGTACATGAAGATGACATTCCCAAGACGGCTTTTCGCACACGGTATGGCCATTTTGAATTCACCGTGATGCCATTTGGGTTGACCAATGCACCGGCGGTGTTCATGGACTTGATGAACCGGGTGTGTCAACCATACTTAGACAAGTCTGTCATTGTGTTCATTGATGACATACTTGTATACTCGAAGACAAAGGAGGAGCATGTTAAGCACTTGCGTGAAGTGCTTGAATTACTAAGGAAGGAGAAGTTGTACGCGAAATTTTCCAAGTGTGAGTTTTGGTTGGAGGAGGTCCACTTCCTTGGTCACGTAGTGAGCAAGGATGGTATTCATGTGGACCCAAGCAAGATTGAAGCGGTTAAGAATTGGAGAAGACCCGAAACGCCATCCGAGATCCGCCAATTCCTTGGATTGGCGGGTTACTATAGAAGATTCATTGAAAACTTCTCCCGTATTGCACAACCACTCACCCTCTTGACTCAAAAAGATAGAAACTTCGAATGGGGCGAAAGACAAGAGAACGCCTTCCAAACCCTTAAGGATATGTTATGTGATGCTCCTATTTTGACGCTACCGGATGGGATAGAAGATTTTGTGGTTTATTGTGATGCTTCGGGGCAAGGGTTGGGTTGCGTTCTTATGCAAAGGGGTAAAGTCATTGCTTATGCCTCTCGTCAACTGAAGGTGCATGAGAAGAACTACCCGACACATGATTTGGAATTGGGAGCGGTTGTGTTTGCTTTGAAGTGTTGGAGACATTACCTCTATGGCACCAAATGTGTGATTTATACCGATCACAAAAGTCTCCAACACATCTTCAACCAAAGTGAATTGAACATGAGGCAAAGGCGTTGGTTGGAGCTATTTAGTGATTATGATTGTGACATCCGTTACCACCCGGGCAAGGCAAATGTAGTAGCTGATGCCTTAAGCCGAAAGGAGAGAGTGAAACCAAGACGGGCTCGAGCTATGAGTCTCACGGTAGGGCCAAGTATTCGTGATCGGATTATTGAAGCCCAAATTCAAGCCACCCTACCGGAAAACTTTGGAAACGAAAACCTAGATGGCATGGAGCAACTTTTTGACCGAAAGAATGATAACGGGCTTTACATGGTGGAAAGACTTTGGATTCCTATTTTCGGCGATTTAAGAACGCTTATTATGAATGAAGCCCACCTATCACCTTATTCGGTCCATCCCGGATCGGATAAGATGTACTTTGACTTGAAGGAATTGTATTGGTGGCCGGGCATGAAGCGTGATGTGGCAAGGTATGTGAGTGAGTGTCTTACTTGCTTACAAGTCAAAGCCGATCACAAGAAGCCACCCGGATTGTTGGTACAACCGGTGATGCCCGAATGGAAGTGGGAGCACATTTCAATGGACTTCATCACTAAACTACCGAAGACAAGAAGCGGCCGTGACACGATTTGGGTGATAGTAGATCGGTTAACGAAATCGGCTCACTTTTTAGCCATTCGTGAAACCGATAAATTTGACACTTTAGCTCGTTTGTACATCAAGGAAATAATATCTAAGCATGGAGTGCCGGTTTCTATCATTTCCGATAGAGATGCCCGTTTCAAATCGAAATTTTGGGAAGCCTTTCAAAAAGCCATGGGTACTCGACTTGACATGAGCACGGCGTTTCACCCTCAAACGGATGGGCAAACCGAGAGGACCATTCAAACACTTGAAGACATGTTAAGGGCGTGTGCAATCGATTTTGGTGGAAGTTGGGAAGACCATTTGCCGCTAGTTGAGTTTTCATACAACAATAGCTACCACGCTACTATTCAAATGGCACCCTTTAAGGCCTTGTATGGTAGGGTGTGCCGTTCTCCTTTAGCTGGGCGGAAATTGGAGAGAGTCAACTCATTGGGCCGGAAATTGTGATTGAAACTACCAAGGTAATATCTCAAATTAAGGAGAAGTTGCAATTGGCCCGTGAACGTCAAAAGAAGTATGCCGATGTGAGGCGGAGGCCGTTGGAGTTCGAAGTTGGGGAATTTGTACTTTTGAAAGTGTCGCCTTGGAAGGGAGTCGTACGTTTTGTGAAGCGGGGAAAACTTGCACCAAGGTATATTGGTCCTTTTAAGATTCTCGAACGGGTTGGGAAAGTGGCTTATCGGCTAGAATTGCCCCAAGAGCTTAGTGGTGTGCATGATGTGTTCCATATTTGTAACTTACGCAAGTGTTTGGCGGATCCTACACATCATGTGCCTATGAATGAAATTAGGGTTGATTCAAACCTAAACTTTGTGGAAGAACCGGTAGAGATCATGGACCGCCAAGAGAAGAAGCTCAAGAAGAAGCGCTACACCATTGTGAAGGTAAGATGGAATGCTAGACGTGGAGCCGAGTTCACTTGGGAGAGAGAAGACCATATGAAGTCCAAGTATCCGCATTTATTTGTAAATTAGGGTTTTCTTGAATTTCGGGACGAAATTCTTTTAACGGGGGAATAATGTAACATCCGCGAATTTTGACCCGTTGACTCTTGTGTAATTTGACTAACAAACTTATTGAATGAAGTAATTTGGGCCCATTTATGATTTTATGACTAAGTGGTATGTGAGCCGAGTCGAAAATATGTCGTTTGGCGTTTAGTAGTGTAAGTGATTGTTTATATGGCTTGTGGGAGAAACGGGTCGGCCCGTGGGTAGTCCATGACCCACCAAGCCCCAAGACCCATCTTTTCCCCCTTATCCTTTTCCTCCCTCTCATTTCTCATTACTATCTTTTTCTCTCTTTCTCTCAAAAACAAAAGAACTCTTTCAATCTCTTCTCACCTTCTCTGCTGGACATGTCCACTGCGGCGCAGTGGGAGGGCATAGTCCCCACTGCGGCGCAGTGGAAGGGCATAGCCCCACTGCGGCGCAGTGGAAGGGCATAGCCCCACTGCGGCGCAGTGGAAGGGCATAGCCCCACTGCGGCGCAGTGGAAGGGCATAGCCCCACTGCGGCGCAGTGGAAGGGCATAGCCCCACTGCGGCGCAGTGGAAGGGCATAGCCCCACTGCGGCGCAGTGGAAGGGCATAGCCCCACTGCGGCGCAGTGGAAGGGCATAGCCCCACTGCGGCGCAGTGGAAGGGCATAGCCCCACTGCGGCGCAGTGGAAGGGCATAGCCCCACTGCGGCGCAGTGGAAGGGCATAGCCCCACTGCGGCGCAGTGGAAGGGCATAGCCCCACTGCGGCGCAGTGGAAGGGCATAGCCCCACTGCGGCGCAGTGGAAGGGCATAGCCCCACTGCGGCGCAGTGGAAGGGCATAGCCCCACTGCGGCGCAGTGGAAGGGCATAGCCCCACTGCGGCGCAGTGGAAGGGCATAGCCCCACTGCGGCGCAGTGGAAGGGCATAGCCCCACTGCGGCGCAGTGGAAGGGCATAGCCCCACTGCGGCGCAGTGGAAGGGCATAGCCCCACTGCGGCGCAGTGGAAGGGCATAGCCCCACTGCGGCGCAGTGGAAGGGCATAGCCCCACTGCGGCGCAGTGGAAGGGCATAGCCCCACTGCGGCGCAGTGGAAGGGCATAGCCCCACTGCGGCGCAGTGGAAGGGCATAGCCCCACTGCGGCGCAGTGGAAGGGCATAGCCCCACTGCGGCGCAGTGGAAGGGCATAGCCCCACTGCGGCGCAGTGGAAGGGCATAGCCCCACTGCGGCGCAGTGGAAGGGCATAGCCCCACTGCGGCGCAGTGGAAGGGCATAGCCCCACTGCGGCGCAGTGGAAGGGCATAGCCCCACTGCGGCGCAGTGGAAGGGCATAGCCCCACTGCGGCGCAGTGGAAGGGCATAGCCCCACTGCGGCGCAGTGGAAGGGCATAGCCCCACTGCGGCGCAGTGGAAGGGCATAGCCCCACTGCGGCGCAGTGGAAGGGCATAGCCCCACTGCGGCGCAGTGGAAGGGCATAGCCCCACTGCGGCGCAGTGGAAGGGCATAGCCCCACTGCGGCGCAGTGGAAGGGCATAGCCCCACTGCGGCGCAGTGGAAGGGCATAGCCCCACTGCGGCGCAGTGGAAGGGCATAGCCCCACTGCGGCGCAGTGGAAGGGCATAGCCCCACTGCGGCGCAGTGGAAGGGCATAGCCCCACTGCGGCGCAGTGGAAGGGCATAGCCCCACTGCGGCGCAGTGGAAGGGCATAGCCCCACTGCGGCGCAGTGGAAGGGCATAGCCCCACTGCGGCGCAGTGGAAGGGCATAGCCCCACTGCGGCGCAGTGGAAGGGCATAGCCCCACTGCGGCGCAGTGGAAGGGCATAGCCCCACTGCGGCGCAGTGGAAGGGCATAGCCCCACTGCGGCGCAGTGGAAGGGCATAGCCCCACTGCGGCGCAGTGGAAGGGCATAGCCCCACTGCGGCGCAGTGGAAGGGCATAGCCCCACTGCGGCGCAGTGGAAGGGCATAGCCCCACTGCGGCGCAGTGGAAGGGCATAGCCCCACTGCGGCGCAGTGGATTCTCTCGGGCATGTCCCACTGCGGCGCAGTGGGAGGGCATAGTCCCCACTGCGGCGCAGTGGATTCCCTCGGCCTTCCTTGCTTCTTAGGCCACTGCGGCGCAGTGGGAGGGCATAGTCTCCACTGCGGCGCAGTGGATTTCCTCGGCCAATTTTACCTCTTAGCCCACTGCGGCGCAGTGAGCATAGTCCTTGCTCACTGCGGCGCAGTGCGTTGTCTCGGGTCCTGGTTCAGTCTGGCCACTGCGGCGCAGTGGACATAGTTCTGGTCCACTGCGGCGCAGTGGATGGTCGTTGTGTTTATGTGTGTTGATAAGAATGTATATGATCCATAATTAGGTGTTGGACGCGAGGTGAACTTCGTTCGGAGATAACTTAACTTTTTAGCGATCTTATCTTTCATAACCAATCAAGGTGAGTTTCGTATCTCCCTACCCGCTTGGGATTCGGGCTGAAAAGTGTAAACCTTGCTTGTTTACTTGTATTTATCGATGTGTTATTTGTTTGACTTGATTGTTGGATTGATGTGGCGTATCCTTTCGTTTGATTGACTTGAGTTGTGTTTTCGTTAAGTATTATTGATACATTAGGATAGACGTACATACATGGAAGTCGGTTATGCCTTCCTTTGGGTTTTAGATGTGGTGGGAAGGCTGCGGGTGACCCTATACATAAGCATCTAGGACTTGAAGAAAGTAGAATCCTCTGAAATATATGTACGTATAGTTGGTTTATATGGTGATTAATGATTAATTTTGATTGATGCATATGTTGTGTATATGTCCCACTGTTAGGGGATTTGACTTATGTATATTGAGATACGGCCTTGTCCCTCTGTTGACAAGTGTGCCCGTTACGATTATTGATTGTTGATTCATGTTGGTCGAATGTTGATTATTGGTTTATGGTTGACGGTTATTGATTGTCGGTTGTGATTATGCATTTACATTTGATTGTAAGCATTGCATACATTGTTGATGAGCCCTCGGCAGGGGATTGCCGGCATCCTGGTGCATAGATGTATGCACCCATTTTGGATGTAGTCCTGACCCCGAGTATATAGACATATATATCTCGATGTTTTTGAGATACAGCCCTGACCATGGCGATGGCAGAGGGGTATCGTTGCATACGTGATTGAAGGTCACGCTTGGGATAGGCATATTTGCTTATTCATTCATTCGGCATTTGCATTGATGCATACATCATTTATGCATCCTCATTACACTCTCTTTTCCTTTGTGTAATCTTGTTGTTGGACGATATTGTGTTGCTTAGAGGCTCGCTGTAAGTCATGTCTAGCCTCTATTCTTATATTGTGATTATTGATGCTGGTTCGTTACGAACCATTACTACGAACTCACCAACCTTGTGTTGACTATGCTTAGTACACTTTTCAGGTAATCAGGTACTCCCCGGACGTGGTGTTTAGTTGCTGCTTGCTGTCTAACCCGGACTTGGACTCATGGATCAAGGATTCATTGACCCTCCTTTTGCATTATACTTAGGATCGTTGCCATCTTTGGATGTGTTATGTTAACGTTGATGGTTATTTGCTCCTGTTGTATTTTGTTACTTGTATTGCTATGTTTTGGATTCACCGAATCATTATTGCATTTAGTTGTTCTATTGTAATTCCACCGGGTGCTGTATGATTTCCGTGACATTTCGAGCTCCGGCTTGGGGTGTTACACATTTTATGTACATTTTGTATTTGTATTAGACATATATATATGCTTATTATTATTCAAGCATTTTATGTACATATTAGTTTATAAATTCATCCTTGAGATAGAAATTTTATCTCCATGACCACATATACTTTAATTGGCTTGGTGATTGAATTGTTGGGCATTTTGTAAGATTTATTGACTTTGTCACAAGTTGTGTGTCTTACATTATTATTTATATAGCTTGCCTTCTTGAAATGAAGTTTTTGGTTCATTGACATTTCACCAAGTTCGGTTAGAACTAATTTATAGTTTGAGATCGTCTATAGTTATTATTTATGCATTTCTAAGATAGCTAGTCACCTACAATACTTCATTGAACTAGAGGGCAATTATCACTATGCCGAAATGTCTAGAAGGCCAATTCTCTTAATAAACGTTTACAAAAGAATAGTTCAAAAGATGGTAAATGATCCTAAGCATAACCCATGAGCGGGAACTATGAATCACGGATCCAAGAATGTAGTCCAAGTCCAATCCTTGCATGCAAACAATCAATCAATCATCCAATACGTCTCTGGTTTACCTGTTCACCTGAAAAGTGTACTAAATCGTGTCAACATAAAGTTGGTGAGTTCGTAGGTTTAAATAATAAAAATCAAGTGTCGGGATATCAACCGTTAACGATATACGAGGATTAGAATACCTAATCACGTCCAAGGAAACCCCTAATTGTTATACCGTCTCAAAGATTACTGTAACACCCCAACAAGGCGGAATCATGAGGGTTACATACTAAGCACAACACGACATAGAAATTAAGTAGAGACAAGTCTAAATGCATTAAAAGGATTGGATAATCCATACAATTCAATCAATTACAAGTACCGGAATCATACAAAAATGCATAAGGAGCACGCTCATTAAACGTTTACAAAAGAATAGTTCAAAAGATGGTAAATGATCCTAAGCATAACCCATGAGCGGGAACTATGAATCACGGATCCAAGAATGTAGTCCAAGTCCAATCCTTGCATGCAAACAATCAATCAATCATCCAATACGTCTCTGGTTTACCTGTTCACCTGAAAAGTGTACTAAATCGTGTCAACATAAAGTTGGTGAGTTCGTAGGTTTAAATAATAAAAATCAAGTGTCGGGATATCAACCGTTAACGATATACGAGGATTAGAATACCTAATCACGTCCAAGGAAACCCTAAAAGGTTTCACGTTATCACAAATCAATACAAGTCAACGTCAACGTCCAATAATCGTCCATATATATATATATATATATATATATATATATATATATATATATATATATTAGCATCGCTATTGCATTCTTTCGAGTGGAGCTTGCCCAAAGATGAAGAGTTTGAACTTTCTGATAAGTTTGGATTTGTGATGAAGAAAAGGAAACCCCTAATTGTTATACCGTCTCAAAGATTACTGTAACACCCCAACAAGGCGGAATCATGAGGGTTACATACTAAGCACAACACGACATAGAAATTAAGTAGAGACAAGTCTAAATGCATTAAAAGGATTGGATAATCCATACAATTCAATCAATTACAAGTACCGGAATCATACAAAAATGCATAAGGAGCACGCTCATTAAACGTTTACAAAAGAATAGTTCAAAAGATGGTAAATGATCCTAAGCATAACCCATGAGCGGGAACTATGAATCACGGATCCAAGAATGTAGTCCAAGTCCAATCCTTGCATGCAAACAATCAATCAATCATCCAATACGTCTCTGGTTTACCTGTTCACCTGAAAAGTGTACTAAATCGTGTCAACATAAAGTTGGTGAGTTCGTAGGTTTAAATAATAAAAATCAAGTGTCGGGATATCAACCGTTAACGATATACGAGGATTAGAATACCTAATCACGTCCAAGGAAACCCTAAAAGGTTTCACGTTATCACAAATCAATACAAGTCAACGTCAACGTCCAATAATCGTCCATATATATATATATAATATCGTCCATACGCGGGTTAAACAACCCGTATCCACGGTTATGATCATGCCGGGTGTGGATTCGTCAATCCACCGTCCACGTCTTACATAATATATATAATAAACGTCTTAGTACACTATAATATAACGTCTTTCGTCACATATAAACGTCCAATAACACGTATCACAAGCAAACCAATAGATAACTAACGTCTCGTTTTGTATCATAATCAATTGTATCAACCGACAAGCGTTTAAACGAACAAGTACACTTTCCACCCCAAATAAAGTAAACGTAGGGGCTACGAAACTCACCTGATGCGATCACACAAGTATTACCACTTCCGAAGGTGAGAAATGAGTCCCAAAGCTCAACAATGATCACCACCTACTTCACAAGTATCGAATCAACACAAAATACCCCAAACGATAAGGCCTAGCTAGTTTAAGTCATGCCATAACCCAACAATCGCTTTAAAAGCTTCTCCGACCAAGAACGATGATTTTGCATATGACACTGAAATTTGCATATGAGTTTTCTGAGATTTGCATATGAAACTAAAATATGCATATAAGGATGAAATATGCATATGAGAATGCAAATATGCGTATGAAGCTGAAAATATGCATATAGGGCTGTGTGGCAGAGCGTAAAGGTTCAAATGAGAATCCAAGGCACCGTAAGCTACGGTCCTTGGACCGTCTGAGACGCCAAAAAGGAGGAACCAGCGTACCAGACGCCATCAAGGGCGTAAAAGACGGTTGAGCAGAAAACAAGGAAAATCTGGGTGACAATTTGGGTAAAAACAGTTGATTAAAAAGTCAAAGTCAACCTACAAGCTTCAAACCCTAATTTTTGAATGAAATCCGACTTTTGTGATGACCCAAATACATTTTTGTGCAAATGATAACTTAAATAGACGTTAACAATCCAAACCCCTTTCAAAATCGGTCTTTAATCATCATTAAATCTCAAAAATTAGTTTTGACCTAATTTCATGTTCTTGAAACCCTAATTTCGATTTTTGTGGATTTTAACCCGAAATTCATCCAAGATTTTGCTTATATTAGTTTAAGAACATGATTAAAAACAAAACCCATTCAAGAATTTGATCCATAACATCCAACAAGTGAAAAGACCCGATTTTTGACCCATTTCAATATTATGAACCCTAATTTGACTTTTAACTCGATTTTGACTAAAATTCCCAAGGGTTTGAATTAGTAACATAATTGCAACATAAAGAGATGAATAAGAGATGAATTTTACCTACCAAAACCTTTCTCAAATGCTCAAGTCCGAATTTGACCCGTTTGGAGAGTTTACTTGCACTTTGACCAATCAATCTTTGATATGATGATTAAATGATGATATTGATGATGAATCTTGAACTAAATTAACTTGAAACACATTAATTGAGCTAAGAATTTAGAGAGAGAGAGAAGGTAGTTGCAAGAATAATGTCTTGCATTTAGTGAGAGAGAGAAGAGATGAAATGTGTGGGTGAGGGAGTGCAAGAGTGAGATTGGGGGTTTTGGATAGGGTTGGGTCAAGAGTGGTGGTTCACGGGTCATGGGTCGACCCATGGATCACCCGATCACATTTCTAGTTAACTTATAAGGCGTCTTACGTTCTAAACCGATCAATACGTCCACGTAGCTTCGTCTAGCATAAATACACGTCTCTAATTCATAATTAAATAAATGAATTATTTAAATTAACTAGAACAATTAGTCATTTAACACGTTTAGGTCAACGGTTCAAAAATCAAATAACCACGCTTAATCACGTTTATTAAAAGTCAAACAAGTCAAAATTTACAAATGTTACAATTACCTCATGAAAGCCTCGACGTATACATGGGATAAATAATAATTTTTTCGATGAATGAAGTGTCTTGTTTAATTAGTCTAAAGGTAAACCTCCGATACTTATTGTGTATGCTGCTTTCATTTGGAAATGTATTGTAGATAAATAAATAAAAAACTGATGAAATGGTATTGTATAATTAATATTGATAAATAGATAATATATGTTTGTCGATTGAAATGTATTTACTGATTGCAACTTCTTTCTCCGGGTAGAAACACAAATAAGGCAGAACGGTTGAGAAGTGTAGGAAGCTACTAGATCATGATTTTTGTCGTAGGCTTCTTACTTTTCTCAAGCGTAATTAACTAGCTGGCGTATGTTGGAAATGCAGAACGAGCATCGAGTACTGAAAGAAGAAATGATTCCTTAAACCATTTATTAAACGTCTGACCATTTAGGTTCTGCAACATCCTACTTTTGCAACTCATACATACATGTGGAACACTTGGCTGATACCGCTTGGGGATCGAGTGCTCGGTCTTGGCATATGATAACATACTCTGTGGAGCACTTGGCCTCCCATCGAGTCGTCAGATAACCGATAAGCAAAACAAATGGGTGGTGGGTTCATTTCGTGTCTCTATTGAGAAATATGCCTATCCTTACTTTGTGCCACTTGTTTTACTTGATCAATTTAATGAAAGAAATTTTGCACATATATATTGTTTTATTGTGTAAGTCAGAATTTTAATTAATGTCTTTTACAGATTATCTATCCATTACATAATATAAACACGTGCTTATAATTCATATCTATGACTATATAGACTAGTCTCTCAATGGTGGTGTTCTTACCAACCGTTGGGGAACACTACGTGTTCTCGGCTTTTTTTTTTTAAAGAATGGGGTAGTGAGAATGGGGTATTGTTGATAGCGGTCATGTTTTGAGAGAAAAAAATGATATGGCGCTGATGTGGAAATGGAGTGAGGATAGTGGTATTGTTGGGAGACCCGTTAGTTAATTATCTAAACATATTCGTTATCTGGAATTCTGGATAACACTTGATAAATAAAAACAGACATACCCTTATCAGTGTGCAATCTCACTTCTTGGACACATTCATGAAAGAAAAAGGGGACGTGTAGGCCGACCACCCCATATGTAATCCGACCACCCCTTTTGGAGCGACTGTCGCTCCTAAAGGGGTAGTACATACGACAACAGGCGACAGCATACGACAAATGTATAGTAAGATTCGAACCTACCAACTCTTTAGGAGCGACTGTCGCTCCTAAAGGGGTAGTAGGTTCGATTCTTACTATTTGCCCCTATAATGTTTCTGTTTCCCCGTGACGATTACATATGGCTTTAAAAGTTCGAACGATCGAGGCATTTCATTTGCTCATTCTTAGATCAACACTTCCTCATTTGAATTACTCCGTATAAAAAGTGTATTATAAAAAAGTGTATAAGAAAGTGGATTATAAAAAAGTGTATAAGAAAGTGGATTATAAAAAAGTGTATAAAAAAGTGTATTATAAAAAAGTGTATAAAAAAGTGTATAAAAAGTGTATTATAAAAAAGTGTATAAGAAAGTGTATTATAAAAAAGTGTATAAAAAAGTGTATTTTAAAAAAGTGTATTATAAAAAAGTGTATAAGAAAGTGGATTATAAAAAAGTGTATATAAAAATATAAAAAGTGATTAAAAAAAAATTATTATAAAAAAGTGCATATAAAAATGTAGATTATAGAAAAGCTATAAAAATTGTTAAAAAAAAAGTGTATAAAAAAGTGTATTATAAAAAAGTGTATTATAAAAAAGTGTATAAGAAAGTGGATTATAAAAAAGTATATTTAAAAGTGTATTAAAAAAAAGTGTATTATAAAAAAGTGTATAAAAAGTGTATAAAAATGTATTATAAAAAAGTGTATTAAAAAAAGTGTATTAAAAAAAAGTGTATAAAAAAGTGTATTATAAAAAAGTGTATAAAAAGTGTATTATAAAAAAGTGTATAAGAAAGTGGATTATAAAAAAGTGTATAAAAGTGGATTATAAAAAAGTATATATAAAAAAGTGTATAAAAAAGTGTATAAAAAGTGTATTATAAAAAAGTGTATAAAAAAGTGTATTTTAAAAAAGTGTATTATAAAAAAGTGTATAAGAAAGTGGATTATAAAAAAGTGTATAAGAAAGTGGATTATAAAAAAGTGTATAAAAAGTATTATAAAAAAGTGTATAAAAAGTGTATAAAAAAGTGTATTTTAAAAAAGTGTATTATAAAAAAGTGTATAAGAAAGTGGATTATAAAAAAGTATATTTAATAGTGTATTAAAAAAAATGTATAAAAAAAAAGTGTATAAAAAAGTGTATTATAAAAAAGTGTATAAAAAGTGTATTATAAAAAAGTGTATAAGAAAGTGGATTATAAAAAAGTGTATATAAAATAGTGAATTAAAAAAAAAGTATTATAAAAAAGTGTATTAAAAAAAAGTGTATAAAAAAGTGTATTATAAAAAAGTGTATAAAAAGTGTATTATAAAAAAGTGTATAAGAAAGTGGATTATAAAAAAGTGTATAAAAAGTGTATTATAAAAAAGTGTATAAAAAAGTGTATTTTAAAAAAGTGTATAAAAAGTGTATTATAAAAAAGTGTATAAGAAAGTGTATTATAAAAAAGTGTATTATAAAAAAGTGTATAAAAAGTGTATTATAAAAAAGTGTATAAAAAAGTGTATTTTAAAAAAGTGTATTATAAAAAAGTGTATAAGAAAGTGGATTATAAAAAAGTGTATATAAAAAGTGAATTAAAAAAATTATTATAAAAAAGTGTATATAAAAAAGTGTATTATAAAAAAGTGTATAAAAAGTGTATTATAAAAAAGTGTATTAAAAAAGTGTATTATAAAAAAGTGTATTATAAAAAAGTGTATTAAAAAAAGTGTATAAAAAAGTGTATAAGAAAGTGGATTATAAAAAAGTGTATTATAAAAAAGTGTATTATAAAAAAGTGTATTATAAAAAAGTGTATATAAAAAAGTGTATTATAAAAAAGTGTATTAAAAAAAGTGTATAAAAAAGTGTAGAAAAATTGTTAAAAAAAAGTGTATAAAAAAGTGTATTATAAAAAAGTGTATAAAAAGTGTATTATAAAAAAGTGTATAAGAAAGTGGATTATAAAAAAGTGTATAAAAAAGTGTATTATAAAAAAGTATATTATAAAAAAGTGTATAAGAAAGTGGATTATAAAAAGTATTATAAAAAGTGATTATAAAAAAGTATATAAAAAAGTGATTAAAAAAAGTGTATTATAAAAAAGTGCATATAAAATCTAATTATAAAAAAGTGATATAAAATTAATTATAAAAAAGTGTATAAAAAGTGTATAAAAAAGTGTATAAGAAAGTGGATTATAAAAAAGTGTATAAAAAATGTATTAAAAAAAAGTGTATAAAAAAGTATTATAAAAAAGTGTATAAAAAGTGTATTATAAAAAAGTGTATAAGAAAGTGGATTATAAAAAAGTGCATATAAAATCTAATTATAAAAAAGTATATAAAAAAAGTAAAAAAGTGTATAAAAAAAAGTGTATAAAAAAGTGTATTATAAAAAAGTGTATTATAAAAAAGTGTATAAGAAAGTGGATTATAAAAAAGTATATTTAGTGTATTATAAAAAAGTGTAAGAAAACTAATTATTAAAACTACGGATAAAAAATTGTATATAAAAACATATTAAAAAATGTACGTAAAAATGTAGATTAACAAAAGCTATTGAAAAATTGTTAAAAAAAAATGTATAAAAAAGTGTATTATAAAAAAGTGTTAAAAAGTGTATTATAAAAAAGTGTATAAAAAGTGTATAAAAAAAGTGTATAAAAAAGTGTATTATAAAAAAGTGTATAAAAAAAAAGTATTATAAAAAAGTGTATAAGAAAGTGGATTATAAAAAAGTGTATTATAAAAAGTGTATTATAAAAAAGTGTATAAAAAAAAGTGTATAAAAAAGTGTATTAAAAAAAAGTGTATAAAAAGTGTATTATAAAAGTGCTATAAAAGTATGTAAGAAAAATAATTATTAAAACTACGGATAAAAAATTGTATATAAAAACATATTAAAAAATGTACGTAAAAATGTAGATTAACAAAAGCTATTGAAAAATTGTTAAAAAAAAATGTATAAAAAAGTGTATTATAAAAAAGTGTTAAAAAGTGTATTATAAAAAAGTGTATAAAAAGTGTATTATAAAAAAGTGTATAAAAAAGTGTATTTTAAAAAAGTGTATAAAAAGTGTATTATAAAAAAGTGTATAAAAAAGTGTATAAGAAAGTGGATTATAAAAAAGTATATAAAATAGTGTATTAAAAAAAATGTATTATAAAAAAGTGCATATAAAATCTAATTATAAAAAAGTATATAAAAAAGTAAAATAAAAAGTGTATAAAAAGTGTATTAAAAAAAGTGTATAAAAATGTAATTATAAAAAAGTGTATATAAAAAAGTGTATTATAAAAAAGTGTATAAAAAGTGTATTAAAAAAAGTGTATAAAAATGTATTATAAAAAAGTGTATTATAAAAAAGTGTTAAAAAGTGTATTATAAAAAAGTGTATTATCAAAAAGTGTATAAAAAAGTGTATTTAAAAAAAGTGTATAAAAAGTGTATTATAAAAAAGTGTATTATAAAAAAGTGTATAAAAAGTGTATAAAAATATAAAAATGTATAAAAAGTGTATTATAAAAAAGTGTATTAAAAAAAGTGTATTAAAAAAAGTGTATTAAAAAAGTGTATTATAAAAAAGTGTATAAAAAGTGTATTATAAAAAAGTGTATTAAAAAAGTGTATTATAAAAAAGTGTTAAAAAGTGTATTATAAAAAAGTGTATTATCAAAAAGTGTATAAAAAAGTGTATTTAAAAAAAGTGTATAAAAAGTGTTAAAAAGTGTATTATAAAAAAGTGTATAAAAAGTGTATTATAAAAAAGTGTATTTTAAAAAAGTGTATAAAAAGTGTATTATAAAAAGTGTATTATAAAAAATGTATTAAAAAAAGTGTAAAAAAAAAAGTGTATTATAAAAAAGTGTATTATAAAAAAGTGTATAAAAAGTGTATTATAAAAAAGTGTATAAGAAAGTGGATTATAAAAAATTATATAAAATAGTGAATAAAAAGTGATAAAATGTATTATAAAAAAGTGTATAAAAAGTGTATAAAAAAGTGTATAAAAAAAGTGTATTAAAAAAATGTATTAAAAAAGTGCTATTAAAAAAATGTATAAAAAGTGTATAAAAATGTATTATAAAAAAGTGTATAAAAAGTGTATAAAAAAGTGTATAAAAAGTGTATTATAAAAAAGTGTATTATAAAAAAGTGTAAAAAAAAAAGTGTATTATAAAAAAGTGTATTATAAAAAAGTGTTAAAAAGTGTATTATAAAAAAGTGTATAAAAAGTGTATTATAAAAAAGTGTATTTTATAAAAAAGTGTATAAAAAGTGTATTATAAAAAAGTGTATTATAAAAAAGTGTATAAAAAGTGTATAAAAAGTGTATTATAAAAAAGTGTATAAAAAGTGTATTATAAAAAAGTGTATAAAAAGTGTATTATAAAAAAGTGTATAAAAAGTGTATAAAAATGTATAAAAAGTGTATAAAAAGTGTATTATAAAAAAGTGTATTAAAAAAAGTGTATTATAAAAAAGTGTATAAAAAGTGTATTATAAAAAAGTGTATAAAAAGTGTATAAAAAGTGTATTATAAAAAAGTGTATAAAAAGTGTATTATAAAAAAGTGTATAAAAAGTGTATTATAAAAAAGTGTATTATAAAAAAGTGTATAAAAAGTGTATTTTAAAAAAGTGTATAAAAAAGTGTATTATAAAAAAGTGTATAAAAAGTGTATTATAAAAAAGTGTATAAAAAAGTGTATTATAAAAAAGTGTATAAAAAGTGTATTATAAAAAAGTGTATTATAAAAAAGTGTATAAAAAGTGTATAAAAAGTGTATAAAAAGTGTATTATAAAAAAGTGTATAAAAAGTGATAAAAAAGTTATAAAAAGTGTATAAAAATGTATAAAAAGTGTATAAAAATGTATAAAAATGTATTATAAAAAAGTGTATTATAAAAAAGTGTATAAAAAGTGATTGTATTATAAAAAAGTGTATAAAAAAGTGTATTATAAAAAAGTGTATAAAAAGTGTATTATAAAAAAGTGTATAAAAAAGTGTATTTTAAAAAAGTGTATAAAAAGTGTATTAAAAAAAGTGAAAAAAAAAAGTGTATTATAAAAAAGTGTATTATAAAAAAGTGTATAAAAAGTGTATTATAAAAAAGTGTATAAGAAAGTGGATTATAAAAAAGTGTATTTAAAATAGTGATTAAAAAAAGTGTATTATAAAAAAGTGTATTAAAAAAAGTGTATAAAAATGTATAAAAAGTGTATAAAAAGTGTATTATAAAAAAGTGTATAAAAAGTGTATTATAAAAAAGTGTATAAAAAGTGTATTATAAAAAAGTGTATAAAAAGTGTATTATAAAAAAGTGTATTAAAAAAGTGTATTAAAAAAGTGTATTATAAAAAAGTGTATAAAAAGTGTATTATAAAAAAGTGTATAAAAAGTGTATTATAAAAAAGTGTATTATAAAAAAGTGTATAAAAAGTGTATTATAAAAAAGTGTATTAAAAAAGTGTATAAAAAAGTGTATACAAATAATAAAAATGTACATAACAAACTGTATTTATAAAAATGTCCATACTTCGTACAAATAAAAAAAAGTCTAATCACCGGAACCGTCGTCGTCCTCACCGGCATTATCATCACCCACACCTGGTCCAGATACAGAGCCTGTTCCACTAAAAAATCCACTCATATCCGACAAGCTACCAAATTCCCCTGATGGAGGTCCATAATGCGACGATGTCCCACTCCATAACTGGCGGGGGTCGAAATACTCATCACCAGGCTGGTTCAAGTCAACATAGTAGCCGGAAGGTTGGGATCCAGACGGGACAGAATACGATCCAGATGGGCCTTCCGGAGGTCCATAATGTGGTTGCGGCAACTCAACAGGGAAATCATGGGATCCGAAACCCCTGAGAATCCTCCCTAGTCCGCGTTGATGTCCCGATCGCGATCCAAACGCTTCCGGGAACAACTGGGTTGGAGGTGTCGGTGCAGGATCCTGTGAATGTCTCACCTGCGCAGCTTCCAGACGGGACTGCATATAAATAGTAAGGTAAGTTTAATAAATGGAGCAGTAATTAAAAGTAATTTAACTTAAAGTTATGTATATACCGCAACTTCCGGAGGTTGTAGTCTGTGGGTTGCCGCCCAAGTCGACTCCCACGTGGGCGGTGGCCCCTCCTTCTTTTCGTTATGGTGCTTGGCCTGCAAACAAGTCAAATAATTAGCATAAAAAAACACAAGAATTGTATACTTTTGTTAAAACCAAACGTACCAACGCCCGATCGTGGGCAAGAGAAATAGATCGCCGACCCTGAGTCCCCACCGCCTGTTTGGACCGGTTTGTCTTGTTTGTCGCGGCCCGCTTGACCCGGTCATCCCTCGTATAGAAACGCAGTAGTTTTCCCCACTCTTCCGGGTCCATACCAGCTGGCGGTGCTGTCTGCAGGGTATCTGCTTCGTCTACACCCCCCCGTGCTGTAAAATGCTGAGATTTGAATTTTGACTTTCTCTGCCTATATATGCTAGCTGCATCAGCACGGAAAGCTTGTTTTGCTGCCTTCCGGGTGGGGTCGTCCTCATCATGCTCTAAGTACTGGTCCATCGCAAACCAGCGCTACATTGTTTACAAATACAAGTTAGCATTTTCGGGGTTATCATTGTAAAACATATTAAGTAAAAAAATATAAAAAGAAACATATTCTAACCTGTATTTCCTCCAAGATATATATATATATATATATATATATATA
>CM067174.1:7435309-7550309 GCA_034093135.1 Erigeron breviscapus | reverse complement strand
AAAAAAAAAAAAAAAAAAAAAAAAAAAAAAAAAAAAAAAAAAAAAAAAAAAAAAAAAAAAAAAAAAAAAAAAAAAAAAAAAAAAAAAAAAAAAAAAAAAAAAAAAAAAAAAAAAAAAAAAAAAAAAAAAAAAAAAAAAAAAAAAAAAAAAAAAAAAAAAAAAAAAAAAAAAAAAAAAAAAAAAAAAAAAAAAAAAAAAAAAAAAAAAAAAAAAAAAAAAAAAAAAAAAAAAAAAAAAAAAAAAAAAAAAAAAAAAAAAAAAAAAAAAAAAAAAAAAAAAAAAAAAAAAAAAAAAAAAAAAAAAAAAAAAAAAAAAAAAAAAAAAAAAAAAAAAAAAAAAAAAAAAAAAAAAAAAAAAAAAAAAAAAAAAAAAAAAAAAAAAAAAAAAAAAAAAAAAAAAAAAAAAAAAAAAAAAAAAAAAAAAAAAAAAAAAAAAAAAAAAAAAAAAAAAAAAAAAAAAAAAAAAAAAAAAAAAAAAAAAAAAAAAAAAAAAAAAAAAAAAAAAAAAAAAAAAAAAAAAAAAAAAAAAAAAAAAAAAAAAAAAAAAAAAAAAAAAAAAAAAAAAAAAAAAAAAAAAAAAAAAAAAAAAAAAAAAAAAAAAAAAAAAAAAAAAAAAAAAAAAAAAAAAAAAAAAAAAAAAAAAAAAAAAAAAAAAAAAAAAAAAAAAAAAAAAAAAAAAAAAAAAAAAAAAAAAAAAAAAAAAAAAAAAAAAAAAAAAAAAAAAAAAAAAAAAAAAAAAAAAAAAAAAAAAAAAAAAAAAAAAAAAAAAAAAAAAAAAAAAAAAAAAAAAAAAAAAAAAAAAAAAAAAAAAAAAAAAAAAAAAAAAAAAAAAAAAAAAAAAAAAAAAAAAAAAAAAAAAAAAAAAAAAAAAAAAAAAAAAAAAAAAAAAAAAAAAAAAAAAAAAAAAAAAAAAAAAAAAAAAAAAAAAAAAAAAAAAAAAAAAAAAAAAAAAAAAAAAAAAAAAAAAAAAAAAAAAAAAAAAAAAAAAAAAAAAAAAAAAAAAAAAAAAAAAAAAAAAAAAAAAAAAAAAAAAAAAAAAAAAAAAAAAAAAAAAAAAAAAAAAAATGCATAACAAGAAAACAAAACTAATACATATACTATATAGCAAATTAATAGATACGAAAAAAAAAAATAAAAACTTACTTCAACGTTGGGTTTACGAAAGGGGTAACGACGGGTCGCTCCTAAAGCCTCGCTGAAAAACTGGGTCGCTCCTAAAGAGGGGGTTTGACGGGTCAACGATTCTAACGGGTATATGCATGGGTATCCGCGAGCAATAAATGGGTCTACCCTTTTAGAGGCGACAGTCGCTCCTAAAGGGGTGTGGTCGGGTTATCGAAGATTCCGTGGTCGGGGTATGTGGCCCGAAGAAAAATAATACTTTTGCCACTTGAGTCATATGATTGAGTTTCCTTTGGCGCGGACGCCAAAAACAAATACACGAGGGGAATAAGCAGATATTTATTTGTCTAGAAAATTCTAGGTAATTAATTTCTTGATTTGTAAAGGAAGAGATCAAAGCAACTAAGAAAGAACAGACTCAAGGAAGCAGACTTTTCTTTCTTTTGGAAAGATAGAGCAACTGCATCATCTTTGAGCTTCATAGAGGTATAAACTTTTCCTTTTAAGTTTTATGTAGCGCAAAATTAAAATCTTAGTATGTTATATTATGACATTCTTGTGGTTAGATTAATGATGCATGCATTAAATTTTATCAAAGAAATGAAAGTTTGGTTCTGGGTGTTATGATTTCAACGTTTTGCATGCGAAACTACTAGAGCTCATAATTAAACTAATCTTTAAAGTGATACTCTTGTACCAAAATATTGTAGAATGTTTATGTAATGCCAATAATATCAAGAAACAGGGGCTAAAAACGAACTTATTGTATTATGTGAAACCGGTCGTTGAAAAATTGATAATGAATTGGTTTTCCATATATGTATTAAGATAAAAAGTCTTCTGCACATTTTAAGTTTCAATATTTCATCAAAACTAAATTACATCAATAACTTACGCTACTCGTCAGCGCCACCACCGGCACCACCACCACCTATTATATCTCCACCGCCGTCACCGTCACCACTACCGCCACGCGCCACCACCGCCGCGTGCCACCAACACCACCGTCGCCGCCATTACACCGCCACCACCGCCGCCACCTCCACCATCTCCGCTACCGCCGCACGCCATTACACCGCCGCATCGCACATGTATCGTTCTATTTTAATAAAAACATTTATTAGTTGTGCAAGTGTACCTTTTCAATTATATATCGATCGATCACATCGGTTTGCCCATCTTTATCACATTAAATGATCAATCTATAGGAAAAAGTACTAATTGATGAGAACGTAAACTAAAATCTCAATATTTAGTGATTGAATCTGTCAGGTTGTTTTAGAATAATGTGGTTCCCATGAATGTTAAGTAGTTATAAATATATGTGATAACTTTAAGTTCACATACCGATCGAGTATATAATTAACGAATATAATTAAGTCGAACACAAATGAGTTTATTTTGTCTATGTTAGTGCGTATAGGAACTCATTGCAGTTCTACTACTATTTGAATAGAAGAAATGTTGTTCTCGTCAAATACATATATAGAGAAGTAAAACTTGATCTTAGTTATAACGAACTGTATATATAAGATGGATATATAATGCATTTAATAAATTATGTGAAATATTTACAAATTTCCTTTCGATAATATGGTGCACTTAAAAACCGAACTGGTATGAGCTAAGCAGAGCTCTTAGGAAGAGTAATATCAAGCCACTTTAAAACCGAATCCAAACCTTCTTTGCAATCACACAATCAACCATCACATATATGGTGACTAGTCTCGACATCTTCCACGCAAAATGGATATAAAGTAGAAGGAATGTCTATATCTTTCTGAAGTCTCATATTAAATGTCCAATTTTGACTTGTCAAGTCTTTTTTTTCCAATTTTGACTTGTCAATTTTGACCATAAATATATTTGTTTGTATTATATAATAGTTGATGAAAATTATATCAATGAAAAATATATTTCAAACTAAATTAGTCCATATATTTAATACGAAGTGTTATATAATACAAACAAAAAATTTTACGGTCAAAGTTAAATACAAAAGACTTAGCAAGTTAAAAATTGGACATTTAATATAGGTCGACATAGGAGTCTAATCTTGCCAAGTTTAAATTAGATGATCATTCAAAGTTTTCACTAAGTTTTCAGATTAAGAACAAAAACCACATGTAAAGGTGTTAGATGCCATATGCAGGTGCAATATCTCCTAGTCCATAGAATGAACTAAGATCACATTCCATTTGCAGCAAATTAATATGATTTCAGAGCTTGGATATAAGAGTTATATCACAATGATCACCTTGTGGTCATGGTGGTGGGAAGTCAATAATGAACAAGATAAGCTTGCTCGTACGATTCTCACCATATTTGTTGCAACACTAGTACTACTATGGTACAAATGGATGTTTTCATATTCCGAAGAGGGCACAACCGATCTCCTGCCACCCGGCCCCAACGGCTTACCAGTTGTAGGGTATCTTCCGTTTCTCGGTTCCAACTTACATGAAGTATTCACCGAGATAGCTCACAAATACGGCCCCATCTTCGGCTTGCAACTTGGAAGTAAGTTTCATGTTGTAGTGAACTCCATGGACCTAGTAAAGGTTGTGGCTCGTGACTTGGACCAAACCTTTGCTAACCGTATTCCTCCACTTACAGCATTTTCCATCACTTACGGAGGTCAAGATGTGGCATGGTCCAACAACTCACACTGGCGTAATATGCGTAAGCTATTGGTCAGCCAAGTGTTGAGCAATGCAAATATGAAAGCGAGTCAGAATTTTAGAACACGTGAAGTGAGAAAGACCGTGAATAAAGTATATGGTAATATTGGGAATAAGATCAACATAAACCATATTGCTTTCAAGACCGAGGTTAACGTTGTGACTAGCATGTTATGGGGATGCAGCAAATCTGGTGAACTGGGGGATTATAGCTATATTGGAGATGGGTTTCGAGAAGTGGTGTTCAAGATAATCGAGTTGATTGGAGAACCAAATATCTCTGATTTTATTCCAATACTATCATGGTTCGATCTGCAGGGAAAACAGAAAGAAATGCTGAAGCAAAAGCTAAACATGGACATGATCTTGGACAATATTATCGAAGAAAGAATCAATGCCAACTCTGGGAAAACTGAGGGAGCTGGAAGAAAAGATTTTCTGCAGATCTTATTAGATCTTAAAGAACAGAATGACGCTCTAACATCAATTAACATAGACCAAATAAAGGCCCTGCTACTGGTAATTCTTTGATTACCTTTTTTTATTTTTCAAAATATACTACGAACTTCTACTAAAAGCTTTACTTGGTTATAACAGGACATATTGGTTGCAGCAACAGACACGACATCTGCAATGGTCGAATGGGTGATGGCAGAAATTTTGCATAATCCTAGTGTGAAAACAAAGATTCAAGAAGAATTAACAACAATTATCGGCCTGAACAGTATTGTGGATGAGTCTCAACTTCCCAAATTAACATATCTGGATGCCGTGATCAAGGAGACATTTAGACTACACCCTCCACTTCCCCTGCTAATCCAGAGATGTCCAAATAAATCGGTCAAGGTGGGCGGCTACACCATCCCAAAGGATACCATTGTCTACATGAACACTTGGGCTATCCATAGAGATCCGCAAAACTGGACTAATCCATTGGAGTTCAAGCCTGAGAGGTTTTTTGACGCTAAATGGGATTACAGTGGAAATGATTTCAAGTTTTTACCATTTGGATCAGGAAGAAGAATTTGCCCAGGAATCCCCTTGGGAGAAAAGATGTTAATATACATACTAACATCGCTGTTGCATTCTTTCGAGTGGAGCTTGCCCAAAGATGAAGAGTTTGAACTTTCTGATAAGTTTGGATTTGTGATGAAGAAGAGGAAACCACTGATAGCTATACCGTCTCAAAGATTGTCTGATGAAAGTCTCTACATAGGATAGATAATATATGTGTTTTTCGATTGATATGTGTTGTTTGATTAGTCTCTAAAGGTAGGTAAACCTTTGATACTTATTGTGTATATTGCTGTCATTTGGAAATGTATTTTAGATTAAAAAAAAAAAACTGAAATGGTATTGTATAATAGATAATATGTTTGTCGATTGAACTGTATTTCCTGGTTGCAACTTCCTTCTCTGATGTAGAAACACAAATCGATAAGGCAGAAAAGTTGAGAAGTGTAACGAGCTACTAGATCATGATTTTTGTATCAGGCTTCTTACTCTTCTTAAGTGTAACTAGGCATATGCTGGAAATGCAGAACGAGCATCGAGTATGAAAATGAAGAAATGATTCCTTAAACCATTTATTAAATGAATGTCGACCATTTAGGTTCTGCAACATCCTACATTTGAAATTCATACATCTACGATGACAAACATACTACTTTTTTTCCCTAATTTTGATGTAGGCAATTATGCAGAAGCAGCAGCATTACAAACAGGCAAATCTTTCTCAACATTTGGTGGGATGTTGAGAATAGGATTGCTTTCATAAAAGTTAACAGGCTTCAAATCAAAACTCGATGATACCGTTGGCATGATTGGGAAGTCCTCTTGGCATGGAACATGATGGAACCCCAATGTATACCACATTACAATATCCTTGTTTTCAATCGGCCGGTCCCTGCAAATAATCAACAAAAATATGATCAATTGGTATGAACTTATGGTTACTTAATTAATGCTAGCATCATTTTAATATAAACACAAAGAAAATATATAAATCTAGAGAAATACTAACCTTTCGGACCAAACTGCAAGAGTGTCATCCCCTTGACTTTGATAAGTAAATAACCCTCCAGCCCATTCCTCGCTTTTGTTATATGGTGTGACCCAAATTTGATTGTTTGTGAAGGCACCGCGCTTTTGTGGTGGATCATCAAGATCCAACAAGCTAGCAGCCGTCCCACCAGGGACCAACTTGTATCCAACAGGGTTACCCACACGCGTCATTTTAGACGGGTTGATAATGTGGTACTCTGATGGGTCATACATCTTCAGCTTAACTTGTGCATCTTTTTCCGACTTTGCAACATTTCTAACCGTTTTTAAGTAACTTAACCTTGGGGACTCTCCTGAAGCAGTTGTTTCCCGTTTAAGGTTTACTTTGACAAACGAGTTTTCGGGCCCATCAATATCCATGTCAAGGTAGAAGGTGATGTAGTGATCGTGGACGACGCCGATGACATTTTCCGATAAGAGGGTGCCATGAAGATTATCCTCTTGGTTTACTTCGTTCATGTTGACATAAGAAGTGCCTTTCACCATCAAGATTCCACTAAGTCCCACCTTTGAAATGTCAAATTTGAAAATTCAAATCAGAACTGAACATCATGCAAAGATATTTTTTTTATATAAATCCATGATAGAATAGACCAATCTCTAGAAAAGATCAATCAAGTTGACACTTTGACATTTTTAAATCTCATATAGGAAAATTCGTTTATTTTTCTTATTATTACCTACAAAATATCTGAAAAATATTCTTAAAGAAATGAGAAAGTAGAAAAGCTAAAAGAAAAGCTTAGTTCGGGTCACTTAAACCACACTCAAGTGAACATGTTAGTTTGGTTTGAACAAAATCCTAAAAGAAAAGCCAGGGGCGCGTTTAGTTCGAGAAAACACCCCCTGTTTTCCATTTTTGTTTTCCAAGAAAACAAGGAAAACAGAAAACGCGTTCAAAATGCATTTTCCTAAAACAAATTCCAAGAAAACAAAAACCCTTGTTTCCACTTTTTGAACTAAAATTAGAAAACTACTTTTTTTTGTTTTCCGTTTTCTATTTTCTGTTTTCCAAGCTAATAAGATGGAGAAATAGAAAACAAAAACAAGTGAATTTGAACATGTTTTCTAAGATAGAAAAATGAAAATTGCATCTTTTATTTTGAACGCGTTTTTAAACCTTTTCATTTTCTAAAAAATTATAAATGGAAAACTAGAAAACATTTTCTTGAACTAAACGCACCCTAGTTTTAGTATCAGGAAGCTTTTCATCTACAAGAATTTTTAGAAGACATAAGCTAGTTTTCTTCCGAAAGAGTGCATAACTTAAGGTGCTTTAAAATTTAACGCTAATGATTTTAAGGTCATAAAAACCTCAAAATTTTATTTTAAATTCTTCTAAAAAATTTATGTTTTTAAATGTCTACTGTAAAATCAAATACAAGTTTTGTTTTTTTTTTTTTTTTTTTTTTTTGGAATGGCAAATAGGCTTTCGTATGTCTTTGTATTTGTGTTTGCAACTAGATATTAAAAACAACAGTTTTATTAAAGCATAAAACTACAAAAGACTGAACGCGACCTTTCCAATATTTTAACAATCATAAACCATTGTTTTTGGTTACAAACGATCCCTTTGTTTAATGTCAACGTCACCCGGCCTTTTGCTCTGAAATGGACAGATACCATGCATCTTTCGTCTCTATTTAATGGTTTCAATGCTTTGAAATATAATATTAACTGATACATGTTCTATATATTTTAAAATAAATAAAAAGAGAGATTATTATCTGCACAATACCCGCGCAATACGGCGGTGGTCATGGCGACGACGGTGTGGTAGTGGGGCGACTGTTGGTGGTTGAGGTGGTGTAGATTATCGATGTAAAAGTAATTGATGTAAAGGATAAAAGGAGATATTTTAAAAGGTAAAAGACTGATAGTGTAATTTAATCATTAAAGATATTTTAGACAATTCCGTAGTATAACTCTCAACAAGAAAATGGTTTTTTATAATATAAAATAGATATACATTTATACACAACATTCGATGATTTAATAAAACCATCTATCCCCTATATAAAAAGATTGACAAGGTGGGTCATGCACATAGATTCAGTTCCATGAAGATGACAAATGCCAACTAGAAATGTTAACACCAATTAGATAAAAACGAGGTGCATGCCTACTAGAAATGTTTACACCAATTACATATAAAAACTTTTGACACTAAAGTTTGATGGTCAATTTGTGAATAATGTAATTAATGGTAATTTCTTTTGTACCTAAAACTAAACTATCATATAGTTTTCATATGGATTCGAATTGGATTTTAAGAAAGGAGAAGAACATATATATGGCTAACCTTGACTCGGATTAATCCATCGGTTTGAAACTCCCAATCCACAATGTAATCATAGTTTGCCACGGAAGCCGCCATTCTTACCACTAGCGTCACTTTAGGTCTCACCTCTCGTATCTATAAAATTTTCCATCACAAAAATATTATACGTCACAACTATCTTTTAATTTCAGCCTCCTAACTAAATAGTCTAAAAAACAATGAGACGATGACATGTAGAAAAATCAGGGGGAGATTATGAAAGTTAATACCACATGTCAGCTTCTTATAATTTTAGGAGGATTTTTAGACTAATTTTTATGAGGATTTATCATTTTCCTATAATTTTATAAAACCACAACAAATCAATATCCACGATAGAGACATTTCCAGTGGAGATTCCACCCAAGTGATATAGAATATTCTAATATACTGATATTTTACCTCCATTCCAGTTATCGGACTTTCAGAGTGTCGCCACCCGATGTCGCCCGCATACCTCTCAAAAACGCAAACCATATTTGACCGAATGTAAGGCTTCCCGTCTCCAGCGGCAAACACGCCGTCCATATAATAAGCGTTACGTGGACAATCATTAAGCGGGTCGAGTGGCATCGCTTGAAGCCCGAACCCGTATTCACCAGCATCCATATAAGTCTTAAAATACCAAGCATCCGTAGGATCCATATACGGAACAAAGAGCTCCGAAGTAAACCCTTTATACATCACGTTCCTTTTCTCCCCGGTTATCGGGTCCGTTACCATAGCCCGAGAAATCACCACCCCTGCTCTCGGGTCGGGTTTGAGATGAAATTCCCAATTAGCCCATTTGACTAAATGATCATGTTCTATTACAAAACTTGGACCTTTTGGTTGTTCAATAGATATTGGGTTAACTAAATTATTTTGATGATTTTGTGCAGACAATCGGTAGTCTGTTCCCGCAGCCTTCGGTATCGGTATGTTTTTTCCTTTATCAACAATCTCGACAACATTTTTTGTATCCATATCAAGAACAACCGTTAGACCCTCAATTGGTCTCATATAAAAGTTGGCGGTTCCTTCCATGGAATAACATTGTACCTTAATTAACCTACGGTTTTCCTCTTTTTTCCCAAACCATCCTAACGAAATTGGCAAACATGCTAAGTCTTTTAGATCAACGCCACGTGCCATAATCGTACGGTTAAACTCTGGATTCCCGAGTGGTGCCCATGTTGATGATGTCATGTCTTCTATAGTCATTGTCGGGTAACCTGAGTGTTGCCCGACATCTACTGGGGTCACTACCCCAGTACTTATATCAACGGTGAACACATGTGTTTCACCGTTGACACGTGCGATGACTGAAGCCTTTCTAGGCGGAAGGTCATCGCCGTATTTCCATTTAAGAACCAGATACTTATCTGGTTCTTCTAGGACAACGGAGTGAAGGGCGTAGGTGTTTGAGTTTTTGAAAAGTGTATGGGATAAAAGGATGGAACGTATTGTGTTGAATTCATTGAGAGTGAGGGGGTCGAGGGGATGGTGGGGTACGTCGGATGTGTGGAGGTTGTTGGTGGTGGTTTTGGGTGGTGGTTGTGGTTGTTTGATAAAGCGGTTTTTGGTGGCGCACCACCGTGAGCTAGTGGGACAATCGAGTAGCTCCTCGGTGTAAGCAGGGAGGTTTGTGAAAGTGAGAAGTAAGAGAAGGGCGATTACGAAAGTGAAAAACAGAAATCTTATTAGGTTTCTTGAGTCCATTTTTGATGTGTAATTAAGTTAGTGTGTGTATGTGTTTATTAGTGTGTTAATAATTATTTTGTGATGGAGGTTGAAAACTGCACTACGTATCCTAGACGGAAAGTGAGTGAGTGAGAGTGATGCAAACTACTCTAGCACGGAGTATATACCAAAGATGTTCACTATAAGTTAGAGAAGGTCTATACACAACCTACTGATTCACCATAAACACTCGCTATATGCGAATGTGTTTTTAACTTTTTTTTATACGTTTGTATACATACTTTGACTAAAAAAGTCAAATATAGCAATGTATAATTCTCGTATGCTGAGTGTTTAGATAGTCACTCATAACTATTTAAACACCCACCATACAAAGAGTATCCATTGATACAACGAGTATGGTACTTTTGATTTTTTTGTTCAAAATGATTATACAGACTTCCAATAGATTTTTTTTCACGTTTAGGGTTAGTTAGAATTGCGTTCAATGAAAACTTTAACCTATTATTTGAATCTATTTTTACTTGTTTTTTTTCTGATCTTTCAATTTTATGTTCATATTCTGGAGTATAAAAACATATTCATCGTGTAATGGGTTTTATTTCAAAATCAAAGTTAGTGGGACAAGATTCTACTTACCCCACCTGCTAATTTTTCTGTTCGAGAAATAGTGAAAAGTGAAGATTATATATAATTTTCACAAAATGTCAAAATCTACATTTGTTGTTTTCGAAGAAAATAAAACAATATATTGAAAGTTGTTCTTACAGAGATAGATATGCATCTACAAATAAAAGAACTTTCATTTTTCGTTTGATTTTGCTAGTGATAGTTCATTGAAGACTATCGGTGTTATGGATTAGTTACAAGTAACTACCATTAGTAAAAGGGAAGTGATATTCGTACCGTAAAATTTAATAAATTTACGTGTGCATTGCATATTTGTACAGTATTTAGTAAAACATGTACAATGTAATAGATGTATCAAATTGTATGGTACGATTATCGCTTCCTTTAGTGAAACCATGTTCTTTTAATGGTGTATAAAGATATTATCATACCTTTATGTTATATATGAACTGTGGTAATAAGTAAAAATGTATCTTTTTAGAGTATATATATTTCGTTAAAAAAAATAACTTTTTGAATTTTATATGTTTAAAATGTTGCTTTAGATGTATTCTATATTATTAGTATTTACCTTTGCACTCACCTTTTGATGCATAAATTAAATGCAGTTTAGCAATTTTATGAACAATATATTTAGTTTTTTTTTAGCTGTCCACCTTTGCATATTGTAATTATTTTTTAAAACAAAATTCTAAATTGATTTGATTCTAGAGTTCTTCAACTTGAATTTGTATGCTGAGCAGTGAACACCGTAATTACAATTAATCATTTAATTGTGAGTTTGTGACTATTGTGAAAGCTAACAGCCCAATGGCAATTTACCTGAAGGACCATACAATCTTTTCCTGAGCGTTGAGATACCAAAAGCCCACCAGCCCATATTTCACCTTTATCAGTTTATTGCGAGGAGTCACCCAAATCTTTGACAATTAAGAAAACGAGTGAAAGTACTCGCGCGTTGCGGCGGTAAGATGGTAGGAGTGATAGGTCATAGAGTGTGATAGGTCATAGGAGGTGATAGGTCATAGAGTGTGATAGCCAAATGCCTTAGCCGTACGGGTCCCGCCCTCGGATTTAAAAATTCGTCGAAAGTATATCGAATGACATCTCTAATGAAAGAACATGAAATTTTAAGAACACCCATATAATTTTTATAATTTATCGATATACGGTTTTTGAGATAAAAGATTTTGAATGAAGTAGAGGAATAAAATGATTTATAGAGGATAGAGAAAAAAAATTTGTGGTTGAGATTTGAGGAGAGAGAGAAAAAAGAGTGGTTGAGATTTCTTCTAAGGGTATTATGATTAAGTAACAGGGGTATTTTGGAGTTTTCAACTACTTAAAGTTGAAAAAATGGAGGGAATAAATGTTTTATAAGACTATGAGGAGTGGAGCATTAAGGGAATGCCCCTCCTCCACTCCTTGCATGACACGTGGCTTATGCTAATCATAAGGGGCACTCCCCCATTCCGTTGGGATGGAAGAATGACCTAGGGCATTCCATTTTTATTTATTTTTATAAAATAAAGGTTATATATAACAATATTGGGTAGACAAATTTAATGGCACACCAATTTAGGAAAGTTTGCAGGCAAAAAGACAATTTCGAATGGGAGGTGCTTGGCGTTAGAATTGCTACGGGTCACGAAAGTTAAGAGACCGGAACGCCCCCCGGGACCGAATAGGGCATTCCCGGGGGTGTTCCGGGGCATTCCAATGATGGCAACGCCCATCTAAAACCCTCTTAAATCCCACCAATCACATCTCTCCAACTCATTTTACCCTCCCAACCCATTTTTTAGGCATTCATGACTTTTCCAACCTTCCCAAAAAATTTTATATTCTTTTTCATTTACATAAATAAAACAATTCATTAAATTTTTATATACAATTATAGAGAAAATTTCATTAAATCACCCTGTGCTTTGTCATTTTATCAATTTTCGCCCCTGTACTTTTTTTTTATTATTACATCACCCTGTGGTGACTTTTTGCTTCATTAGGCACCTCTCTCTCTAACAGACGTTAGTGACACTCCGTTAAGCCCCTCATGTGCAATGCACATGAGGGCATTTTCGTCTATTAACTTTTAATAACCACTAATAACACCCATTTCTTCCACCCATTCCAAACACAAAGATCAAACACACTTATCCCCAAAAACCATCCTCTTCTTCATCCTCCAACAATCCTCCAACAATCTGAAGCCAAATTTTGAAGCAATTCTTTATCTCCCCTATTTTTCTACATATCTCCCCTATATTTCTACATATCTCCATCTTTATAATACCATCAAATCTATATATCTATCCCACTTATAATACCATCAAATCTATATAACCAAAATAAAATAAAATAAACTAACAACACAAAAAAATCTTCTAATTGTATCCCACAAACAAACCACTTCAAAAACACACACGATGGACCATGTTCTTAATTCCGACCATGATCTATTCATCCCCCAACACAACTTGTTATTACAGAAATCGATGGTGGTGGTGTGGAGATGATGGTAGTGGGTTGCCGGAATGATGGTGACGGCGGGATAACGCGGTGGAATAACGACGATGGTGGCGGTGAGTTCGATCTGCAAATGGCCTCAGTCTCATATCACCAGTCATCCTTTTTTGGTCGGCGAGCGTTACTATGGTGGCCGGTGGTGGTCTCGTAGCGGCCACCCTTTTAGGGTTTTAATCTTTTGTAATCTTTTTCTGGATGGAATTAGAATCCACCGACGGTGGTGTTGGATTATTCGCCCCCCTTGGTCTCTACTTGGCTGGCCGACGACTGGGTGGCCGGAGGCGGCGAGCGGCTAGTGGCAGTAGGGTCGGTTTTTGGGATTTGAGTTTCTCCTTCATCATCATCGTCATCATCATTATTATTATTGAAAAAATTAATTGGTAGTAATAGTTAGTAAACATATATGATTTGGGATTTGGTTTTTTTTTGTAGTAGATATAGATTATGAGTGTATATACATATATAATTTGTGTTTATCCTTGAATTTTGGCTCAAGGGTTTTGTCAACTTTTTTTAATAAAATCTGGGGTTGTGAAAGAACAATGGATTTGATTTGGGTTTGAGAAAGATTGTTATTTTCAAGAAAATTGATGACAGATTGTGGGTTTTCAGTGGACTTTAAGTGTTGTAGTTTTGTTGTGGCTGTGATGGCTTCTTGTGTTGTGAATTTGAGTGAAGTTATAAGGTAATCTACTATGAAATGAGATTGGAGATTTGAGGGTTTTGATGTTGGTGGAGTGTAAAAGAGATTGAAAAAGATTGAAGATGATTTGTGAAGAAATTGTTTGGAGATTTGGCCATGGCTGCTGCTGGTTATACGGAACATTTGAGGAAAACTAGACCTAGAGTGTATACACGATTTCAAACTAGACCTAGAGTGTAAATGACGAATATACCCTCACATGCAATACACATGAGAGGGTTAACGGAGACATACTAACAGACGTTAAGATAAGGGGTGCCTAATGAAGCAAAAAGTCACCACAGGGTGATGTAATAATAAAAAAAAGTACAGGGGCGAAAATTGATAAAATGGCAAACCACAGGGTGATGTAATGAAATTTTCTCACAATTATATTAAGCATCATTTAAACTTATTTATATACACTTTAAATAAAAGCTTCTTTTATTTAAAGAAACAAGAGATAGTACCCGCGCGTTGCGACGGTGAGAAGGTGGGGGTGATAGGTCAAGTCATAGAGTGTGATAGCCAAATGTCTTAGGCGTACGGGATCGGATTTAAAAATTCGTCGAAAGTATATCAAATGACATCTCTAATGAAAAAGCATGAAATTTTAAGAACACCCATACAATTTTTATAATTTATCGACATACGGTTTTTGAGATAAAAGATTTTGAATGAATTAGAGGAATAAAATGATTTATGGAGGAGAGAGAAAAAAATTAGTGGTTAAGATTTGAGGAGGGAGAAAAAAATGAGTGGTTGAGATTTAAGGGTATTATAGGTATATTAGGTAGAGATGTTTAAATTAGTGAATAAGGAAGAAGGGTATTTTCGTCGGTTCAAATCATCTTTTCTTAAAAAAAAAGTGCTCCACTTTTATAAGATATATAGATATAGATAAAATACAATAATAATAATAAAATAATTATGATAGTAAAAGAAATAAAAACGTAAGGAGATTAAAAAAAGAAAAAAAACACATACCTATTATATACATATACACCACATATTAAAAAAGAAGGAAACAAAAACAAGAAGTTACCTTTCCTCTTCCTCATTCATTTTTGCCTCTTCCCTTTTCCATCCCTGCTCTGCTTCGTTCTTCAGCCAGACAGATAAGGGTTTTTTTTTAATTAAATTTTTGGTCCGGTCAACTTATAGATAATTGTGCCAACGGTCAACTTTTTGAGCCCATCGTCCAGCCATCACCTGGTTCCAAACCCGCCGGCTTCAACCCTCCACCCAACCCGCCCTATCGGCGGCGGTGTTTTTGGGCGGGTTGGGCCAACCCGTTGGGAGCCAGCCTTGACTCCGCCTACCCTAAGAACCAATATTATCTGTTGGCAACTAACGATTATATTCGTAAAAGTATCATTTAATACCACCTTGTTATTTGTAAAAGCAAGTATCTAGGGAGGATCGTCATAATTTCCTAACCTCAAGCTTTGACTTCCCAAGGGCATTAGGAGTGGTTATAAAGATTTTATCAACCCTCCCGAATCCCACCAATAATATTTATCCATCTCATTTTACCTTTTCAACCCTCTCACTCAACCCTCCCAACCTCTTTTACTGGCATTCCATAAAATTCTCAACCTCCCAAATTTATTTATTTTTTTAAATAAATAAAAAAACATAACACTTTATTATTAAAACATAACATATTATAAATAAAAACACAATACTACATTTAAAAACTAGAAAAAGAAAAATACACTTCAACATTATTTTTTAAACTAAAACACACAACATACTAAAACATACTAAATTAAATCTTCAATCGGTGGTGGTTGAAAAGCCGGGTCATCGAGGTATGACAAATCTAGACCCGATACATGCTCTGTAAAATCATACTAGAGACGATGATGGACGTTGGGTGAAGATGAACTAGAAAATGAATGTTACGGAGGATGATTTCGTTGGATGAAGATGAACTAGACATTTTTTTTAGATTGTATGTGAAAGTGTGTGTTTTTTTTTTGAATATGTTGTTGTGGTGTTTGAAATAGAAGAAGAGTTGTTTAAATAAAGGTAAAAAAGGGATAAATTTTTTTATTTTTTTTATTTAAGGTTGAAAACGGCTAGTTTGGTCAAAATGGACCCACCCCAACGTTCAAATGTGGCACGCTCCCCCTCATTTTTGATTTTATGGTAACCGGCTTGTGAAACCTCCACCATATCCGCCAGCCCAGCCCGCCGATACCGGCAGTGTACCCGCCGGCATCAGCCCAGCCTGCCGCATAAAATCAGCCCACTCCGTATGCCCTAAAATGGTTTAAAAACATGGTATTCAAGCGCATCATGTAGATTGACTCAGTAGCATCTCTTCTTTGACCAAATTGACCTCTCCATATGAATTATTTGCACCATCTATATATATGTCCATAATCCATATCAAGATGAATCAATATAAAGTGACCATGAAGCACACCAATCACGATTTCTGATACTAATGGCTTGCTCATATCATCGACCGGTGTTCTTGAAGATCTTATGTCAGATTTCTTTGGAGCTTATAATAATTAGATATATAAACTTATGTATATATTATCCGAAAGGCAACTAAATTTTTTTTTTTTTAAAGGAGACTTTTATTAAACAAACCGTCAAACTAACCCAAAATCGGGCAGTGGCTAACACGATATGTACAATTTACAATTATACAATCTACATACAAACATTGAACAAACACCACTATTGCCAACTCAGACTACAATGGTTCAACTTATTCTTGACCCATAAGTAACTTGTCGCTTTGATTTCTTGGAAAATCAAAGCTATGGGCTTCTCTTGGTAGGGGCAATAACCCTGTGTTCTTGAGTTAAAAGTAAGAAGGAAAAGAAAGTAATTGAAAGTAAATTAAAACTTTTGGGCTCTTGAGTTTTTTTGATAGAAGAAATGAATTGATGGCAAAGGAAAAGGATGGGTTCTTCTCAATACACTTCGTTAGTCATATCTTCTGCCCATTTTTGGCCAGAAAGCAAGGGAAAACAAAGAGCCACATATTACAATTACTAATATACCCCTTAATATCCTATAAATAATCTTCCATCTTTTCCCTCTAACAAAACCATTTGCTCTCTTTACTTTGCCGCCAAATAGAGGTAGTCCCCATCTCTGAAAAAGCAATGTTCGGAACGCTCACTTTTTGGTCATTAGAACTTTAATTTGTTGATGAGAGTATCGATCTCCGATTGAAAGGGGGATGAATAAAGATAATTGTTTCATGTTTGCCTTGAGAATAGATAATGGTATTGATCATGTTCGTGCTTTCTTGCATGCATATCATTTTTTGTTTTAAATTTATGTTTGTTCTAGAATGCCAAAAGATTTGGAGGAAAGAAACAAACCAAGCTTTTACTTATTTTCATATTACAGTACATTACAATGCAAAATGAAGTATTACCACTATATTTTCATTTTAATTTATCACGTTAGCTTTTACTTAGCTTTTACCAAAGGTCAGTTTAGTTGGAAGGTTCAACAACTGTTAGCGAAAATTAGTTTTCTTGTGAGTTTCACTCTAATGGGTTAAAGGGTATAACTGTCAAATGATTATTATTTTTTTCTTTTCTATCCGACTCAAGAACATAAAAGGCTAATATTTTCATTTCTTTTCTTTTTATTTCTATAAAACTCAAGAACACAAAATATATAACATTTTTCATCTCTTATTCTTTCTTTTATCTTCATTTCATTTCTCATCTTTTATTTTCTTTTAAAAAAAACTCGAGAACACAGTGTAAGAGCCAAACTTTTAAGGGGCCCAATAATGTTGGAGTCTTTAGCCTTAGGCTTTATTGTTTAGCCTAGCAATAAATTTTATAGCAGGATGAAGGTTCCATTCCTTATTAAACAAAGTAAAACTAATTCAAGTTACTGAGTTAGCAAATTATATATCAAGAGTTGATAATGAATTTTCAACATTGAAGGATCATATCTTCAGACGTCAGCCAGTTGTTAGACACACAATAAACTACTAATATGTATTGATTGTAACAATTCAGAAACAGAATACGAAAGTTTCATTAAGATTTAAGAGTGCCAATGTCAACCTATTTTTCTTGGCTTAAGTCTTCAATTCCATTATTTTAATCACCTCTATTATTGATTTCTTTATTTAATTTTCTAGTATTATTTTAGGTCCCTATCTTTTCCATTTGTCCCGGCCTCCCGGGTCTCAGATGCTTTTTTTTTTTGTCATTCTTTAAGACGATCATGCTAGATAGAATACCTCAACTCGGATTGGATCTTCCGTTTGAAATTATAATCATAGTTTCGAACAGATGCTGTCATTCGAGCTACGAGAGTCACCTTTGGCCTTAATTTTCTCACATATTATTTTCTGTCAACAGAAGTAATCAAGAATCATTAATAAAAAACAGCGTAAACAAGAATAATAGTAAATAGTCAAGACATAGTATGCCATTAGACAATCGAAGAAATGATGTAGCTAGTATTGATGAAAATGATAGTAATAAAGAATATCGGTCTCTACAAAAATCTTTGAGACCCTAGCTAATGTGGTATCGTGACAACCATATATTACATAGTATCGGTTATGTGGGGTTTTAAAAAAAAAAAAGTTAGATGAGATAATACTATCTTATAAAGCATTTTGTCCCTTTTTTTATAAAGAAAAGATGATTTGAACTACCTAAAATACCCCTATTCTTTATTCACTAATTTAAACATCTCTACCTAATATACCTATAATAACCTTAAATCTCAACCACTCATTTTTTTCTCTCTGCTCAAATCTCAACCACTCATTTTTTTCTCTCTCTCAAATCTCAACCACTTATTTTTTTCTCTTTCATTCATAAATTATTTTATTCCTCTAATTCATTCAAAATCTTTTATCTCAAAAACCGTATATCGATAAATTATAAAAATTGTATGGGTGTTCTTAAAATTTCATGCTCTTTCATTAAAGATGTCATTCGATATACTTTCGACGAATTTTTAAATCCGAGGGCAGAGCCCGTACGGCTAAGGCATTTGGCTATCATACTCTATGACTTGACCTATCACCCCCACCATCTCACCGCCGCAACGCGCGGGCACTATCTCTCGTACTTTATAATAAAAAGAATAGCCCCATGTTGAAAGTTACATGGGGGAAAATGTCTAAAATACTCTTAATGATTACGAGTATATTACACTATCAGTCCTTTATCTTTTAAAATATTTTCATTAACCTTTTACATCAAAGACTTTTACATCAGTTATCTACACCACTCGACGCCGCCACTACCACCTAACAACCGTCCCCCACCACCACACCGTCGCCGTCACGAAAATCGCCGCATTGCGCGGGTAACTTGCTAGTCATGTATAATATATGTGAATCACATGTTCCATAATTATCTAGTTATTGGGTCGTTCTATTTTCAACTTTCAAGTTTGGTTCCTAAAACTGTATGACCAACCGTTTATGTCAAAAATTATGATAACGGTTAAAACTCTAAAACAAAGTTAAACATCGTAGATAAACTAGCATCATACCCGTATAATGGGGTGGTGGTCTTGGCGGCGACGGTGTGGTGGTAGGGACAAATGTTGGTGGTGGAGGCGGTGTCGAGTGTTGTAGATTATTGATGTAAAAGTAATTGATGTAAAGGTAATGGAGATATTTTAAAAGATAAAGATTGATAGTGTAATATAATCATTAATGTTAAGGGGTAATGTATGGAAAAAATTTAAGGTGCTAGGTGAAAATATTACACAAGTTTCAAAAATTTTAAAAAATAAAAAATTATTTTTTTATAATATAATATATTTTTTAAACGATAAATTTGGGCTCAGCGGCATGTCTCTTCATATACCCAACTCCAATTCAAGAGGAAACTCTTGATGTGAAAACTCATGTCTCAAATCCTGAGAGCATTTTGCTCACACCAGGATTTGAACCCAAAACCTACCAATCCATCAATTGATTGCATATTATCGTCACATCAAAACATCCACGATTCATTAAATTAACACATCACTACATCAGCATTTTTTTTTTCATGGTCCTCGTCAACAATTGATATTTCATGGACCTAATGGAATAGTTTTGAGTTTTAGCTTATGTAGTCTCTTGTTTCACAAACCTTGTATGTATCTTCTAGCCACTTGCTAGATTACATAACAATAAAAGTCTCGTTTTTTATGTTAAAAAAAAAGACTATTTATGTTTTACTTGCTAAATTTAAAATGTGTGTGAGAGAGAAAGAGCAAGGGTGGGAAAGGGTCGAAAGAAAGAAGGGGACTAGAGATTCTTTTTCTCATCAACAAAATAGAAACAATGGGGTGCAGATTGTCAAGTTCTTTCGTGGCTAACCTACCCGAGGGATGCAGACCTTGGGATCTAGAGTTGGCTCTTAAGGGTTTTGGGGAGATTGCGGGCACGTACATCGCAAGAAAAAGAAACAAAAAAGGGAATAAATTTGGTTTCATCAGTTTTAGGGGAGTCAGGGACTGTAAAGCGCTCGAGTGCGATCTGAAGAGGGTAAAGATGGGTAACAACAGCCTCCAAATTAATGTGGCGAAGTTTGCTGTCGAAAATGAGGCTTGGGTGGAGAAAGAAAGGACCAGTGAGGGTGCTAAGTACAATTTCAGATATGAGGGGTATAATGGAGGGGTGAAGAATCTGTTCGAAACCAAGGCAAATTCAAAGGTGAACATTAAGACACAGTTCGGGAATGGAACGTCTTTCAGCGATATAGTCAAAAGGAATATCGACGGTGGAAAAGATGTGAAGGAGATAAAAGTGGAGGACGACATTTGTGCCTTATCGTCGTTCCATGGCAGAGCATTGGTGGCAAGGTGTGTTGATTTTAAAACTCTCGTTTTGATATCGCCAGTGATTTCATCTGGTGGGTATGCTAAGATGGAGTTAAGGTATTTGGGGGGTCTATGGGTGCTCTTAACATTTGAAATTGAGGAATTGGCTGGTGAGTTTTTGGGCAAAGTGGAAGTTTGGAGGAATTGGTTCTCTCGGCTTGAGACTTGGAAGGGACAATCTTTGCCTCTGGAACGTATTGCTTGGTTACAGATGGTAGGAGTTCCCCTGCATTTGAAGACGAATAAGGTATATAGTCAGATTGCCAACATATTCGGGAAAGTTGTATCCCCAGTCTCTAGTTTTGAAAGCTCGGGAGATTGGTCCATGGAAAAGGTTGGATTACTTGTGGGCGATGGCAGGAAGGTGGAAGGCGAAGTGGAACTCAGATGGCGGGACAAGAGGTTCAGGGTGTGGGTGTCGGAGGTGATGGAGGAGTGGTGTCCCATTAAGTGGAATAGGTTGGGTTGGTCGGCATCTGGGGATTTCCGGTCAAAGGTTGGTCAGGAAGGAAACGAAGAGGCGGGGGATGACGTTAGCAAGGAAAACGAAGAGTTGCATGGGGAAACCAATCAGTCGAGCATGCAAAAAGATGAGGTGGAATTTCCTAGAAATGATTTCAAATTTAATTCTGTGGGTGGTCCCGATAAAGAAAAAAAGGGTGGAGAGATAGATAGACAAATGGGTCAGTCATTTAATAATTTTTGGCAAAATAATGTTGTAACAAACATTACGAGGCCCAAAAAGCGGCCCAGACCATCATATCCATTTTGCCTAGAGAACAACGCAGGTATTAATTTTTTGGAACCAAATAAAATAATTATGGATTCGGATTCTGGGTCGGACCAGATAATTGATAAAATTGGGAAAGGTAACTTAATTAATTTAAACTCAAGTCCTTCATCATCTGGGATCGAAGGAGAAAGTAAAGCTCCAGAGAGAGAACAAGAAGATAATACATCAGAGGGGTTATCTACTAGAACCGAAGATCAATTCGATATGGAAATTGACAAAGAGGTTCAAGCCACCACAGAGCTGGGCAAATGTGTAGGTGCCGAGTTGCAAAAAAACACTAAAAAGGTTAAGGAGATCATCGTTTCAGAAGGCAACAATGAAGGTAATCAATGAATACTTTGTCAATTAATATTCGTGGGATTGGGGGGGTCGGAAAGGGTAACTGGATCAAAGAGGTTAGAGAATCAAATGGGGTGTCTTTCTTGGCAATGCAAGAAACACAATCTGTAGGGGTGTCTGAATCTTGTGTTCGTAGTTACCGGGGTAGGTCAAAGTTGGAATGGGAAGCTATAGACCCGGTGGGTAGATCGGGGGGGATGATCTCGGTTTGGGATCCGGGGGTTTTCTGTAAAAGTAATTGTGTGAAAGACCGTAATTTTATCTTAATCAAAGGAAGTTTAAAGGATGTGGTGATGTGGTGTATGTTATGAATGTGTATGCACCACAGAAGGTTAGAGAAAAACGTGAGCTATGGAATAAGATAGTAGAATTAAAAGATGGAAATGATGGGTTATGGTTTTTGATTCGAGATTTTAATGCTGTGAGGGTGCAAGAAGAAAGGATGGGGTCGGTTCTGAATCAGGTGTGTACTCGAAAGTTCAACACGTTCATTGCCGAGTCAGATCTTCATGAGTATCATATGGCTGGTGGTAAATACACATTCATGGTCAATGGGGTAAGGGGTGTTAAACAGAGCAAGATTGATAGGCTTTTTGTTAGCAGAGACGTGATTGATGTCTGGCCTACGGCGTCGTTTAGTGTTCTTCCCAGAAGATGGTCTGACCATAATCCAATTCTATTTGTGGTGCGGGATATCAATTATGGGCCAAAACCTTTTAGGTTTTTCAGTTCATGGTTGGAAAGGGAGGATTTTAAGGATATGGTAGAGGAAGCTGCTAGTAGTTTTTCCTTTATTGGCCCGGCAGACACGAAACTTATGTTGAAATTTAGATGGGTAAGATCGAAGATTAAAGTATGGAGAGACAAGATGCGTGAAAAGGAAGAGGGGGAGAAAGTTATTTGTCAAAATGAACTTGAGGAGCTTGATGCGGTATTAGAAGAGAGGGAATTGATTGAGGAGGAATTATGGTCGAGTTTAGAATGCAGAAAAAGGTTGATGGAATTAGAGGAGTTAAGGGCCAAAGACATTAGACAAAGATCAAGGTGTAGATGGGCGGTTGAGGGGGATGAAAACAAGAAATTTTTTAATGGCTTAATTAACAATAGGAAGAAGACGAATGTGATACAAGGGGTTACGGTTGGTAATGTTTGGGTGGACAGGCCTAAAGAGGTGAAGGACCATGTGCTCGATTTTTTCAAAAAGAAATTTTAGGAAGATTGGAAGTCTAGACCGGGTTTGGTGTGTGACTTTGAGGCCAGGCTTACCAACGAAGAGGCACAAGGACTGGAGAGGTGCTTTTCCAGAGAAGAAATCAAAAAGGCAAATTTTGAGTGCGGTGATGAGAAAGCTCCGGGACCTGACGGGTTCAATTTTAAGTTTATAAAGAGATTTTGGAGTATGTTCGAGGACGATTTCCAAGAGCTATTCCAGGCCTTCTACGCGGATGGGAAGATTAATATTGGGTGTGGCTCATCATTTATCACACTTATTCCTAAAGTAAACGACCATGTTAGCCTCAACGATTATCGACCTATCAACTTGGTAGGTATCATCAGCAAGACTATCTCCAAAGTGTTAGCAAACAGGTTGAAAGAAGTGATGGGCTCGGTTATTTCTAACTTCCAGACTGCTTTCCTGAGCAGAAGGCTTATATTAGACGGACCGCTGATATTAAACGAAGTGATCTCGTGGGCAAAAAAGAAAGGTAAAAAAATGTTTATATTCAAAATTGACTTCCAAAAGGCGTACGATAATGTTAATCGGGAATTCTTGGAGAACATTATGGAGCAAATGGGATTTCATGAAAGGTGGGGAAGATGGATTATGGGGATTCTGAAGTCGGCCATGTCATCTATTCTAATAAACGGGTCCCCCACTAAGGAATTTCAATGTTCAAAAGGTATGAGACAAGGCGACCCGCTCTCACCTTTTTTATTTCTTATCGTGATGGAGGCATTCTCGGCTATGATGAAAAAGGCAACAGCAGGTGGTTTTTTCAAAGGCGTTGGGTTGCCAAGCAATGGACCGTGTCTCTCTCACTTATTGTATGCTGACGACTGTATTATTTTTGGATATTGGGCTGCTGATAATGTTAAAGTAGCGACCAGGTTGTTAAGGATCTTTTACATTTGCTCGGGTCTAAAAATCAACCTGGGCAAATCAAATCTATACGGGGTGGGGGTTGAGGATCAGGAGCTTGGAAACATGGCTAGTATGGTGAACTGTAAGGTGGGAACCTTGCCGTTCGTGCACCTGGGAATAATGGTGGGCACTAATATGAATAAGGTGTCGAATTGAAAATTTATTTTTGATATATTTGAGGCTAGACTTGCAATTTGGAAAGGAAGGTTGCTATCCATGGGAGGTAGGGTGACTCTTATCAAAGCAGTATTGGAGTGCCTACCTTCTTACTATTTTTCTATATTTAAAGCTCCTAAGAAGGTTATAGAAGGATTGGAAGCGATAATAAGAAGGTTTCTGTGGGGTGGGTCAAACGAAACAAAAAAGATTCATTGGGTTGGGTGGGATAGAGTGGCATCCCCATTTGAAGATGGGGGGCTCGGATTAACTAGATTAAGAGATGTAAATTTGGCGTTGAACTCCAAGTGGCTGTGGAGGTACAAAACCGATGCCAAGGGGATGTGGAGATTGGTGATTAAATCGATACACGATACCAAGAAGAACTGGATGCCTATAGCATACAATAAGTACTGTCCGGGGGTGTGGACGTCGCTGGTCAGAAATTTGGATAAATCGTGGGTGGCAGGGACATTTGCTAAGTACTTGATCAGAGGCGAGGTGGGGAATGGGGCGGAGATCAGATTTTGGATCGACCCATGGTTAATACCAAAGCCTCTTATGGACGAGTTCCCTTCTCTTTTTAGGATGGAAAAAGATAAGAAGTGTGCGGTGAAGGATAAGATCGGGGATAACGCAAAGTGGGGGTGGAAGGGATCAATAAATGGAGTGAAAGAAACGAAAGATCTAGAGATGCTGGAAGAATTAGTGGAACAGGTCAACTTAACAAACTCGGAGGACAAATGGGTATGGATCGGGAATATGAAGGAGGGATTTGAGGTTAGAGGGGTGAAGCATTTGATCAGTGAGGACAGAAACTTTAGTGGGCGGTTCGTTTTCAAATGGGCCAAATGGGTACCAAAGAAGTGCAATATCTTCCTTTGGAGAGTCTTGATGGATCGTGTCCCCACAGCTAAGGCGCTCCAAGTTAGAAACTGTTTTAATGGGAATCCCATGTGTGGGCTGTGCGACGAGGATGAAGAAACAATTGAGCACATTATGTGCTCGTGTAGGGTTGCGAACCAGGTTTGGGGAATGATCGGGTCGTGGTGCAGGACTGGTTCACCTATTCTTTTCTCGACTAGGGACCTACTGTACTTGCATAAACATATGGGTTTTGGTGGAAGAAAAGGGAAGGTCTATAAAGGAGTCGTATGGACTACGTGTTGGTGTCTATGGAAAGCAAGGAATGACAAGAGGTTCAACAACGTGGAGGTTAGCCCGGTGAAGATCACTCAAAGCATTAAAGCGCTCGGGTACCTTTGGTTCAAGAACAGAGCAAAGCAACATAGACTTAGTTGGGTAAAATGGGTAAACTTTAGCATACTGTAAATGTGTTTGATACATTGTAATTGATTAGGTCGCTCGTATTTGCGAGGACTGTGAATACATGAATACAACATACCTTTCACACACAAAAATAAAATAAAATAAAATTAACTGGTAAAAATAATTGTAATTAAACAAATAATGTTTTATGGAAGCATCGGTTTCAGCAGAACACATGTGGATGATGCATTAACTTTTTAAAAGTGATCTAGTAACCAATGTTTTCACGACCGGACCGGACCGGCCGGTCAGATCGGTCAAACCGGGACGCGGAAGCTTAAACGGTCTGGCTATATGTGTTCAACGGACGTGCACCTGGCCGGCCGATTGAGCCGGAAACCGGTGGTTGAACCAGATAACCGGCTAATTTCCGGTTTGTTGACTTCTTTGACCTGGGAAACCATCTTTGATTTGAAGTCGCTGGAGACTATTGAAACAAATCAGAGTACCAGAGAATGGAATAATCGTGATCATACAAACAGATTTTTCAGCTAGATCTAACACCACCTCGGTTTATCCGAGCAGATCTTGCAATTTCCGGCTAGATCTTGATTTTTCTGACCAGATCCATTTGATGACGGCACCATCATGTTGTCGTGGGATGTTTATTTCATCCATAGTAGACTAGCATTTCATTTTTGTTTTCGTAGTAGAACCCAAGAAGCAATTAATGTAGATTTAAAAAAAGAAAAATTTAGAAAACCAAAGGGAAGAAAGAAGAATGATGTGATGGCTGATGGGTGTTTTATTTCTTTCAAAACAATAAATGCTGCAAGATAGTTCCAATTCCAATGTTATTGTTTTTATTATGGCTTTTAGTTGTAAGTGTGGAGTATGAATAAATAAACATATATTTATATTTATATTTATATATATTTTAAGGTAAATGATTAATCCTCTTAATCTAATAGCCTAAAATCCTCCTAATTATTAGATGTTGACATGTGAAAAAATCAAAAGGCAAGATTAGGAAAGAGAATTAGTAGATACCACATGTCACCTTCTTATAGTTTTAGAAGGATTAATTTTTAGGCTAATTTTTAGGAGGATTTATCATTTTCCTTATTTTAGTTATATATCTATACATACATATATTTATGATATTATCCGGTTCCTTAATCCGGTCCGACCGATCCAACCGGGCAAACCAGTAACCGTGTAGGTCCTTGTAGACTGATCGTACACGAGAACGCTTATAGTTATGACGAGAGTGCGGAATCCTCTCGTGATAACCTGTTTGGTTAATAATATTATCGTCTTTCGTTGTAAACACAACCTAAGACCTTAAACGCGCGCGGGTTTGCTTAATTGACAGAGTTTAGTCGTAATCTCTTAATTAATTGTTACTAATTACGTGTTAAGTGTGAGTATTTATACTAAATGTTCATAAACGCGTGCTAATTATGGACCGTATACCTTAAAGCCCAAAGCCCATTAGCAAACGCGTGTTTTATACGTAAACACGTGTTGACCACGTATTTAGACAAACTCGTGTTACTGTAGCACGAGTTTAGTCAAACTCGTGTTACTGTAGCACGAGTTTATACACACTTTCTTTTGTCATCTTTTAAGTATACTTTAATTACTTAAAACGTGACTAGTTTATCACTTGTATCCGTATGTTACTTATAATCACATTCATACAAGTCGTAAACATTAAACATACCAAACCTCTGATCAATATGTAATCATTCACATTATCTAAGTACAAATAACAAGTTTAAACATAACATAAGTCTATGATTACATATTACAAAACATAACATAAGTCTATGATTACATATTACAAAACATAACATAAGTCTATGATTACATATTACAAAACATAACATCAATATGTAATCATTCACATATTACAAAACATAACATAAGTCTATGATTACATATTACAAAACATAAACATACTGATCAAATCGCTGTTGCTGTTGTCAACAGAATCATGCACTTACAGTCTCCCCCTTGACATCAGCTACACGATTTCTTCAGTCTTAAAAAAAACATTATCCATCAAATAACAATCTCCTGCTATTCGCATGAATATTAGCATGTAAACAAATACGCAAAATCTTCCTGTATCTGCTTTCCTCAGTAGTCCATGAAGGAATAAACAAACATTGAGTGTCGTATAACCTTCGTTGATCATCTCTGGAAAGATTCACTATCTGCATAGGATCATATATGCGCAACAAAATAACTCTCTTATTTTTATCTCCATACATCAACGCCTCACCAGTATTATTATGAATCTCCCAGTGATCAAGTGTACTCAAAACATCTTGAGGCCATTTCTTTACCGGGACCTTCAATACACGCTTGATCGATCTTTGAACAAATTCAATAGTTCCATCATCCTTCGTAACTTTCTTTAAGGATCTTGGCATTATGAACAAACTGGTTTTATCAAAATCATCATAAAATCTTTTCCTGTAATCATCTTGCAACTTCTTACTCCAGTAAGTTGCATACCCATTTCCATTTGGATTAACCAGCCTTTTCCTTCCTAAATCCATTAAATCGGATTCACTAAGGCTCTCAAAATATCTTTTCATCGGCTTTAAATACTGACAACCATCATCTCTTTTAATAACAAACAATTTTAGCTCATCATCGAAAAACCAACTCAAAATAGTAGTCACATACGTATGAGCATCTCGATCACTAATAAAATCCCAAAAGACTGATGGTTTCATACCTTCTCCTACAAATCCTCTTGCTGGTATTTTTCTATCAATTTGATGTAGGTGATCTTCATCCCTACTTGGCACTGGATACTCTGTCACATCAAATTCCTTCGAATCTTCAATATTCCAGCTTAGAGTAATTCCATCTTCATCATCTCCAACTTTGGTAAAAACCGTAAAGTGTAGAGTTCTTGAACTTGGAATAAAAACTCGCTCAGCTTGAATCTCTTGTTGATCATCTGGAACTTGTTGTTGCACAAAATCATCATCTTGAAGAACATTATCCCAGTCCAAATCAGGATTCATTTCACCTTCCTCCAAACTTTCATCATTTTCAGAATCATCATTTCGGACCTCAGATATACCTGCATCTATCTTTTGAAGCTTATCTGAAATTTAAAAATTTAAATATTTCAAATATGCAAAGACAAACAACATTAAGACATAAAAGATAGCATAAATAAAATAAACTATATCATAAATATAATGTAACAATTGAATACACCAATATTTATCTTATAATGTTTATCTTATTTACATCTAAAGTACACAGATCATTAATCTCTTAAGGTTCAAAAACAAAATCTGAATCTGACGAATCCGATTCTGACTCTGAAGATGTACAAGTTAACCCTAATTGCTCTTTTACTTGATCCTTATATGATCCTGGATCATGATAATCATCAGGATCCATAAAATCTGCCATAGCTCTCAAATGAGCTTGTGAATCATATCCCAATCTCTTCTCTAGTCTATGCACTATTAATGGATGCAACTCTGACTCTGAAGACTTATTGGTAGTAGAATCAGAATTTGAGTTACCTGAATTGGAATCATCATCAATAACTACATCCGGAGCCACCATAACAGCTTTTCCTGACTCTTTCTGAGTCCCAGATGTACTAGCACCAGCTGTACCAGCAATCTCTGACTCTGTTTGGAATGGTGTCTCCCCCTGAGTTGCTGCTTCTGGATCATGAGCTTCAGTTCTTGGCTCACCATCAGCATTCGCATCCTCATCATCATCCTCATCCTCTTTCCTCTTCAACTCCATTTCCCTACAACTATCTCCCCCTTGAGCCATTAACTGTCGAAGCTGTTCCCTGAGTTCTGCACTTTGACGCTTTTCATCTTCCAACTCAGCAACTAACTTCCCAACCAACCCTTGCATAGATTTCATTTGAGCTTCCAACGACATAACACGTGTCTCCAAATGATTCACCTTAAATTGAGTCGTCATGATATGCGCAGGTTCAACTGTTGGTCTGGCTTCAAAAGGTCGAGTAGTAGACTGAGTAGAAACTGGAGGTCGACCAATCATAGGCGGTTGTAATGGACGTAGAAGAGTAGTAAACACAGTGCTTATAGGAACAACAGGCCTAAACGAAGCACTTTGTGTAACTTGAGGAACTGATACTGGAACAGATTCAGATTGAGTAACTGAGACTTGAACAGATTCAGATTGAGTTACAGCAACCGAAGCCTCATCTCGCTCAGGAAGTGATCCTTCCGTCACCTCATTCTGCTCAGACTCTTCTTGTTGTCTATAAGTCTCAAATGCTGCAGCCAAATGAGCCGGTAGAACCTTTCCCGATCGAGGCGCTTTCTTGCGTCTAATCAAAGGAGTCTCCTCCTCCTCTGGTTCACTTTCCTCTTCAGTGCGAACCCTTTTCAACCCTCTCTCAACAGACGAAGAACCACTTGCCTGATCAACATCAGCCCTAACATAATTCAGTTGATCATCTACATCCTCCAATAAACGATCCAGCTCCTGATCTCTTTCAGCATTAGACTCTACGAACAACTCCAGATTATCCAACGATTGGAAGTTATCCACTTGTGCAATAACATCATCTGGATCCAATGCAGCCTGTACAAACGCTTCACCAACTTCGGGATTAGCACCTGCTGCCTGATCTAACAGATCTTCCAACGCTTCATTAGCTGCCTGAACCTCTTCATCAGCAGCTTGTACTTGTCTAACTTCAGGCTGAGCCTGTGGTTGAACCCGTGGACGAACCCGTCGTTGTCGTTGTCTTTGACGTGGAGCCACACGTGGAACTTGAACTTGAGGTTGTGGTGGTGGTGGTGGAGGTGGTGCATCATTATTTCCTCCTTCTTCAACCTCATTTTCATCTTCCCATCCAACAGCCGGAGCTCGATAGTTAGGATTGATCAAATGTCCAAACAATGGCACATTCTGAGGATTTGGATAATTCTCCTTAATCTTTAACATCATAGACCAAATCCGAGTTGGTGGAGAAACAATGTCATATATATCCTCCAAGACTGGCAGATTCGGTACAAAGTGATTAATGATTGCCATCGTTATCCTTGGCAACATCATGAACCTCTGCGCCCCAGTCTGAGTAATTTGAGTCTTCAAAATATCAAAAAAATAGTTCGAGAATGAATATGGCCTATTCAACGTCAAAGCCACCATCTGCGAACCAACTTGTTTATTTAACTGGTCGAACCCTGCATGTCGATTACTAATTGCCACTATCAAAACATGCGCCAAAAACCTCCATTGGCCATAAAAACCAGCCTTCGCAATCGGCCATTTAGCACCAGGTGTAGCATGACCCATCCGTCCAAAACATCCTCTGACCAAGGTCTCTTCAAACTCTATCGGACCATTCTCTTCTTCAACAGTCCCCAAATGTAATATCTCTCTCAAATCAGCAGCAGAGAAAGAAAAAGTCTGATTAGCCACAGTGGTCTGAAACCTAACAGTCCGAGGGACAGCAGGTCTATCACCTTGTGCTGGCTGCGCTTGAACCACCCTTACAGACGCATTGTTCCAAAAGTGATGCAGATAACCTTGATATAAGACAGGATTATGAGTAAGCACGAAATGAAGGCGTGATCGTTCCAAATACCGAAGCAACCCATTAAACTCCACATTCCTTCTATCTCTTGACAAATCAATCAACTGATTGTGAGTGGAGAAAAAGTTCCTCGGATTTCCAGCCATTTCTGTAAAGCAAAAACAATAGTGCAATAACAAAAATTTAGCAATAATAAATCTGCACAATAAAACTTAGGAAATTTTTGAATCTGGTTGTAAACACGTGTTAAAGTCTCAAACGCGTGTACCCATTCTTCAAACGCGTGTTACAATGGTAAACGCGTGTGATCAATGGTAAACGCGTGTAATCAAAGTAAACGCGTGTAGTATGCCAAAAGACCTAAACACGTGTACAAATTCTTCAAACGCGTGTTACAATGGTAAACACGTGTGAACAATGGTAAACGCGTGCAAACAAAGGTAAACGCGTTACAAAGGGTAAACACGTGGTACAATGGTAAACGCGTGAAGAAGGATAAACACCTAAAGCATAGGTTTGTAAACACGTGGTTTGCCAAACGCGTGGAACAAGGTTAGTTTATCATGCTATTTACCAAACGCGTGTAGACAAAGGTTTTATATAAAAAATTCTAAACACGCGTAAGAATCAAACTCGTGACACTGTTCATCTTCTTCAAAAATAGGCTTAATCATGATACTATACATAGCAGCAAATACGAAGAACAATAAGCAATAAGCAATACCTGTATAATAATCACGAAAAAGATCACGAAGAACAAGTTTATCGAGATGAACAGTAACCGATCAATGAGAATATGGAACGATTTTAATCTAAACGCGTGTTGGGGGTAAAACTCGGGTGAAAAGAATTATGTTAAAATTGAAAAAGGTAAAAATGAACGAGTTTGGTCAAAGTATATATATACCCGTGACCCAAACGCGTGGTCAAACCAGGTCAACCACGTGTTTAACTTAAGGCAAACACGTGAACAAAGGTCAAACACGTGTAGTCACCCAAACGCGTGGTCAAATCCAAACACGCTGTACACAGTCAAACACGTGAAGGAAAACTCCAAACGCGTGGTCAAAACCAAACACGTGGAGTAGATTAGCACATGATTAAACGCGTGTTACCTGTACAATCAACCACATTTTCAATCAACACTTAGAGAATTTTCATACCCTTTACCATCAAACCTGAATAACCAGCCAACACACACAGGATAAAGATAACCTGTATGAAAACTCAATGATTGAACCCCCTGAAAACCAAGTCATCATTAGCAGATAAAATTTTAACAATCAAACCTGAGAATCTTGACTGTACGATATACCTGTATCAACTGAAAAACCATTACATAAACTTTGGTAATCTTACACAACAAATTAATGTGATGTATAAAACCATGAAGTAACGGACATTTGAAAACAACGATACCAGGACTTGATTTGGACTCAATTCAATCACCGATAATCATTAGCAATCGAAAGCCTGCAAAAACAAACTCCCCCTTAACTAATGATACCAGGTCAGATACTTTTTAACAACTTTGGACAAACACACAATTCCAATATCGAAAGTCCTGCACACTTAAAGAAAACTCATCAACGCATCAATATCAACAGATAACATTATTTTAAGCATGCAAAGAAAATATCGAAATGAAAACTTATGGTCGGTCAAGAATCATTGTCAAGCATATCTTTTCACCAAAAACAACAAATTCTTGAATCGATCGGTCCTAAGGCACTTTCATCAAAAACAAATTGAAATCTCAAAAATATATCAAACTAATCTTGACTATATTTTGACTTTTCCAAAGCAACAAAAATTCAGAAAGATCATTTTCTTAAACTTAAACAAATTAATGTCCATATCAGAAAACAACCTTTTAACATGATACTTCAAGCAATAAAAACTCATATAATCCAGTTAAGGACCATATAGCTGAACAATAGAATCATTTGATGATTATTAACTCTCTCGTGCAATAAGAACTAGTTTTGACACAACTACTTGACACATAAGCTTGAAATACAGAAATGAAAATTTAAAAGACAAAATAAACTTTAAATTTAAACCTCATTATTTATTTACCAGAAATTCTAAGTTTCTGCGGATTAGATCAGATTAGCAATTACATAAGCCTGCAGGTGAGAAATAGTTCTCTTATTATTAGTTATGAACAGTGACTCGACAACGATTACCGGTATAGTTGTCCTCTTAAACACTCGGTACTTCCAGTTTCCTTTGATTTGTGACACTTTCGTATTACTTGGGCCAAGGACAGTCACCATGTAACCTAGTAAGTTACTCATGTCACATTATTATTAATGTAGATGTGTATCCCACAGTCAAACATACACTTAAGATCGACAGAGCATTAAAGTCCTTAACCAGATGTGTTTATAAGCGTTACAACTTTGAAGTCACCATGGTTAATGATCTTACGATCAAGGGTCAGAACAAACACAGTTGATGTATAGTGCATGATTCGAATTGGCTATTCTTCATTGCTTCTTTGAAATTAACTTCATTGATGTGCAGCAATTTGATACTTCAGAATTTTCGATGATATTTCTTGACTATTCTTCATTATTTCTTTATTCTTCGGTACTTTGTTTTAGCCAATCGAGATCATGATGGTTTTAATAGTTGCTTTAGAAGCTAAAACCCATTTTGTTCTGTTAGATTGACATACACGAATGCATGCGAATCCCCCCTATGGTTTACAAACACATCCAATCGCAAACCAAATGTTAAATCTTTCTCAAGTTTTAAGGATGGCACAATTCACTTGAAAAGTCCATATTCAAGGCCATATGCTGACATGTTACCCACAAATACGGTTATTAAACATTTAATATTCAGGGAAACCTTCGGTACTTTGTGTCTACCGATACATCCTTAGAAGTAGTCACTGAACTAAGCAGTTATATTACAATTAAGCAAGCTTAAAAGCTAAAATATCCTCACTTCTAATCGTTAGAGCATCAACTTAAAACTCTATTATTTTCTTTTTGTTTTTCTCATTTTTCCCTTTTTTTTTTATTTTTGATGACACTAATTATATACAAACTTAAAATAGACATTCTTTTTGTATTTTCATGACTCTAGCTATTTACAGACTTAGACTAGACACAAGTAAAATAAAATAAAATATACAAGAAAAATAGTTCTTTGAGAGAGCTAATAAGAATCAGCATTCTTCATACCATTGAGAAGAATCAGCTTTTCAAAGCGAGTTTTATCAAATGCTTTAGTATACAAATCAGCTAGATTATCATCAGTTATAACTTTTTTCCAAATGAATTAACTTCTTTTGGGCACAGTCACGCAAAAAATGATGTCTAATGTCAATATGCTTGGTGACTTTATGCAAGACAGGGTATTAGTTATATCTATAGCTGACTTATTATCAATCTTAATAGGTGTATCAAGAAAATCCATACCGTAGTCTCGAAGTTGTTGCTGAATCCATAATACCTGGGAACAGCAGCTTCCAGCAGCCATGTACTCTGCCTCACAAGTAGACTGAGCAACCGATGTCTGCTTCTTACATTGCCACGATACAAGTCTCCCTCCTAAGAATTGACATCCGCCAGTTGTAGACTTCCTATCATTGTTACAACCTCCATAATCCGAATCAGTGTAAGCAACAAACTCAAACGTTCCTCCCAACGGATACCATAGACCAAGTCCTTGAGTACCCTTTAAATATCTGAGGACCCGTTTTGCAGCCGTTAAATGTGACTCTTTCGGATTTGCTTGAAATCTAGCACACAGACAAACAGCAAACATGATATCTGGACGCGAAGCAGTTAAGTACATCAATGAGCCGATGATTGCCCGATAATGAGTAGCATCCACAAGTGTATCATTAGAATTAGAAATTCCTAGACCATGATTCAACTGAATAGGAGTACCATAAGTCTTGGATTCTAACATTTGAAACCTTTCCAAGATGTCATTCACATACTTCGTCTGATGAATGAAGAAACCATCCTTTCGTTGATCAACTTGCAGTCCAAGGAAAAATTTTAATTCTCCCATAGCACTCATTTCAAATTCCTTCTTCATACTCATTTCAAACTCCTTGCACATCTTAATGTCAGATGAACCAAAAATGATATCATCTACATAAACTTGCACAAGTATATAATCTTGCTTCTGCCATTTGATAAACAATGTGCTGTCTATCGATCCTCTTGTAAATCCATTTGTCAACAGATGTGTTGACAACTTCTCATACCACACTCTTGGAGCTTGATGTAATCCATAAAGAGCCTTATCCAGTCGATATGCCCTTCTTGGATAATTTGGATCTTCAACCCCGGTGGTTGACGAACATACACTTCTTCCTTAACTTCTCCATATAAGAAGGCACTCTTCACATCTAACTGATACACCTTTATTCCTTTGAAACTAGCATATGCTAAAAATAGCCTTATAGCTTCAATCCGAGCAACTGGTGCAAAAGTTTCATTGTAGTCATAACCTTCTCGCTGTGCAAAACCCTGAACAACTAGACGTGCTTTATTTCTTGTAACAATCCCTTTGTCATCTCGTTTGCATTTGAAAACCCAACGAGTTCCAATTGGTTCGATACCTCTAGGCACATCAACTAATTCCCATACTCCAAGTTTTTCAAATTGGGCCAATTCTTCTTGCATAGCCACAACCCAAAAAGGATCTTGAAGTGCTATCTTAACATTCTTGGGTTCTTCTTGTGAAATAAAACACGAGTATAAACATTCAGTAATTAAACCTGTATCCTTCACTTCACAAAATAAGCTAGTCATCTCCTTATTTAACTGATTTCTAGTTCGGACAGATGCTGAGGCTTCACCAAGAATATTTTCAACTGGATGATCTTTAGTTGCTCTATGTTGAGGAGTTTTGTGACTTGGAAAATCATCACCCATATTCGGAACAATTTGGGTGGGAGACTCTTCATCAGGTTCAGAAGAAGAAGAAGAAGATGAGTCAAGCGGGTCATCATCTGGTAGTGGAATATTAGTTGGATCACTTGAACCACTGGATTGACCAACCTCAGTTGTAGGACCAACTCTGGGTGGTGGAACATCAGCAGTAATAGGTGCAATAGGAGTGACCTCAGAATCATAATTCAAGTGATCTCTAATAATATCAACATTTTCATCAATAGGAGTACCAGGAAAAGAAATTGGACCCTTAAGTGAAGTAAACACACTATCATAAGCAAAACTTGACTCAGAACCAGCATGAGTAGCCGGTTTATAACTTACAATCACGACATTAGTACCAAGATCGACTCTACCTGTCTGCGAATTGAAAACCCGACGAATGGGAGTTCCCGGTTTATATCCCAGAAAGAAACCTTCTTCCACTTTAGAATTAAACTTTGGTTGAGGAGAAGTTTTCAGAAAAGTACAAGGAACACCAAACGGTTCCAATCCAGACAAATCAGGTTTTCGTTTGTTTAGAAGTTCATAACAAGTCTTATTAAACTTTTAACAGTAAGCACCCGATTTAACACATGACAAGCTGTGTTCACAGCTTCTGCCCAAAACATAGTTGGTAGCCCTGAATCAGCAAGCATAGTTCTGGCAGTCTCGATCAAGGTCCTATTCTTTCTCTCAGCAACTCCATTTTGCTGAGGTTCATACGGAGCACTTAATTGATGTTGAATTCCTTTAGACAAACAGAAAACATCCATCACCGAATTTTTAAACTCCGTGCCATTGTCACTCCTGATTCGTTTGATCTTCGTGTTGTAGAGATTCTCAGCTTCAGTGAAAAAGTTAATTAGAATCTCCGTAGTCTCATCTTTGGTAGCTAAGAAGAAAACCCATGAAAACCTTGAATAATCATCAGTGACAACCAAGCAGTAGTACATTCCCCCTCTACTCCTAACATTTACTGGACCAAAGAGATCCATATGCAGTAACTCAAAAGGAGCGGCAATTGAATTTTGTGTCTTGGACTTGTGAGGCTTTTTCTGTTGTTTGCCTTTCAAGCATGGAACACATCTATCTTCCAATTCAAACTTCTTTTTAGGAACACCTTGAACCAAATCATTCTTCACAATGTAATTCATCTTCCGGAAATGCAGGTGTCCCATTCTTCTATGCCATAAGAGAGAATCACTTTCGCTTGCCTTAGACAACAAACAGACTTCCTTCTGTACATTCTTGGTTCCTAACATTAAACCATAAATGTCTCTTTTACGAGGAGCAGTCAACAATATCCAATCATCTGGAATAACAAAACCCGGTTTCAAGACGAATGCAGCTTTGTCGTTGAAGAAAACTGAATTTCCTCGGTCACAAATTTGGGATACACTCATCAGATTATGAGTAAGTTCTTCCACGTAATTGACATTCTTTAAAGTAAGTTTTCCATCGACGACATCTCCTTGTCCAGTGATTTGTCCGCCCTTGGAACCAGCAAAATTTACATGTGATCCTTTAATATTTACAAACTCAGACAGAAGTCTTCTGTCTCCTGTCATGTGCCTGGAGCAACCGCTATCAAGATACCAAATACTAATAGGGATTGGTGGTAGCCCTGCACATGAAACAAAAATGGATCAGTTATCAAGGACAACCCAAGCCTTTATAGACTTGGGTTTACCATTCTCGTCCTTAACTAGCATTTCAGTCCAATATCCATTGCTCCCAATAGGTGCCTTGGATGATTGCTGAGCATGCTGTAGAGGTATATTCTCAACCCTTGATTGAGACCTTTTAGAAAATGGTCTATTCACTTGTGGAACACGAGATGTGTTACGGTCATTGTAGTTCTGTCGATGATGCCCTGATTTTGCATATTGTGATGACTGACCAGATCTATTTCTAGGAGAAATATATCTTGGTGAATCATTTCTTTTAGCCACAGGTGGAACATATTTACCAAATGTTTGATTACCCATCCCATGAGAACTACTGGACACATTCTGTTGTTTACCCTTCCCTCGTTCAGAGGAAACATGGGAATTAGGAGATAATCCTCTATTCTGATTTGACTTAACAGGAGAAACTGACTGTCTAGAGGACTTCCTAACTCGGTTGGGACAACAACTATACACATGTCCCTTTTCAAAACATGCAAAACAAGATCGTTGTGCTGACTTGCTAGAAGATGGTTGAGCTGATGGTTTAGATGGAGGGGTATTCAAGATATTCTTAATCTCCTGAGTTGCTATCTCTTCCACAGTAGGAGCCTTAGTCTCAGAAGTTGAGAATGATTTGGTCACACTAGGTTCATGTTCAGTAACATACTTAATCTCAGTTGAACTAGTCTGAATTCCTTTCTTGACAAACTTCTGACTTAGCTTTGGTATATCATGGTTTTTGGTCCTCAGTTGTCTAGGAATGAATTTGGATTGGTTAGGTTCAGTGGAGGCGGGTGACTTAGGAAGCAATAGAAACAAAAATAGTCTGAATGACAAACTTCTGACTTAGCTTTGGTATATCATGGTTTTTGGTCCTCAGTTGTCTAGGAATGAATTTGGATTGCTTAGGTTCAGTGGAGGCGGGTGACTTAGGATAGTCAGTAAGCACAGGTTTAGTAGAATCAGACTCAGCCAAATCTGGATAAACAGGGTCTAGGTTGTTGTTAAAAGGAGGTCTTACATCAGAATAATCAGCTCCTAGTCCTGTTTTATCCTTAGGATGTCTAGGTTTACCTAAAGAAGCTACTAGATCACTTCCTCTCCATTTAGCTAAAGTAGTCTCATGCTTAGTAATGGTAACCCTAGCATCAGCCAAATCCTTTTCTTTCTTACCAATCTCACTAGAAAGAAAAACTATCTTTTCATTTGCAAGATTTTTTCTAAAAATTGATTCTTTCAGTTTGTCTTTTAAGGCAGCATTATCATTTTCAAGTGACTTAATCCTACTCTTAAATTGACGTTCTTGATCAAGTAAAGCACTATTCTTAGAGAAAAATGAACTACGTTCCTTGCTGATAGTTTCATAACTAGCGGTTAACTCTAAAGTCTTGGATGAGGCAATACTATGTTGTTGCATCAAATCTTTAACAAACATACAAATACGACGAACAGTCAAATAAGAAAAAGTTACCTGTTTCTCTCGATCATCGCAGTCAGCCATATATGCAACAAAGTCTGATATTGTCATACCTTCAGGAATATCAAAATCATCAGCTTCTGTAGAAATAGCCTTGTCCAATTTTGCACTTGAGCTCATCGATTGATTATCACTCTGGCTGCTTGTCTTATCAGAAGATTCATCTATCTGCTTATCAGCCTTTTTAAACTTCGCTGCTTCATCTGCATTCTTTTCATCATCAGAAACCTGTAATGCAGCATCAGTAGCAGCAGCCTCTTCACTTGTGTAGAGAGCATAATCAAATGCAGCACTTCCGTCATCAATCACATTAGCTACTTCATCATAAATCTCAACTAGCAAAGCATTTTCAGGTTCATTTTCCTTTGTCCAAAGATAAGTACCATCTTCCTGTCTTGCCACCATGGCATTTTCAGGATTTTGAACTTGATTTTCTGTAGGAAGTTCCTGAATGATCATTCCATCATGCTCTGTAGCTTTGGCTGATTTAACTTGATTTCCAGCTTGGACACCTCCCTGATTATAATTCTGACGATTAGCTGTAGAATTATCAAAACGCTTTGGTCTTTGACATTCCTTAGCAAAATGACCAAAACCGTCACAATTATAGCATTTAACCTTGGACTTGTCAAATCCTCTATTCTTGTCAGATGCAAGATTTCTTCCAGTTCGTTGCATAAAACGACGAGCTTTTATAGTGAGCATAGCTATTTGCCACTTCAAGTCCATTTCCTCTAAATCATCAGGATCAACTTGTTCATAATCTTTATCAATCAAACTTGGATCTGAAATTTTGCCATTGATAAATGCCTCATGAGCAGAACACATAGCAGCAAATACTTGCATACGTCCTTCAGCAGATTGCATACTCATTGGCATAGAACGAACAGTTGTACTTCCACTGTTTCTTGATCCACTGCTATTCTTAGTTGAAGATGAATTGTCATAAACCATGTAACCTGCAATTCCATCAGAATCCATAACAGGATGAATGGTTTCAGTGGATAAAAGAGCAGTAGTTCCACTTCCAGAAGTAGAGGACGATGAAGACAAAAGATTATCAGTATTTGCATGATATAGACTCGGATTTTGTTGAAAAACCGAGAGCTCATCCTTTGCTTTACGCTTCATTTCCCTGTTCTTTACTTTTGACACAATCTCTGCCAAGGTGTAAGATTCATAATCTTTCTCTTCTTGAAGACTATGCACAAAATCATTCCATTTGTTCGGCAGAGAATCCAAAAATTTATCTACTAGTTTATTTTGTGTAAAAGTAACACCAAAATATCCCAGTTCAGTAATCAGATGATTAAAACGAGTTATTAAATCATCTAAACTTTCAGATTTCAATCCATTAAAGACTTCATATTGTCTGTTCAGCAGCTTAATTCTTCCCTTTTTCATCAACTCATCACCTTCACAGTATGCATTTAAAGCATCCCACAAACCTTTAGAGGTCTTATGTTCTCCGAGAAGATGAATTGCATCCCGAGGTAAGCACATTTCTAAGTTTGACAAGGCCTTCCCTTCAATGGCATATTCTTTCTTCAATACTTCAGACATATCCCCAATCTTGTATTTGACCTCATTTCAAGAGCATCTTCATGAGTTGGCCACTCATATCCTTCAGTAATCATCACCCATTGATTGAAATCAGTAAGGCGAATATAGGATTCAAAACGTTTTTTTCCAACTCCAGAAATTTTCAAGTCTAATCAATTTTGGGGGTGAATTGGTACGACCGACTTCATGATCGTGAAGAATTAAAGCATTTATGTATTGGGCCTCTTTTGATGAAACTGTAGGTATTCCAGACATCATTGAAATACGACAAAAGAAGAAATTAAAAGAAATGAACAGTACCACGTGTTTGAGATAAACACGTGATTAGAACAGAGAGTGAACAGGTACACGTGTTTAAGATAAACACGTGTTTGAGCACGAGCACGAGCTTAAAAGACAAAAACGTGTTGAAATAGCAAACACGTGATAAGGACGGCTAACACTAGTTTAAAAGACAAACACGTGTTAAAGAACAAAACACGTGTTATGATAAGACCAACACGAGTTTACAATACAAACGCGTGTTTAAAACAAACGCGTGTTAAAAAGTAAACACGTGTTACAAGACAAACACGTGTTTTCCGATTAGAAATCTTGCACGATTTTTGGCAAAATTAAGCCAAACAAAGCGATCTCGAACCTTCAGATTGAAAAATCTATTGGCTCTGATACCACTTGTAGGTCCTTGTGGACTGATCGTACACGAGAACGCTTATAGTTATGACGAGAGTGCGGAATCCTCTCGTGATAACCTGTTTGGTTAATAATATTATCGTCTTTCGTTGTAAACACAACCTAAGACCTTAAACGCGCGCGGGTTTGCTTAATTGACAGAGTTTAGTCGTAATCTCTTAATTAATTGTTACTAATTACGTGTTAAGTGTGAGTATTTATACTAAATGTTCATAAACGCGTGCTAATTATGGACCGTATACCTTAAAGCCCAAAGCCCATTAGCAAACGCGTGTTTTATACGTAAACACGTGTTGACCACGTATTTAGACAAACTCGTGTTACTGTAGCACGAGTTTAGTCAAACTCGTGTTACTGTAGCACGAGTTTATACACACTTTCTTTTGTCATCTTTTAAGTATACTTTAATTACTTAAAACGTGACTAGTTTATCACTTGTATCCGTATGTTACTTATAATCACATTCATACAAGTCGTAAACATTAAACATACCAAACCTCTGATCAATAGGTAATCATTCACATTATCTAAGTCCAAATAACAAGCTTAAACATAACATAAGTCTATGATTACATATTACAAAACATAAACATACTGATCAAATCGCTGTTGCTGTTGTCAACAGAATCATGCACTTACACTAATCATTCAATCGTTATGAAAACATTGCTAGTAACCTTTGTTGTACATATTTTCCTTATAAAAAGCAACTAGACCAACCCCCTTCCCAACACACTATATATCACACCAAATAAAGATGAGTTCTGTTAACTCTCATGGAATTATGAGGAGCTTAGAAAAAGGATCACACATACTAGTATTTCCATATCCAGCACTACAAGGTCACATGCTAGCACTTCTAGACTTGACTCGCCATCTAGCCACCCAACATGGTCTAACCATAACCATCTTGGTTACACCCAAAAACCTCTCAATCATTAAGTCACTTGTGTCTTCTTTTTCTAATATCCAACCATTGGTGTTTCCCTTCCCAACCCATCCTTCCCTTCCAAATGGTGTAGAAAATGTCAAAGACATTGGAAACCATGGAAATCTACAAATTGTTAACTCACTAGCTAGGCTTCATGATCCAATAATTCAATGGTTTCATTCCCACCCTAATCCACCTGTTGCCATTATATCTGATTTCTTCCTTGGTTGGACCCACCACCTTGCCAACAAATTAGAAATTCCTAGGATTGTGTTTTTCTCTTGTAGTGCTTTATTGATATCTATTTTGGAATATGTGTGTCAGGATATTTCCTTGGTTCAATCTCAGGAAGTGACCGTATTTCATAGCTTGCCGAATTCGCCTACTTTTCCATGGGCGCATCTTCCTAGTATTGCTAGTCTCTACAAGATATCCGACCCGGAATGGGAGTTGGTCCTTGATGGTCTTATTGTCAATGCATTGAGTTGGGGTTGGATTGTGAATACCTTTGATGCATTGGAGTCTAAATACATCGAGCATTTGAAAAAACTATTGGGCCATGAGAGGGTTTACGCGTTCGGGCCAGCTAGTTTGCTTGGATGGAAGGAACCAATGACCCATGGGCAATCAGAATCTGGACCGGAATTTGATGTGTTGAAATGGCTTGATGGGAAACCGGATGGGTCTGTTTTGTATGTATGCTTTGGAAGTCGAATGTTTCTTACGAGAGACCAAATGGAAGCTTTGGCAATTGGGCTAGAACAAAGTGGGATCCATTATGTTTGGGTGGTGAAGCCAGAACAAGGTGACTTAGTTGGAACCGGGTCCGTTAGAGGCTTTGTTATAAAAGGTTGGGCGCCACAAGTGTCGATACTAAGTCACCGAGCCGTAGGTGGATTTTTGAGTCATTGTGGGTGGAATTCTGTTTTGGAAGCTATTGTGGCTGGAGTGATGATCCTGGGCTGGCCCATGGAGGCTGACCAATTTGTTAATGCTAAGTTGTTAGTAGATGACCTTGGCGCTGCCGTGCGAGTTTGTGAAGGATTAAATACCGTGCCGGACTCAACTAAGTTGGCTCACTTAATTTGTGAGTCAATGAGTGGTGATAAAACTCAAAAACAAAAGGCAAGGGAACTGAAAGAGAAAGCAATTGAAGCAATCATGGAAGGTGGAAACTCATCAATAGCACTCAAAAAGTTTGTCAAGGAGTTGTCCCACTTCGGGCCTAATATTAAATGTTGATTAGCATGTATGAATGGTCAAGTATATTAGTAATAAGTATACCTATTTCATGGAAGACGAGATTGGAGAACTATTGCTACCACGTTCATAACTCTCTAGCCACAAATTTAAAACATTATTTTTCTTGCTTAGTATTTATTTGTTAAATTCACTCTCTTTTTTTATTAGTCTAGATATTTGATATAAAGAAAACTACATGGTATCACGGACAAGCGAGGGTTTATAATCAATTCTAGACTTCTAGTTAAACCCTCATCCAATCCTTAGCAACATTTACCTCACTATGCTCCCAATCTCAGTGTTTGAGCACAGATCGTCAGGCTCAACCACGGTGGAGTTTAACCGTGACAACCATCACGTCTCCTGAATATACAGTGCAAACCTAACAAGCTCTTCACGAGCCTAAGGTGGCGATGGTTGTCCTAGAATAGAAATATGTGATTTCTGATATCCTAGAAGAATGTTTTATGATGTGATATGATCGATTGTAGACATTGTTGTAGTGAAGTGAGAGTAATTCTCTTCTTGATAGAAATAAAATGTCTTCATGCTGAGAATGTGCTCCAACTCTGATGAGGAAGAACCTTTTATAACACCAAGGAGTTAGGGCTTGCCAGAGAGTCGGGCTTTTTCACTGCCAACCCAAGCTTGTCATAAGCATATGTATATATTTATAACATATATAGTCGACTTGGCGTCAACATAAATAAACTTATATATTACGTTTACGCAAATATATTTTAATAATGTACATATACAATTCTTGTTAACGCATATGTAACCATATACGTGATCAAGTCCCCCAAGTTTAGACATAAAGAAGTTTCCCAAATATGCTTGTGTCTAAACTTACACAGTGTCATAGCCTTCATACGGGGAAACATAATTCATCGAACTCAATGTTTGAGCATTGATCGTCAGGCTCAATCACGATGGTGTTTAACCGCGTTATCCTATTAATCTCCTCAATATAAGAGTGCAACCCTACTAAGTTCTTGACGAACCCAAGGTGATAAAAAGATAACCTAAAGTGACAAAGCTATTGATTTCTCACTCTAGAAGGGATGTGTTTTTTTGAGTGGACGAATGATTATCAATGAATGAAATTATGCCTTATCCATTAGTTGGGAAAGGTATTTATAAGTGAAGTGCATGTCTGTCCCACAACAGTTATCCTCTACTGTATAAAATATATAGATAAATAGGATGGGCCAAAGTGTTGTCTTCTCATGCCCTTGGGCCATGTTAACATGTATGTCACTACATACGTGATCACTCAGCCTTCTTCTTTCCTTGACCTTGAGTGAATCTATAATTATTTTTTAGAACAAATTGTTTGATCTTAAAATTTTTTTGTAAAAGATGTGACAATTGATGAGCTTATTTGTGATATGCTAAAAGCAAACGCTCTTCAAAAGGAAATACAATTGTATAAAGATAATATCAATGATTTTTAACCAAATATAATGTTACTCTTTTGAATAATAAGATTGATGATTTGAATATAAGCTTGTACAGTATGAGTTTGCATGTCCAAAAAAGATACGATGGATGCTCTTCTAGGGAAAGCGGGTAACCTGTTTTCCAAGCAAGTACATCGGCGTTTCCTCATTCAACTAAATAAGAGAGTGCTAGTGGATGGGGAAAATGACTTAAAGGGTAAATATACCAAAAGAATGGATCGGATGTTGTTAATTAATGTTTAAACCAATTGTTTCTAGGGATTTTCCGACGAATTATATTTTGATATTAAACTCTCGGTCTTTTGTTGATAATGTGTGTATTTTAATGACGAAATTCCAACTAAAGTTAGTTTTTTATAAATCCGTTGGAAATTTGACACAAATTTATCATTTTTTTATTCATGCTCTTTTTGTTTTAAATTTGTCAGTAAATCATAAGAAAATTGCCGACAAAAAAATTCGTCAAAAGATTTGTTAGTGACGTTCATTTCCTAGTAGTATTTGGTTACAGTTAACGGGTCAAGTGGGTGAAGTGGAGTGACTGTGAAGTGGTGGCTAGAGCTATGGATACAGCCTCATGTTTCTATTATATACTTTAATAAATAAAGGAAATGGATGTGAGTAGTATCTATTTTGTCTTCACATGCAGTTTTAAGATAAATAAAAACTATACCAAATATATACAAACTTTTGAATTGGGTGGAGTGGTAAGCCACTCACTTATTAAGTGTGAGGTCTTTGAGTTCAAAACTACCATAAACTCTCTTTTGGCCTTTTGATTTTTCCCTCTCTTGGATTCTATTTTGCCCCCTTCCAGAATTTATACCTATAACATTATAGTTAAGTTTCATATTACCTTTTTTCAAAATTTATATTTATAACCTTAGATTTTTATATTATGATTAAAATGTTATGTATAGTTTTTGTTGTATAGTTAATTTGATTTAGATATTTTGTATAAATATTTTTTTAAAAGTTTTTGTTTTATTTTATTTTTGAATTTGTATTAAACATTTTGGTTTCTTTTATATTTTTTAAAATTTTTTAGCTTTTTGTTTTGTATACTGTATTTGTTTTTTTAACGTTGTCTTTTGTAAATTTTGCTTACAAAATTGTATTTGTTTTTATTTTAATTCTTTTTGTTGCATTTTTTTCTTATGGTTTCTTTGTTAAAAACTTTGCCTTCATAATTTTGTTACTAACATAAACATAATAATGTGGTTCCGCATTAGCCTTAAAAATAAAATGGATACTAACATAAATGTTCATGTTTGAAAAAACAATATATATACTTAAGAGACCAAATATTAAATAAACTTAGAGTCTGATGAAGTGACAAATTTTGAATGTGGTTTATGTATTCTTAAATAACCATTTTTTTGTGGGGCTTTACATTATTAATAGAAAAGTAAATACATTTCCGCCCTTGTTTTTGCGGTATTGTATACATAGAAGAAGTAAACGCACATAAATGATAATTGCGTCCCCACAACGCGGGGCTTTGAACAACCTAGTTCATACTATTTGTATGCACCAAACCGAGAAGGAGCGACATGCTTTTAAAAAAAATTGATTACTAATTAAAATTTCATTTAGGCACTAACTTATTCATAAAATAAAATGACACATGTACCTTTACTAACTTCAAAATATACTCTTAATATCATAAATAAAATACTATCTTTTAAAATTTGAGTTTAGATTACCACTGCCTCACACATACTGCCATACAAAATAATCCTTCGTGTGAGTGTGACACAAAATTACCATGTGAACTATTTGATGCATGGCTTACAAATGTAGTACTTCTTGATGCAAGTTCTAAGCATTTTTGCTTTATGTTCACATGACATATATGCAGAGGCGGACCTACTTCTCCATAACCAACTAAGCTACTATGTAAAAAAAAAAAAGTAATTGGATGGAAACCCCCTGATCTCATGTACCATTTAGTACCCACTATGTACCTACATTGTTAATTAGTACCTTGTAATTATCGGCTCAATGTTTAGGGTAATGGCATTTTACTCTGGGTACGTATGAGGGCTATATATGTGGGTACCATAGGGGCCGGTTATGGGCTTTAATTTTTCCCGGTTTGTCATGGACACTTAAATCTTCAGGACCGTATTTGCATAGATGGCAATAAGTGGGGTGAGACTTCCCTAAAAATGTGATTCACGTCTCTTCGTTGTAGTGTCCTAAGGAACTTTAAGTTAAAGGATGGATCAATTAACTAACCCATATATTCTTGTTTTATTTGTTGTGTGTGTTTGTGGTTGGTGAGTTGGTGACTTGTGACAAAACCTTGATCCCCATTCTCTAGTACATGTCCACATGATGTTTTATCAAACAACTTTTTCCCAAAATCTGAGAAAGTTTTGCCCAAACTTCGTGTCTATATATCTATCTATAAAAAAAAAATGAGATCTTCAAATTCTCTAGTAGACCACATCAAGATGTAACTAAACAATAAGCATAGGTATATCAAAATTTTGATATAATCAAAGAATTACATCGATATGATCTTTAGAAAGTCTTTTTCAAGTACGATACATATATAAGAGTTGAACAACCGAAGAAACTAACTAAATAAAAAAAGCCCGAAGAAACTACCCTTTTTTAAAAGACCGTTTAATCATTAACAGTACACGTCATGTTTGGATTCAAGTATATATATGGACTCTTAAAAGATCGGATCATCACTTTTTCCGCGAACAGATAATCACCAAAAATCTAAATATAAGATTTGTGTTTCAGTTACAATTATCCGTTTGATTTCTCAAAAAGGGTAGATTTCACCAAATTTGGACATTTAGGATACATTGTGTAGATAGATCAATAGGCATGAGCAACAGTAGAACACACAGGAAGATCCTTATGAAATGTTGGTTTCGCTCCCATAATTGGATTTCGATCAAAAAAATTAACAGGTTTAAGCTCAAAACTCGATGACACCGTTGGCATCACCGGGAAATCCTCTTGGCATGGTATGTGATGAAAACCCAATGTGTACCATAACACGATATCCTTGTTTTCAATGTCACGATTCCTGTTCAGTAAAAAACAACTCATCATTATTATGATCATATATTCCAATACATGAGACCGAATATAAATAGCAAAATGACAACCATTGTTGATTATCATTATGACTAATAAAGTTCATCCATTAAAAGTAGTATTAGTAAATTCTTAATCGTTAAAAAAAATAATTCTTAAATGTAGTATTAGTAAATTGTGCATTTTCGAAAATAGTCAAAACCATAGACAGATAGACTGACCAACCCATCTCTGCCCGTTTTACTCTGCCTTGTCATATACAAGTTTTAACCCAAACCATTTTTGACCCGTCATCTTACAACGTGCCCAACCGGGCTAGATTTACCTTGCAGACCATACAGCAAGTGTATCTTCACCTTTGCTTTGAGATACCAAAAGACCACCAGCCCATACTTCACCTTTATTGTGTGGAGTCACCCATATCTGTCGATTGAACAAGTTATTAAACCGAATTTATTCATTTTTCAAATAAACTATATCCATAGGTATTATTAAATACCTGATTATTTGTAAATGCAGCCCGGATTTGTGGAGGGTCATCAAGATCAAGCAAGCTAGCCGCAGTCCCACTGGGCACAATCTTATAGCCCGTTGGATTACCCAATCTTGATCTCCTGGAAGGATTAAAGACGTGAAACTCAGACGGGTCATATAGTTTAAGCTTGATTTTTGCATCATCTTCCGTCTTTGCCACTTTTCTTACTGCTTTTAAGTAACTTTTTCGTGGAGATTGGCCCGGTGACGTCTCTTGTTTGACCAAATTCACCTTTGCAAAAGAATTGTTGGTGCCATCAATGTCCATATCGAGGTGAAATGAGATGAAATGATCATGAACTACACCGATCACGTTTTCTGATACTAGTGTCCCAGTCATATCAACGGCTTTAGGAATATTATATATGTTTTCGTATGGTGTTCCTTTCACCATTAGCATACCTGACAATCCCACCTATCGTAATAATCAAGAATCCGTCATGTATGACATTGTCATTATAATAAATTATCAAAAGGTGATTAATCACAAATACCTTGATACGGATCAAACCATCGGTTTGAAACTCCCAATCAAAAATATAATCATAGTTTCCAACTGATGCTGCCATTCGCGCTACGAGTGTCACTTTTGGCCTTGATTCTCTTATCTGTTTTCTCATGGAAACAAATTTAATTCATATGTAAATCGATACTGCACACCATCATTTAACTATTGCAATTCTTTTTCTAATAGCGGGTCACATGTATAGAACCAACTGGGGCATTAGTCATGGTCTAAAAGATCATAAGCAAACAATAACATATGGTACACTAAAATTCTCTAATATTATTTTTTTGAATGGTAAGTGTCGACTTTCAGGGAACAGCCCAGCACAACACTCCGGCCCGCTAGAAATTTTTACTAGTAGTGTGCACTTAATACCTTTAATACTGTTATAAGACAAAATAGTTAACAATGTGCCAGTTATGGTTACCTACATCGAAACCCATGGTCGGAATTTCTGAGTGCCTCCAACCGATATCTCCTGCATACTTTTCAAAGATGCAAATCATTTTGGGCTGAACAAATGGACGTCCGTCTGCACTAGCAAAAACCCCATCCATATAATATGCGTTTCTCGGACAATCATTCAGTTCCAAAAGGGACATAGCAGTTGCACCAAGCCCAAACTCACCTGCATCCATATAAGACTTAAAGTACCAACCTTCATCCGGGTCCATATAAGGTACAAAGAGCTCAGACGCGAACCCTTTGTACATCACACTCCTATACTCCCCATCCTCAGCCCGGATCATGGCCTGGGAAATTACCATCCCAGCCCGTAGATCAGGCTTTAGATGAAAAACCCAATTGGCCCATTTCACTATATGTCCATTCTCTACAGTGAAACTAGGCCCTTTAGGTTGTTCCATAGACATTGGGTTTGTTAAAGGATTCATATCCGAAAACGGGCTACTAGTAGTAGTGTATTGATAATCTGTATGAGTCGCTTTTGGTATAGGAATACCCTTGCCAGTATCAGTAATTTTAATTACCTCCTTTTTGTCTATGTCTATAACAACTGTTAGTCCTTCTATGGGCCTCATGTAAAAATTAGGAGTATCTTGACTCGAAAAACACTGGACTTTAACGATCCTTTTACCCTCTTCGTCAGGCCCAAACCAGCCTGACGAAGGTGGGGCACAAACCAGATCATTAAAGTCCACCCCTCGAGCCATGATGGACTTATTAAACTCTAAATCCGTAAATACAGTCTGTAAAGCTGTTGTAAGGTCATCTGCTGTGTACATTGGGTAACCTGACCCGATTTTCACAGCATGACCTATCACAACACCCATATCCAAATCAACAGTTAGGATATGGGTTTGCCCATCTAAAAAAGATACAACAGATGCTCTTCTAGGGGGAAGCGGGTCACCCGGTTTCCAAGCAAGTACATCATCTTTTTCGGGTTCGTCTAAAGAAAGAGTATTGATAGATGGGAAAGATGACTTAAAAGGTGCATATACCAAAAGAATGGATCGAATTTTGTTTATTTTTTTTTTTACTTTTAGTCACTAAACTTTAAAATTTACAAATTATACACTAAACTTGTCACTTTTTTTACTTTTAGTCACTAAACTTTAAAATTTACAAATTATACACTAAACTTGTCACTTTTTTTACTTTTAGTCACTAAACTTTAAAATTTACAAATTATACACTAAACTTGTCACTTTTTTTACTTTTAGTCACTAAACTTTAAAATTTACAAATTATACACTAAACTTGTCACTTTTTTTACTTTTAGTCACTAAACTTTAAAATTTACAAATTATACACTAAACTTGTCACTTTTTTTACTTTTAGTCACTAAACTTTAAAATTTACAAATTATACACTAAACTTGTCACTTTTTTTACTTTTAGTCACTAAACTTTAAAATTTACAAATTATACACTAAACTTGTCACTTTTTTTACTTTTAGTCACTAAACTTTAAAATTTACAAATTATACACTAAACTTGTCACTTTTTTTACTTTTAGTCACTAAACTTTAAAATTTACAAATTATACACTGAACTTGTCACGTTTTTTACTTTTAGTCACTAAACTTTAAAATTTACAAATTATACACTAAACTTGTCACTTTTTTTTACTTTTGGTCACCGCGTCAACTTTGTTACCTTTTCTCCGTTAACTTGCCCAGATTCGTTAGTTTTTTTTTACTTTTCGTCCTTTCCATTTATTCCATTATTAAAAGTGATAATCGGCCTAACTTCAGGTCTTAGATATTTTTTTGTTCGATTAGTGAAAATACATATTCATTTGTGAGGGGTTTTGAAACAGTTTTTTTTATGTTTACAGTTTACTACTTTATTGATTATAAAATAGTTTGATTAGATGAAATAATTGATTTTCTTTTTGAACGACGATGAAATAATTGTTAACTGAAATTTTTATTTATAAAGTTAGATTTTTTTTAGTGCCTCTATTTGAATTTTTTATTCTTCTTATTTCTACTTTAACCGTAAATATTTTTGTTTGTGTTATATAAATTTATATAGTTTTCCTTAATTCATTTTATTAACTATTGCTAAACTATAATAAAAATAAGATATTGTAACGGTTATCCGGAATAACGTGTTCTAGATTTTTTTTCTCTGAATAATCGATAACGCCTTATGATTTAACCGTAAATATTTTTGTTTGTGTTATATGTAATAAATCATATAAATGGATTGAGTTTTGAATGTACTTTTCATCGATTATCACTTTTAATTATGGAATAAATGAAAAGGACGAAAACTGGAAAAAAAACTAACGAATCTGGGCAAGTTAACGGAGGAAAGGTAACAAAGTTGACGCGGTGACCAAAAGTGAAAAAAAAAGTGGCAAGTTTAGTGTATAATTTGCAATTTTTGAAGTTTAGTGACTAAAAGTGAAAAACGTGTCAAGTTCAGGGACCAAAAGTGTAATTTTCCCTTTTTTATATATATATATATATTATATATTATATAATATATAATATATACGTATATAACATATATTAATATATATATATATACATATATATTATGTCATATTACAAAAGTGTAATTTTCCCTTTTATATATATGATACGCAGATACGTTATTTTCCATTAAATTAATCGGGTTCATGTAGTGACAAAGAGTCCGCCTATCATTGATGTCGTTTTCTTGTATATACTTCTATCTTTCCTTTTACTTTATACATACATAAACATTATGTGATGCCTTTTTATATTAGTGTAAATTTTATCCAAAAACATGGATATGTTTTTTTTTAAATTGCATGAAATCCAAAAGAATAATTAATGTGAACCTCATAGTATTTAATCTTGGATCCACAATCGATTGTAATGTTTAATTGTTTATAACATCTTGCTTATAAAGTTTTCTTGATTGGTACCCGGACGATTCCCGGCTACGCGCAAAGCGGATAGTCGCTTAGGATTAGTCCATTCGTAAAACCGGTTAGATACCTAAATTGAACCAAATAATATTAGCTTTTGAAAGGGAAAATTGATCAATAAAGTTATAAATTATATTATATACTCTGTAGAGTTGTAAAATTATATAATCATCTTTCGGTCTTTCCTTGTCATGAAAAGGCCCAATTTGCAAGTAAGGGTAAGATTTTAAGTAACGAATTAGTAATTACTAATCATGGATTCCTGACCAAAACCCATCTTCGAAGCCCATTAAAACAAAAATTGAATGGACATGTATATAAATTCTCGGGCCTGGGCCGTGTATTGTTTAAACATAGATAGCGCACCAACTAGGCACCTACGAATTGAAATTTATATGATCAATTGTTCATATGTCATGCCAAAAATTTGTCAAAGTTAAATATCAATAACTTTCATATACTAAAACTTATAACAAGTTTAAAATAAACATGAACGAGAGGATCTTAATCTTCCATCTTTAAATCCATAAACCATCATGTCATTCACCTTTTCCAACTTAGGATGCAAAGATTGTGAAGATTGCAACCCAAAAAAAAAGTGTTTAAAATTAGTTTGTTTGGTCGCATGATTTGGCTGATTCTACTGCATGTGCCTTACTTTCTTTTATATATACATGTTCATATTTTATGCATGTATTTAACCCATGTGTTGCATACATATTTCTTGTATATACATAAATAATATTAGCTTTTGAAAGGGAAAATTGATCAATAAAGTTATAAATTATATTATATACTCTGTAGAGTTGTAAAATTATATAATCATCTTTCGGTCTTTCCTTGTCATGAAAAGGCCCAATTTGCAAGTAAGGGTAAGATTTTAAGTAACGAATTAGTAATTACTAATCATGGATTCCTGACCAAAACCCATCTTCGAAGCCCATTAAAACAAAAATTGAATGGACATGTATATAAATTCTCGGGCCTGGGCCGTGTATTGTTTAAACATAGATAGCGCACCAACTAGGCACCTACGAATTGAAATTTATATGATCAATTGTTCATATGTCATGCCAAAAATTTGTCAAAGTTAAATATCAATAACTTTCATATACTAAAACTTATAACAAGTTTAAAATAAACATGAACGAGAGGATCTTAATCTTCCATCTTTAAATCCATAAACCATCATGTCATTCACCTTTTCCAACTTAGGATGCAAAGATTGTGAAGATTGCAACCCAAAAAAAAAGTGTTTAAAATTAGTTTGTTTGGTCGCATGATTTGGCTGATTCTACTGCATGTGCCTTACTTTCTTTTATATATACATGTTCATATTTTATGCATGTATTTAACCCATGTGTTGCATACATATTTCTTGTATATACGAATTTTCCAATGTGATAGACTTCTTGACATGTTCATATCTTATCTCTTAAGTCTTATCATGTTTAAAATAATCCGACTAGAGTTGTGTGTTGAACATTCAGTGTATATATTTGATTTGGTTATATATACTTGATTGACTTTATTAGATTGCTTGAGGTGGGAATCTTCATCTTAACATCATTTAAAATTTTTGTTAAAAAAATTGACCATTTAAAATCTTTTATAATTTTAAATAATATATATATATATATATATATAGGGAAAAGATAAAATGAGTCCAGCTTATTTTGAGTCCAATTTGAGTCCATTGATTTTCTCCATCTCCTCAAATTCCAACCACCTCCTACCACCACCACCATCATCTCCGACCACCACCATGATTTTCCGGCGACGGCGACCACCGCCACCACGACTTACACATGTGTAAGTTACATGGACCCTTTTTGGACTCAAATTAAGCTGGACTCAATTTATCCCACCCCTATATATATATATATATATATATGTATATATATATATGTATTATATATATATATAATTCTTTGTTGATTCAAGGTGTATATAATTTGATATTGTAGAGTACGTATTCGATCTAGGACTTGCGTTTGCTTCTCTCAATTCTAGTGTAAAGTTCAAGGCTATGCAAGTATAATGTATTCAAGTAATACACATTGATATTGATATGACTTTATATCTATATCTATAAACCCTTATAAAAAGTATTGGAATTAAGATTTTAAGCATAATTTCCCTTCCCAAAATGCCTCTCCTTAAACATAAAAACCTATCTTTTCCCCTATTCTGTCATCTATCGCTCCACAGCCTCCCTCCATCACCCATCGACCTTCTCAGATCTCCACCGCCGCCCTCCATCTCCACCGCTTCCCTCCATCACAACCGCCACCATCACTACCACCTCCATCGCAACCGCCTCCATCTTTCTTCTCGGCGGTCGACCACCGCATATTGTTCCCTTCTTTCATCGGGGAAACTCCATCATCCAATTGTCATCGTCCGATTTGTTGATTTTTTACTCGATTTCGGGACGATTTGTTGATTAAAAATATGGGTTGTAGACATGTTCTTCGATACACAGGTATATATATACATCATTACATCCATATATCCTATCAAATATTTGATTATTTTATGATTTTGCTATTTTTTAAATTTAAGAGTTTTATCCGATTCAAGTGTGGAATGAAATAAGGAGCGATCTTGAGCGGATATGGTGTAGCATCAACCAGACCCTAAGGTATTTTATATTTTAGAGTACGTATTCGATCTAGGACTTGCGTTTGCTTCTCTCAATTCTAGTGTAAAGTTCAAGACTATGCAAGTATAATGTATTCAAGTAATACACATTGATATTGATAGAGTACGTATTCGATCTAGGACTTGCGTTTGCTTCTCTCAATTCTAGTGTAAAGTTCAAGACTATGCAAGTATAATGTATTCAAGTAATACACATTGATATTGATATGACTTTATATCTATATCTATAAACCCTTATAAAAAGTATTGGAATTAAGATTTTAAGCATAATTTCCCTTCCCAAAATGCCTCTCCTTAAACATAAAAACCTATCTTTTCCCCTATTCTGTCATCTATCGCTCCACAGCCTCCCTCCATCACCCATCGACCTTCTCAGATCTCCACCGCCGCCCTCCATCATCTCCACCGCCGCCCTCCATCTCCACCGCTTCCCTCCATCACAACCGCCACCATCACTACCACCTCCATCACAACCGCCTCCATCTTTCTTCTCGGCGGTCGACCACCGCATATTGTTCCCTTCTTTCATCGGGGAAACTCCATCATCCAATTGTCATCGTCCGATTTGTTGATTTTTTACTCGATTTCGGGACGATTTGTTGATTTTTTACTCGATTTCGGGACGATTTGTTGATTAAAAATATGGGTTGTAGACATGTTCTTCGATACACAGGTATATATATACATCATTACATCCATATATCCTATCAAATATTTGATTATTTTATGATTTTGCTATTTTTTAAATTTAAGAGTTTTATCCGATTCAAGTGTGGAATGAAATAAGGAGCGATCTTGAGCGGATATGGTGTAGCATCAACCAGACCCTAAGGTATTTTATTTTTTTTATATTATTATACATCCTTCTACAGATATCTTGTACCTGTCCATCAACGTCATGGATTAAGATGTCTAAACCGGGCAATAGATCTGTTTCATGTTTTTAATCATTGTCTTTTTCTTGATCTTATAGATTTAGGTTTTTTAACCATTGCAAATAGAGCTGATGCGTTGATTGGATAAATTGGGTTTTTCAGCCACCCAATTTACAGCTGATGAGTTGAAATTTACAGAATTGCTATCGCCGCCACCGTATGGATTAGTATTTTTATTTATTTTCTTCCTTTTTTTGCTTAAATTAGATTTGATATAACAGTTATTTTTCAAGTTTTAATATTGCAACACTCATTTTTTATGTATGCGAATTATCTATACATATATACTATGTATATGTATAAGAATTGCTTCAAGTTCGCTGAAAAGGTTGTTTCTTTCCCCTAAATTTCTATTCATATATGTTTAACAGTTCAGATGAAAGTTTTTTTTTTCCTCATATAATTTTAGTAAGGATTTTCCCTGAAAGTTAGGACATATTTATGGTATATGTTAATTTAGTGCACATAATTTATTTCAGAAAGTTTAAGTTGTATTGAAAGAGAATGATATCTGTAGTCATCTTTGACACAATAGTTATTAGATGAAAAGGAAAAAAAAATTTGGATAAAAGTGTTCTATGTCAACTGACCCGACCCGTTCAACCATTACTCAACCCGCTCTACCTCATCTATTTTACTGCATATGGTGTTTTAGGTTCTTTAGATAAAGTTAAGCTTACCTCAACCCGATGCATTATAGTAAAGGATATGTTATTTAAGTAACACTCTAATCTTTTGGTACCTAAAATGTATTTGTATATTGTTAATGCAGGGACGATTAGAGATCCTCTCTCTTTCTGGCGCATTTATGTTGTCAGAGATTGCTGGTCAATGTAGTAGAACGGGTGGCTTAAGTGTGGCGTTCTGTAGGCCAGATGGCTGTTTTTTAAGGTGGTAATGTAGCTGGCCTCCTCACTACGACATCACCGGTTCAGGTTCTTCTTCCCATTTTGCTTCCCCATCCAGTATAAACGTATCAGTTTTTGGCCAATTACTTATAATTGGGTCGTGGGTCAACTCGACTTGGTCTACTACCAAAAAAAGTGGCCCATTTGCCTAAAAGCTATCATGTATTGTTATACATCTCGCCCGTGTGCCTCCTTTAACTATGAAATAATGACATGATATTGTAATATAGTCCGGAAATGCTAATAAACACATTTGATTAATTAAAAAAGGTTTATATCCAAGCATGCATCTTTTTTCTGGTTACAGCTAATTGTTGGTCACTCTCTTTTGCTACTCTTGAACCACATCTTGCACCAATTACTAAAGATAGGTAAATTGGATGGACAGGTTGGATTGGATTGACCCAAAACCGATTTAGGTAAAAACTTTGAAACCAATGAAAGTGCGAAATACCATTCCCCTGTTTATTTTTATGTGATAGTGGTAAAGGTAGTGGCCAGTGTATTGGACAATGGGTATAAAACGTGAAAATAGCTCTAGCGCAATTGATTTTGTGGTTTGATAATTTATCAACCAACATAGGATAGTTGTTTTGTTGGTCAACTTGAATAATGGATGTCGTTCTGTTATTCTTGGGCACATTTGGAATGGTCTTGGAAGCATGGTTTCTATAGAAGCAATGTGGCTTTTTGTAAAAATATTAGAGGCAAGTATAAGTTGGTAGCAATCTACTAATCTTAATTGAAATGATATACTCTAAAACTTTGATTAATTTGTCTTTTGTATATTTTTTTGGATAGGAGATGGATCCAGGATGGTGAGCTTGAATATCGAACTTTACTTCAGACCCCATTGTAGATGTAGAGATGAATGTAATGATTCCTTTAAGCTTCATCGTTAGTTTCTTGACTAAAGTGGCTGGATCTTGAGTCCATTCTTAGGTGTCCAAAAGCATTCTCATTAGACAAGTGCAAGGACAGTTGTTCAATGTTGGCCTATCCTTTTGGTTTATTACATGTAGCATATACACACACTGGGTACATTACCTTGCACATGACTACATTGAATTTGTGGCATAAAAAAGGGAGAAATGTTGGAACTTTGTATCTTTTGGTTACATGTAGCACACATATATATATATATACTATCGTTTGCTGGCTTATGCAGATATTACATTTTATTGATGGTACTAATCTACTACTGAATATTGTAACCAAGCATGTTCTTGGGTTATATGATTGTGTCGATTTGGTAGGAGATTACTACCAAATTCATTTTTGAGAAGGGGACTAAAAAAAACTCCTTTATTGAGACACCCGTAGAGACTTAGTTGGTGTACATAGGGAATATTTTGTGTTGTCAATTGTATCCGCTGCAACGCGCGGGTACCATGCTAGTTCCATTATAAAGCAAACCCATTTTTCCCACCTTCCTTAATTAAGAACTTGATAAGTCTAAAATACCCTTACTTATATTACTATCTTTATAACACACCCTCTAAAATACCCACCTTACTCTTTAATTAAAATTTAGCCTACTCACAAAACATACGCTCCTTCACCCTCTCTATTGCTGGCTCGCCGCTTAGTGGGGGAAATGGGTTTGTTTCTTTATGAAATATAGATACATACCACCTATGGGTTGATTCGTGTATCCACACAACGAGAAGGTATCGCCACATTTAACCGCCATTTTTTTAAAGGTTCCGCTGCATCGCGCAGATATAATGCTAGTTCAACACAATCCAAACTCATTATACAAAGCTTAGAGCACAATTTATTATCACATTATTATATACATATGACATACCTTATTAAAAACCATCGACAACCCAATCCAAATCAATCAATCAATCATTTAATTAAATGAACCCAAGTTTGCACACCATTAAACCAACTTAAATGAGTTAAGATTTAATTTAGCTATGCTTGTAAAGTGGTGGCGGAGGCTTAAAGTTGACATCTCGGGTATATGGAGGCAAGTGGTTTGGGCAATCCATAACAGCTCTAGAAACTGAAATTTTATTCCCGTTAAGATGTCAATTGTTGGTGAGGGGAAACATGGTTTTAAGGCGGTAATAGGTCTGGCTGATTATGGCCTAGAATTTTCAAGAATAGTGAAGGCGCGGGCCGGGAATGGGTCATCGATCAGGTTCTGGCTGGAATGTTGGTGCGGTGACCAGCCTTTGGCTGCTGCCTTTCCGGCCTTGTTTAATCTGGAAGTTTATAAAGGATGTGTGATTTCTGATCTGGTTGTGCAAAGTTCACTGGGCTACACTTGGGCTTGGTTATGGAGGAGAATGCCAGCATCTGGGGAAGAGTGCAGCCAACTTCATCAACTCACAACCATGTTTTTTCCTCCCTACCTCTCGGATGGTCCTGATAAATGGGAATGGACCCTTAATGGGTCAAAGGATTTCTTAGTTTTTGTATTAAATCACACTTGGCTGACCACAGGTTCTCACATTCTGGTTATGCATTCAAATGGAATAATTGGGTTCCCCGTATGGTTAGTATTCTATCATGGAGGACGGCTCTCGACCGTGTCCATGTTCGCACTGCATTAATTAGAAGAAACATTACTGTGCCCTCAATCTCGTGTCCGATATGCGGTTCTGGGGAGAAATCAGTGGATCATATATTCATTGACTGCGGATTTGCCCAATCTATTTGGGCGGCCATATCCCAATGGTGTAATATTCCCCCAATATTTGCGTTTAGTTTCAAAGATTTGCTAGACATCCATGTCTACACGATTTGCTCGGTATCACTTAAAAAGGTATTTTATGGGGTTGTTCTTGTAGCTATTTGGTGTATTTGGAGAGCTCGTAACGACACAGTGTTTAATGGAGTGGAATGTTCTTTACATAGGTGTGTTGGAGAGATTAAAGCCAAAAGCTTTTTGTGGATCAGGAACCGTTCAAAGGGGAAATTGTCTTGGTACTCTTGAGCTTCTTTCAATCTGGATAGTATTGGATGATAGTTTGATTTGTATTGGGTGCTTGTATTTTCTTCCCTCTGCAATATTTTCTTCTTTTTTTCCTTTTAGTTGGGGTCTGTGAACTATTGAGGATGTTTGTGTATGTGAGCACTTTGTTGACTTTCATGAATAAATGAACTTTAATCGATCTTTTTAAATAAAAACAAGATTTAAAGTAGTACTAGTAAATTATTATCCCACAAAATGTTGGTGGAACAAACTGGTCGGTTGAAATTTGGATGCATAAACAATTAAGTATTATTATTGGGACCGACCAACTTCTCTTTTTGGTCACCAATGGAAATATCCTATAGAACTCATTGACCAATTCTCAGATGAGATTTGTATACATTATCCTTTATAACTACGAGTATATGATTAGGATGTTTATCAAATTTCCAACTAATCATCAGTTGTTATGCACTAGGAATTAACCAACTTTAAAATTTTGGCCCATTGTTTTGCATCTTAATCCCACACGTTGGATATTCGTGGACTTTATAAAGTCAACTCTCTCACCCCTCTCTTTCAACCTATATTAATATATATTAATATTAATGTTATTAATATTCTTTCTCATTTAATACCTATACCTGAAAAAACAAAACAACCCAATTACATCCAACAACGTACTCAGAAAAGATGAAACTTGTTTGGTCACCGGAGATGGCTGCTAAAGCTTTCACAGACACCGTTAAATCTGTAAGTCGTTGATTCATTGTACCTTACTAATTTCATGATGTTTTTTTTTATATATCTGGAATAATAGTATTACGATAACATTTATTTTAAGAATTGCAACAACATATAGCCAAAAAAATATATAAAGGAGTCCATACCTATGGTTTTTAATTTCCTTTTGAAGGCGGCCCAACCATGGTTGTAATTGGGCCCGGTTAAAACAACTAACTAGGATACCCCACCCTTGGCTGGTGGGGAAGTTAGTTTCAACTCGAAAGTTTTCGTTATGAAAAAAATACAAAATATAGCCACTTAGCCAGGCCTATTACATATAGAAGTTATGTTCATCCACTGGAAACATAAATAATCAATGATAGAAGTTAGTTTTAGACGTCAGGTTCCTACTCTTTTTTAAAAGTTGTAACTTCAGTTATACATGTCAACAAATAAATGTGTACAAAAAGTTATATTTGGATCCAGCAAAAATTTGTGAAATTACGTCCTCTATTCTATACAAATGGTGTTATATATTTACAAGTTACTGAATTTGTTTGAATTTTTTTTTCTTCTATAAATTAAAGTGTGAGCTTCACCAAGGATCAAGTGTGTCAGAGCTAATATCCGCGATGGCAGCTGGATGGAACGCTAAAAACATAATCGAAACATGGTGTCGTGGTGGTATCATAGCAACAAGCATTGGTTTAGCAGTTGCATCAACTCACACAAGTGGTAGGCACGTATGCATAGTCCCAGACCAGGACTCAAAAACCGAATACATCAACGCTATGAATAAAGCAGGAATGTCATCACCAGAAGTAATCATTGGAGAGGCCGAAACAGTAATAAAAGGGTTAGACATTATAGATTTTTTGGTGGTTGATTCAAGACAAAAAGATTTTGTAAAGATTTTAAAAGCAGCCAAGTTTGGACACCGTGGGGCGGTTTTGGTTTGTAAGAATGCTAGTAGTTTGAAAGCAGGTTTGGATTTCCAATGGGCGAGATTGTTTGAAAAAGGTGGTGGTTCACGAAGGATTGTGAGATCGGTGTATTTGCCGGTGGGAAATGGGTTAGATATTGGTCATGTTGCTGCTGGTGGTGGTGGCGAATCCGGGTTGGGTTTAGAGAAAGTAAAGAAGAATTAGTATATATTCTTTTGTTAGTGTAGAAATTTAACTAGGATTAGTGAAATTTCTTTCCTATTTATTCTTTTATGGTTTTGTAATTAGAAACTCAAAAGTTTAATACTCATCAAATTTCCGGTTTGACACATTTCTTCGTCAAAATGTATAAACCATTGATGATGCACAATATAACAATAACTCTCTATAGACTCCAATTTGTGCGTTGGTTTTAATTACAATTAACCGTTGTTTCAATTTTCTAATTTAAAGATTTTGTGACACTCTTTATGATATATAACGTCAAAATCTCTACTACATTATAAAGCATCTACTTCCTCCATTTTTTCAATTTTAAGTAATTGAAAACCCCGAAATACCCCTGTCACTTATTCATAATACCCTTAGAAGAAATTTTAACCACTCTTTTTTTTTTCTCTTCTCAAATCTCAACCACTCATTTTTCTCTCTCCTCAATAAATCATTTTATTCCTCTAATTCATTCAAAATCTTTTATCTCAAAAATCGTACATCGATAAATTATAAAAATTATATGGGTGTTCTTAAAATTTCATGCTCTTTCATTAGAGAGGTCATTCGATATACTTTCGACGAATTTTTAAATATGAGGGCGGAACCCGTACGGCTAAGGCATTTGGCTATCACACTCTATGACCTATCACCTCCTATGACATATCACACTTTATGACCTATCACCCCCACCATCTCACCGCCGCAACGTGCGGGCACTTTCTCTCATATTTAATTACGAATTTATTGACGATTTCTGGTGCTTACTTTTGATTTTAATTTAATAATTACGAATTTACTATGGTAGGGGTAAGAGAAGGAAATGATGGTGATCTATGTAATAGAAGTTTTGTATAGAATAGAAGAAGGTAAAATGGTACAACCTTAATGGATCTTCTTAAACTTATACAATGGATAAGCTATAGTCGATATATTTAGCATTCAATTGGCCAATCTATCTCCTCGACAAACTAATCAAGGTCCAGGTCAAGTATAAGAAACACTGTATGTATTTGCTAATATTCACTTTTACCCAAATATATTGGGTAGAACTGCATATGTATCGAGCCCAATGTTGCAGTTGGGCTGTTCAACTGTTCAAGGTTATAAAGTATAACAATTCAGTTAGAAGAATAGAAGCTACAGAACTAAATGACTTATTCAATTCTTCACTCTTTTGAATTCTCCATATGTTTGGTAACTCAACTTTTGGATTTGGGATAATGATCCAGCTGAAGATTTTTTCAGGAAAAAAAATAATATGTTTACCTTTATCAAACGAGGAGTGTAACACCACCAGGCAAAAAGTGTAACCCCACCAGAGGCATTATTAGCGGCGACGTCGCCGCTAATACTGCACCAGAGAGAGTATTAGCGGCGACGTCGCCGCTAATACTGCGGGCCCCCCATGTCTGTAATGGTAAATCTGGCAGAGAAATTAGCGGGCCCCCTGTCAGTGTCAGAGTATTAGCAGCGACGTCGCCGCTAATGCCTTAGTCGGGTTGACTTTTGCCTGGTGGTGTTACCCTGTGCCTTATCAAATATACATTATATTACATTTTGAGTTTTCCGGGTGTGAGGGCAGTAGCATCTATGCTAGCCTGCTAGGTGTTGCGGTAGCAACTATGATTTCCGCTTTGGATTATTTGTTCAGTATTTTAGCAAGCAATTTTATCTAATTAAGAGTTCGATAATGATCGATTATTCTATGTATAAGCATTAAGCTATCAATGTTAAGCTAAACAAATGATAAAAAACAAAGTTTTGCTAAACAAAGCCCGAAGCTAATTAAGAATTATATATTAAACTAGTCTTCAGCCCCGTCCGATGGATGGCTAGTCTCAAAATATATATATCAAAGGGAATCAAGATGATAACATGTGTTAGATGATGATTAACATGTGTTGGGTTCAAATCTTCAACATGAACCAACGTTGTTTTATTTTAATCTAACAAAAATAACAAAATATATGTCATATTCTAAATTTTAAAAAAAAAAGATGTAAATAGCGAGCAAAATAATTTAAAAGAATAAAACCTTTTGTAGAAGAAGAAGTCATCAACCTACAATTGACAACAAAATAAATTAAAGGAGTTGAAAAATAACAATAACGTAACAATTCAATATCAAATAATGAACAAACATGAACAAAATACCAAAAATTAAACTAAAGTGATATAAAAAAACATATGTTTATTTTGTTGAGAAGTTATATGACCATGATAATTTTTTTAAAGATAGAAAGAAGAGCAATGATGGAAAATGATTAATAAAAATTTATTTAGGTTGTATATATAATAACTTCTTGTGAAAGTTTTAAGGATAGTATATATCTTTAAAATTTAAAAAGATTTGTTTTGATAGGAAAAGATTTATGATAGATTTTAAATATAATTATCTATTTAATAAGCAAAAAAGAAAAAAAATCTAGAAAAAAAAAAAGGGAAAGAGCTAGATTAATTATGAGAAAATTAGACATGAGAAGGGAAATTAGGGTGTCAAGTGTACTCCCAACCTCCTCTTTTAGTTATAATATAAATAGATAGATAGGTGTGTGCTTAATATAAACTTTAATGGTGAACTTTTAATATTAAAGATACAATGTTTTTTTATGCATATTAAGTGCACCCGCGTATATAAGGGTTACACTTAGTAATTTCCGAATAAAAATAGTATAAAATTAAAACTAGGTAGAATAGTTTTCCAAGAACTAAAGAGCCAAGTTTTGTATTAATCGAGGCTGCTATATATTGCAAACCACAATACCAATCTTGATATGATCGGATTTGTAATAGGTGGGATATATAGATAGTGTGCTCCTAATCGAGTTCTGGAAAACTGATTCTGTATATAGCGTATGTTTATACGTGTGTTTGTGTGCGGAAACAAAATGTTAGTCAAAAAGATACAAGAGAATTGGATGTATTAAAAACGGATGATCAAGACTTAATATACCAAAATACCTTCTCTAACTTTCTGTCAAAACATTTATAAAGAGAAAACAAACAATACTAGCCGGCGGACATGGAAGGTATATATAAAACTAAAATTAAAATTAAAATTAAAATAAAAAATATACGGTGGTTGTTTGGCGTAGGCAGCGAAGTAGGGTGCATTATTTTTATTTATTTATGTATACATCATATTTCACTTTTATTATTGGTGGGGCACCACTCATCGTACAATTGTGGGTCCAAATTTTACCAAATATACGTTAAGCAAGACTTTAAGAAAATAGTTAAATAGACGACTTTTTTAGAAAATATACACGGTGAAAATAGTCGATATACTTTTTATTTAAAAAAAAAACTTTGAAAGTTTATGGGGAAAAAAAATGACATGAAGTTTGTGTCGTAAAATTGATTTATAAGAAAAAGTAACCATATTGTAATTAGCCCGAAATTTAAAGTTTAATAGAATTTGTGAGTATTGAAGTGTTTTAGACGCATATTTAGTTGTACAATATATACTAGGCTTTAGTTATAAATATTTGTTTAATCAATTAATTGAAACTTTTTTTGGACGCATATTTAGTTGTTTAATCACTATGACTCACAAAAATATAAACATCTTCAAAGTTTTAAACCTAATTATACTTAATGAATGATGGATATGTCTCTATAGAATTTTAAAATAATGTTACGTAGATATATGATAATTTAAGGGCAAAGCCTAAATTAATTACATAAATAACAATGTTGAAGAGGATAACATGATATAATATATATTATATACGTATATATATATATATATAACTTGACCCACCATGCCCATATATATATATATATATATATATATATATATATATATATATATATATATATATATATATATATATATATATATATATATATATATATATATATATATATATATATATATATATATATATATATATATATATATATATATATATATATATATATATATATATATATATATATATATATATATATATATATATATATATATATATATATATATATATATATATATATATATATATATATATATATATATATATATATATATATATATATATATATATATATATATATATATATATATATATATATATATATATATATATATATATATATATATATATATATATATATATATATATATATATATATATATATCTATTACAATCAAGGATTGAAATCTAATTATTATTACAATTATATTATATATATATATATATATATATATATATATATATATAGAGAGTCTAAAATATATATATATATATATATGATACACACATACATATAACGTTATTTCTTTCCCTCTTCCTTCTTTCTCTGCTTCTTAACAAAAACCCTAAAACTCCATAACCTCAAAACACACCATGGTGGTTCGATGTTATTGTGGTCTTGTTGCCAATGTAGCTTGTTCATGGACCGACACCAACCCCGGGAGAAGGTTCTTTTGTTGTTCTCAGGTTAGTGTAAAAAAGCACTAATTTTTTTATTTCTGGATTTTTAAGGGATTATTAAACCCTAATTTTCAGGTAAAAAGATGTGGGTTTTTCGCATGGTTTGACCCACCTATGTGTCCAAGATCTGTGCAAATAATTCCTGGATTGTTAAGGGCCAAAAACAAAGTGGAAGATCGATTAAAATTCAAGGAACAACAAGCAAGAAAGATGAAGTTAGGTCTGATTGGAAGTTGGGTTTTCTTTTGTCTAGTTATGTGGATTTCATGTGTATCCACTAAATGAAAAAAATGGGAAAACCATGTATTTTACTCTTTTGTAGTTTGACTCTCAAAAGTCAATGGTTTTATGCATTTGCAGGCAATGTAATGCAGTTTTTGGACATAATTTAGTCATGTAATGTATGCAGGTAATGTAGACAATGTAATGTAATGTAATCTAATGTAATGCACTCTTTTGTGAAGTAATGAAATGGGAATTTTCTGCATTTGCAACAACATATAACCAAAACTTGTGACTTATAATTACCAAAATCATGCTTCAAAAGCAATACAAATCACAAGTCTGAAATCCTAAATAAACTAGCAGGACAAACACAACACATTACCAAAGTTTGAATCCAGACAACAAAATAAAACAAACACAACACCTAATATTGTTTGGAATTACATAAAACATAGATAAATACTTAAGCAGGCTTCAGCTTCTTCATGATCTAGCCCTTTGTCCTGCAAACCCTTTTGGTGCAACCTATTGAACTCCACGTGGACTGGAAATATGCTTCAGTACAGTGGTAGCTTGAGTGGGTTGACTTGATTGACTTGGTTGGCTGGCAGTAGGTGTTTGATGTGACCAACTTATACCCGTTGCCCACATCGTTATTGGCCTCTTTATTTTATGTTTTTAGTCGATTTTGTTGGCATTTGGTGCGTTTATGGGTTTGTTAGTGGTTTCAGGTTCTAAACAGGTGACGCATCCATTTTGTGCAATTTCGAGTAATTTCGCGGCCATGAAGTTGATTGGAGAGTTTGAGTGGTGAAAAGTGATGGAAATTATGCAAGTCTTCATATGTTGATGAGTGGCTCGAGACCAGATGTATTGTACTGCGACGCAGTGGGAGTAATCATGAACCACTGCGCCGCAGTCATCTATATGGCATGGAGACCTTGTGACCAGTAAGATATCACTGCGACGCAGTGGTGGTGGACTGGACCACTGCGCCGCAGTCATCAGGGTGGAAAGAGCAGTTCGAGACCAGTGAGAATACACTGCGACGCAGTGGTGGTGGACTGGACCACTGCGCCGCAGTCATCAGGGTGGAAAGAGCAGTTCGAGACCAGTGAGAATACACTGCGACGCAGTGGTGGTGGACTGGACCACTGCGCCGCAGTGAGTCTTTTCCAGCAGGCACTTTTGGCCAGTAAGATATGACTGCGACGCAGTGGGAGGTGCATGTGCCCACTGCGCCGCAGTCATCAGGGTGGAAAGAGCAGTTCGAGACCAGTGAGAATACACTGCGACGCAGTGGTGGTGGACTGGACCACTGCGCCGCAGTCATCAGGGTGGAAAGAGCAGTTCGAGACCAGTGAGAATACACTGCGACGCAGTGGTGGTGGACTGGACCACTGCGCCGCAGTCATCAGGGTGGAAAGAGCAGTTCGAGACCAGTGAGAATACACTGCGACGCAGTGGTGGTGGACTGGACCACTGCGCCGCAGTCATCTATATGGCATGGTGACTTGTGACCAGAAAGATATCACTGCGACGCAGTGGTGTGGACTGGACCACTGCGCCGCAGTCATCAGGGTGGAAAGAGCAGTTCGAGACCAGTGAGAATACACTGCGACGCAGTGGTGGTGGACTGGACCACTGCGCCGCAGTCATCAGGGTGGAAAGAGTAGTTCGAGACCAGTGAGAATACACTGCGACGCAGTGGGGGTGATCATGTCCCACTGCGCCGCAGTGAGCCTTTTCCAGCAGGCACTTTTGGCCAGTAAGATATGACTGCGACGCAGTGGGGGCATTGCACGCCCACTGCGCCGCAGTGAATGGTCGGATCTGAAGGGTTTTGGGCAGCTTTTGCACCAAAAGAAGGGAGGTATAAATAAGAAAAATGACCTAAATTCCAATCTATCAAAATATCTTTCTAGGAGCTGCACTTCAAGGAATTCTTCAAGGGTCAATTCAAGATCTAATCGTCTTTGATTCATTGAAGATTCACGTGCACCCATCTAGATCGTATCTACTTATTGTCTTGCAATTTCGTTTCTTCAAACAATTGGTACTTTATGTTCTTTCTTGATTCTTATTGTAATTTCAATTTGATCATGAGTGGCTAATTCTTCTATTGTCCACCTTGATGAAACTAGACGAATGATGTGATTGCTTTATATTTTAATTCAAAGAGTTGATTTCAATTATCGTTGTGTCGTGATCTTGATATTTAATTCCTTTATTTGTATTAATTTGATATTGGTGGCATGTGTGTTCTTCGTTAGTGGTACTAGTCGAATGCATATGTGATTTTCTAACGGTCGCTTGTCTATGAGCGATTATCACTAGTTCATGGTATGATAGTGAATGCCAAATTAATAAAAGGAGTCATTTTGTCAACGTGTCTAGAAACGGTTGGTGGTACCACGTTTTAATTCACATAGGCGCAATTGGTAATTTGGTAATCAAACAAGCTAAGTGTTGGTAAGGTTGTCTAGGCGTTGGTGGTACCGGCTTGGGTAATTAAACTAGCAGTTAGGTGTTTGGGTGACTTGTGAGCGGTTGGTGGTACCACGCGAGCATTTCATTCTCTCACGTTTATCGTGTCAACTCTTAACGAATTTGGTCTTAACTGAAAGCAATCATGTCTGAAGCCTAGCGGAGTCAAGGTGGATGATATTTACCATTATTGTTTGAGACTTACCTTTACTTATACGCATTTGTCTTTTAAAGTTATTGTCAGAGTGAGAATCAAAGTAACACCCTTTTTCCAAACCCCTTTACTAAACAATTAATTCGAACCAATCCCCGCGAACGAACCTGGACTTACCTTTTTACTATATTGCATACGATCGGGTCCACTGCCCGATAGTGTGTAGTAGTGAGTTTTTAGGTATTTCTTGTTTATAAATTTTAAACTCGATTTAGCACATCAAGTTTTTGGCGCCGCTGCCGGGGATTGTGCGCTGTTTTAGTTGTTAATTTAGTGGTTTGATCCTTCCTCACGCGTAAGGAAGTTATTTGCTTTAATAGTTTAGTTTTTCTTTTCTTATCTTATCACAGGTGCAGTTGACGTGTTTGGTTAGTTGTGTTTTGCAGGTCTACTTTTTAGTTGATGAACTTGAGGTCTTCTGGTTTACCACTTAATAGTCCGTTGAGAACACCATCTAGACGTAGATCTAACCTCACAACACCAACACCATTCTCACCCATTGCTAAGCCTACTCCTGATTCAGACGAGGAGGGGTTTAATTTGGACGAATTTTTTGATCTTGAAGTTAAGGTAGAGGAGAAAATGGCAGACGAAGACAGGGACCCAAATGATATACGGTATGGCGAAAGGGTTCGTACTATTCCCGCAAACCGTGGTAGTCCTATTAGACCTCCTCAAATTGCTCATGACTTCAACCTAAAGGGTAATCATCTTAAGAGCATTGAGGAACAACAATTTGATGGTAAAAGGAAGTGGGATCCGTATCAACATCTAGAAAGATTTGAAAAATTGGCAAGGTTATACCAATACGGGCAGAATCAAATGAATGCCGTAAAACTCGAGACATTTCCTATGTCTATTACCGGCGATGCTCTTGATTGGTTCAATGACCTTCTGGAAAATTGCATTACGACTTGGGACCAACTTAAGCAAGCCTTTATTGGTGAGTTCTACTCACTTAGAACCCAAAGAAAGTTGGAAAACTTGATAAGGTCGTTTGCACAAGACGAAGATGAAGATGTTGTTGATGCGTGGATCCGATTTAAAGAGATGTTGAGAAATTGCCCGGGTCATAATATGACTAGAGAGCAATATGTTGAACTATTCTTTGATGGGCTCGATAAGAAGTCCAAACGTGAGCTAGGTTATGCTTTTGGTGGTGGGTTTAACAAGATCACACCAAATGAGGGTTTTGAAATCTTAGAGTCCATGGCCAAGGATAATGCCAACATGGATGATGATCGGTTTTTAAAGAATGAAAGAAGGTTGAAGAAGGGTACTAGCCAAGGCCGAGTTGCGAAGGTCGAAGCTAGTCATGATTCGGGGATGATAGGAGAGATTAGAGCGCTATCGGAGCGCATGGAAAAGGGCTTTGCCATGCAAGAGAGTCGATTTGGGGCCATTGAAAGGGATGTTAAGGTTGTTGCTGATGGTTGTGATCATTGTGGTGACATGCATTATTCTGAGGATTGTCCCAACCGGGGGCCAGAAGACGTCAACTACATTCAGAATCAACAAGGGAGTTTCCAGCGCAACACCGGTTTCCAAAACCGGTCTTCAGGTAATCCTTCTATAACTCTTCTTTTCCTACTAACAACTCTCGTTTTTCAGGTAACAGGTGGCAAGGAGACAATTATAAGAATCAGCCTCAGCAGCAGACACAGCAAGGCCAAGGATCAGGATCTTCTAATGCCGGCCCAAATGACGAGTTGAGGGAGATGATGAAGCAGTTGGTTAGTAATCAGGTTGAAACCAACAATAGCATTAAAATGATCAGGGAAGATACTAAGGCTTTGAGCGAGAGGTTGGATGCAATAAACGGAAAGGTGGAGATCAACATGAAGAATCAATGTGTTAACTTTAAGGATCTCGAGAGTAGGATGGCTGCCCTTTCTAGGCCTCCAGGTACTCTACCGAGCACTACCCAACAGAATCCAAAGCCTCAATCGAGTAATCATGGATCATGGAAAAAGGATACCCAGCCTAATGTCAGAAACGAGCATGTGAATGCTATCACTACGAGGGCAGGTAACACTTATGATTCAGCTAAATCTTCACCTAATGATTCGTTTCAATCTGTGCAGGTTAATGAAGAGGAGGAGCAAGTTGATGACGAGATTGAGATGGAACCGGAACTAGCCGTGCCGACACCGGCCGTTCCACCCCAACCCGTTGCTAAACCTGTTGAGATGCCCGCTGAGGAACCAACTGTTAAGACATATAAGCCGAAGGTTCCATTTCCCCAGCGATTGGTGAAAAATAAGCTGAAGGAACAAATGGACAAATTTGTAAGTCACCTCCGTAAATTGCATATTAATATTCCATTTTTAGATGCAATTGTGCAGATGCCAGGATATGCAAAGTGCTTGAAGCAGATTTTGATGAATAAGAAGCATCTGGATGGTGTGGCTACTACAGTGCTAGAGGAAGTTTGCTCAGCAGCTGTAACAGGTAAGTTGCCCGAAAAACGAGGAGATCCAGGTAGTTTTACTATTCCCTGTAAGATTGGTAACTTAACGGTAAAACGTGCCTTAAATGATTCGGGCGCAAGCATTAATCTCATGCCTTCTTCTCTTTACTACAAGCTGAACTTAGGAACACCGAAACCAATTAACATGAAGATCAATTTGGCCGATAAGTCTGAAATAAGACCTATTGGAATATTAGAAGATGTGTTAATTCAGGTGGGAGGTTTGGTTTTTCCTGTAGATTTCATAATTATTGAAGCTGACGAGGCATTAAATGTGCCTCTTATTTTAGGGAGACCATTCCTTGCCACGGCCGATGCTAAACTTGAAGTTGGTCGTGGTAAGCTTACATTGAGAGCAGGAGATGAATCCGTTACATTTTCGAACACATGTTCTGTTTCTTTACCTAATGTTGCTAACTTTGTTGAAACTGCTTGTGTTAGTTCTTTGGATTCACAGATTGATAAATGGTTGGATGAGAAGTTAGAGGAGAAAGTGGTTGAATTGAAGTCAGCAGCAGTACCTGGTTCTAAACCGACTGATGGACCGTGTGCTAAGATCCGAAAGCTTTATAGTCGATTGAGGTCTGCCATTTCTCATGGTAATATTAAGTTATCTGCAGAGTTGTGTTCTAGCTTATCAACAAATGAGAAAGCTGAGTTAATGATGGTTGTTGATATTTCTGACGAAGCAAATGATTGGATATGTAACAAGGTTAAAGGTAACTGTTTCTCTCCTTTTAAAAGTAGACCGCCCAACACTTCAAGTGTGGGGGCGTCGGGGTCCCAATGTTGGTGATTATGAGAGGTTCGAGTCTAGCTAAAGACTCGTAAATAAATTAAGCGCTTCTCGGGAGGCAACCCGTGTTATTTTTGTTGCATTTTATTTTCATTTTACTAGTTAGTTGATTTTGTTTTGTCAAGAAACGTGCAGGTGCGATTTTAAGGACAAGTGGTTTGAGGTAAGTTTGTTTTCAAAAATTTTTCTAAGGAAAAACTGGGGCTATGGACCAGTAACTTTTCACTGCGACGCAGTGGGGGTACGATTGCTCACTGCGCCGCAGTGGTTTTCTTCTGGAATGGGAAATGCTCCACTGCGACGCAGTGGGGGAGCCTGTTGGCCACTGCGCCGCAGTGGACCCTTTGACCGGTCAACTTAGTGTGCATTATTGCCAGTCGTTGAGAGCATAGCCTTTACCACCCATTTTTATCTGCTCAACTATTTGACATTCACTATCATCTGTTTTCTAAAAAAAAAAAAACAAGTTTCCACCTCCCTTTTGCTCTCACACTCCCTCATTAATTCACCAAATCTTGCATTGTTCTTACTCTTTTGTCTTAGATTATCAATCTTTCTTCAGTATCATGGGTAAAGAGGTATGATTTCTTGACTTTTCTTTTTATTTTCTTTAAATTTTTGATTTTTGATTTTTAAATTTTCAAATTAATTCTTGGGTAGTGTTAGTTATGGGCTATGGATACCAATGTGATGCTTAATTTTTAGATTCTAACACTTGTTCATTCGGATTTGAGATAAACTTGATCTAGGTTTTTGAAAAATTTTGGGGCTTTTGATGGACAAGTGTGGGGGAGATTATTATTAGCCTAGTTGTTGCTACATTGTTGAAATCTAGTGGTTGTATGGCTTGTATATCCCATTTTTGCTGAATGTTGTGATGAACACCCAAGCTTGCCCAGTAACCTTGCCACTGCGCCGCAGTGGTGGTGTATGTGTGCCACTGCGCCGCAGTGGTTTTCTTCTGGCCTACACGTGGGTAATGTCTCACTGCGACGCAGTGAGGTCCACCCAGTCCCACTGCGCCGCAGTGGGATGATTCTGTCCATAATTTGTTTTGAATATTATTGAGGGTTCAGGTTTTGCATTCCGTATATCTAATATTGTTTGATTGTTTTAATGATTGTGATTGCAGTCCGCAAGTCAGAGGAAGCAAATGGAAGTTGGGCAAAGTAGTGGAGCTCAAGCAACCCCTGCCAAAAGAGCCCGAAAAGAGGTTGAGATTCCTGATTTAGTTTTCGGAGAAGATGACATGGATGAAACTCATGATTGGTTAGAGTTTAAAGGGGCGAAGCAACCTCACAAAAACTATTTCTTGAATACACTATTTTTGCTTCACCGTCAACCGGTATGTCCTCCAAAGTACCTTGATCCTGTTTTTGCTGGAATTTATGGGGTGCAAGCTGATATTAATAGGTGGTTTAAAATTGAGGTTCAGATTGATGGTAGAATTGTCAGTAGTGATATGTGGCACAACACTTTTAATAATCGTGAACCTGTGTATAGAGAGCTTTGTTTAGAATTTTATTCTACTGTGAGTTTGACAAAGGAGTTGAATAAGATAAACAACATTTTTGAAGAGAGGGTTGTTACATTCTTTTGTGGGGGACAGTCTAGGAAGATGTCTATTCCTGAATTCGGTTATTATTGTGGGATGTATACACGGGAACAGCTTGATAATCGTGATTTTAGGGCTTTGTTAAGAAAAGGGTTATTTGTGAAACAAGATATAGGAGATGGTGAGTCAATTACTCAGTATTGGACCAGAATTTCTGGGGGACATGCTTGGCCCACTGGGGGAAGTGCTAGTGTTTCTAAGATTCAGAGTGTTAAGTTGAGATTGTTACATCGTATGATTGTTCTTCTTGATTTTTGATTTTTGATTTTTGATTTTTGATTTTTGATTTTTGATTTTCTTTTTGATATAAAGAGGTATGATTTCTTGACTTTTCTTTTTATTTTCTTTAAATTTTTGATTTTTGATTTTTAATTTTCAAATTAATTCTTGGGTAGTGTTAGTTATGGGCTATGGATACCAATGTGATGCTTAATTTTTAGATTCTAACACTTGTTCATTCGGATTTGAGATAAACTTGATCTAGGTTTTTGAAAAAAAAAAAAAAAAAAAAAAAAAAAAAAAAAAAAAAAAAAAAAAAAAAAAAAAAAAAAAAAAAAAAAAAAAAAAAAAAAAAAAAAAAAAAAAAAAAAAAAAAAAAAAAAAAAAAAAAAAAAAAAAAAAAAAAAAAAAAAAAAAAAAAAAAAAAAAAAAAAAAAAAAAAAAAAAAAAAAAAAAAAAAAAAAAAAAAAAAAAAAAAAAAAAAAAAAAAAAAAAAAAAAAAAAAAAAAAAAAAAAAAAAAAAAAAAAAAAAAAAAAAAAAAAAAAAAAAAAAAAAAAAAAAAAAAAAAAAAAAAAAAAAAAAAAAAAAAAAAAAAAAAAAAAAAAAAAAAAAAAAAAAAAAAAAAAAAAAAAAAAAAAAAAAAAAAAAAAAAAAAAAAAAAAAAAAAAAAAAAAAAAAAAAAAAAAAAAAAAAAAAAAAAAAAAAAAAAAAAAAAAAAAAAAAAAAAAAAAAAAAAAAAAAAAAAAAAAAAAAAAAAAAAAAAAAAAAAAAAAAAAAAAAAAAAAAAAAAAAAAAAAAAAAAAAAAAAAAAAAAAAAAAAAAAAAAAAAAAAAAAAAAAAAAAAAAAAAAAAAAAAAAAAAAAAAAAAAAAAAAAAAAAAAAAAAAAAAAAAAAAAAAAAAAAAAAAAAAAAAAAAAAAAAAAAAAAAAAAAAAAAAAAAAAAAAAAAAAAAAAAAAAAAAAAAAAAAAAAAAAAAAAAAAAAAAAAAAAAAAAAAAAAAAAAAAAAAAAAAAAAAAAAAAAAAAAAAAAAAAAAAAAAAAAAAAAAAAAAAAAAAAAAAAAAAAAAAAAAAAAAAAAAAAAAAAAAAAAAAAAAAAAAAAAAAAAAAAAAAAAAAAAAAAAAAAAAAAAAAAAAAAAAAAAAAAAAAAAAAAAAAAAAAAAAAAAAAAAAAAAAAAAAAAAAAAAAAAAAAAAAAAAAAAAAAAAAAAAAAAAAAAAAAAAAAAAAAAAAAAAAAAAAAAAAAAAAAAAAAAAAAAAAAAAAAAAAAAAAAAAAAAAAAAAAAAAAAAAAAAAAAAAAAAAAAAAAAAAAAAAAAAAAAAAAAAAAAAAAAAAAAAAAAAAAAAAAAAAAAAAAAAAAAAAAAAAAAAAAAAAAAAAAAAAAAAAAAAAAAAAAAAAAAAAAAAAAAAAAAAAAAAAAAAAAAAAAAAAAAAAAAAAAAAAAAAAAAAAAAAAAAAAAAAAAAAAAAAAAAAAAAAAAAAAAAAAAAAAAAAAAAAAAAAAAAAAAAAAAAAAAAAAAAAAAAAAAAAAAAAAAAAAAAAAAAAAAAAAAAAAAAAAAAAAAAAAAAAAAAAAAAAAAAAAAAAAAAAAAAAAAAAAAAAAAAAAAAAAAAAAAAAAAAAAAAAAAAAAAAAAAAAAAAAAAAAAAAAAAAAAAAAAAAAAAAAAAAAAAAAAAAAAAAAAAAAAAAAAAAAAAAAAAAAAAAAAAAAAAAAAAAAAAAAAAAAAAAAAAAAAAAAAAAAAAAAAAAAAAAAAAAAAAAAAAAAAAAAAAAAAAAAAAAAAAAAAAAAAAAAAAAAAAAAAAAAAAAAAAAAAAAAAAAAAAAAAAAAAAAAAAAAAAAAAAAAAAAAAAAAAAAAAAAAAAAAAAAAAAAAAAAAAAAAAAAAAAAAAAAAAAAAAAAAAAAAAAAAAAAAAAAAAAAAAAAAAAAAAAAAAAAAAAAAAAAAAAAAAAAAAAAAAAAAAAAAAAAAAAAAAAAAAAAAAAAAAAAAAAAAAAAAAAAAAAAAAAAAAAAAAAAAAAAAAAAAAAAAAAAAAAAAAAAAAAAAAAAAAAAAAAAAAAAAAAAAAAAAAAAAAAAAAAAAAAAAAAAAAAAAAAAAAAAAAAAAAAAAAAAAAAAAAAAAAAAAAAAAAAAAAAAAAAAAAAAAAAAAAAAAAAAAAAAAAAAAAAAAAAAAAAAAAAAAAAAAAAAAAAAAAAAAAAAAAAAAAAAAAAAAAAAAAAAAAAAAAAAAAAAAAAAAAAAAAAAAAAAAAAAAAAAAAAAAAAAAAAAAAAAAAAAAAAAAAAAAAAAAAAAAAAAAAAAAAAAAAAAAAAAAAAAAAAAAAAAAAAAAAAAAAAAAAAAAAAAAAAAAAAAAAAAAAAAAAAAAAACAAGTTTCCACCTCCCTTTTGCTCTCACACTCCCTCATTAATTCACCAAATCTTGCAGTACCCAAGTGTGGGGGGAGGACCAGTTGGTTCTGTTTGATTGTGTGATCGTGTCAGTAGCTCACTATGATGTCATGTGCATATGCTGGCAGTAAGTTCAGCGCTATATTTTTGATTGGCATCTTTATTGACATTGTTCACACACTGTCTTTATTCCGGTATGTGCTCTGATTCTTCTATGTTGCTTACCCCTATTTACCTTTATTTGACCGAATATGGACATTGAGGGCATTGTCCATCTTAAGTGTGGGGGGGTGGCAAATAGGTGTTAGCTACCGGGTTTATCTCTTTTGTTGTTTAGAGTTTAAAGGGGCGAAGCAACCTCACAAAAACTATTTCTTGAATACACTATTTTTGCTTCACCGTCAACCGGTATGTCCTCCAAAGTACCTTGATCCTGTTTTTGCTGGAATTTATGGGGTGCAAGCTGATATTAATAGGTGGTTTAAAATTGAGGTTCAGATTGATGGTAGAATTGTCAGTAGTGATATGTGGCACAACACTTTTAATAATCGTGAACCTGTGTATAGAGAGCTTTGTTTAGAATTTTATTCTACTGTGAGTTTGACAAAGGAGTTGAATAAGATAAACAACATTTTTGAAGAGAGGGTTGTTACATTCTTTTGTGGGGGACAGTCTAGGAAGATGTCTATTCCTGAATTCGGTTATTATTGTGGGATGTATACACGGGAACAGCTTGATAATCGTGATTTTAGGGCTTTGTTAAGAAAAGGGTTATTTGTGAAACAAGATATAGGAGATGGTGAGTCAATTACTCAGTATTGGACCAGAATTTCTGGGGGACATGCTTGGCCCACTGGGGGAAGTGCTAGTGTTTCTAAGATTCAGAGTGTTAAGTTGAGATTGTTACATCGTATGATTGTCACGTTCTTGGTTCAGAGGTCTACCCATTGGGATAAGGCATATCAGTTAGATTTGTGGTTGATGAAGTTGTTTACCGAGGGAGCCCCGAGGAGATTTGCTTTGGCTCCTATGGTTGTTATTGATAGAATGGTGAATCACTCGGATTCAAAGTTGGTTTTGGGTCAGTTTGTTACCCGCATTTATAAGCGGATGGGAGTTTTTGGGGAGGACGCATGTCAGGAAGAGTTGTCTGCAGCTGTTCGACAAGAAAGTTTGACGGAGAAAGAGTTGATTCTGGGAAAAATTGTGAAGAAGCCGAAAAAGAATGAACGGGCTCAGTTATTGGAAGATACTGGAGTTATTGCTGCACCGCCTGAAGTTGAGGAGGATGATGATGAAGAGGAGATGGGGGATGCTCCTCAGGAGCCTCAGAGGAGGCGGGGCCGTCCTAGCATTGATTTGACTGATTTAGGATCTCAGCTGCAGAGGATTATCGACGACCAGCAGTCTAGCCGCCAGGCATTTGATGATTACCAGCGGCGGATGGACCAGGATATCACATGGGTTGGATCACAGCAGGCTTACACCAACTATACGTTGGATTATTACCAGCCTATGTGGAGTGCCCAGTATCACGGGAGACCATTTGTTCCAGAGGACCCGATTCCTGCTTTTTCACCACCTCCTATTCATGTTCCGACTTATCGTCAGGGAGGAGGTTCGTTCTTCCCACACGATCTTGGGGGATCTCCTCGTGGCCCTGTACAGTTCGGTACTTTTGGAGGTAGGTCGTCTGTTGATGCAGGAACTAGTGCTGATTGGAGACCTTGGACTACTGGACCGTCTGGTGGTGATGTTGGTGGATCATCCTCTTTTCAGCCTGGTTTCGTTGCAGGTTCTGGTTCGGGCTTTGGTGGTGGACCTACTGGAGGAGATGCTGGTGCTTCTAGTTCAGGTCAGGAGGGGGAGCGTACTTGGGTCACTGATTTGTTTGATACATCCGGTCTCCCCTATGGCTATCATGGCCAGTTTCAGTGACCGTGGGATTTGACGCATCTGAGCTTGATTCTGGTTTGCATGCTTGTTGTACATTTATTTGTGTTTGGTATCCATCCTACGGGGTGATGAAACTTTTGTTTTCTTTTCTTTTGTTCTTTAATTCTCTGCATGCGACTGTAGATTACTTTAATTTTGTACGGATATTTGTTTGTGTGTGCTATTTGAGATTGGACAGGTCTGAACGTTTGATGGTAATGCCTAGTGGAACCCAAGTGTGGGGGGAGGACCAGTTGGTTCTGTTTGATTGTGTGATCGTGTCAGTAGCTCACTATGATGTCATGTGCATATGCTGGCAGTAAGTTCAGCGCTATATTTTTGATTGGCATCTTTATTGACATTGTTCACACACTGTCTTTATTCCGGTATGTGCTCTGATTCTTCTATGTTGCTTACCCCTATTTACCTTTGGTTTGACCGAATATGGACATTGAGGGCATTGTCCATCTTAAGTGTGGGGGGGGGGGGGGGGGGGGGGGGGGGGGGGGGGGGGGGGGGGGGGGGGGGGGGGGGGGGGGGGGGGGGGGGGGGGGGGGGGGGGGGGGGGGGGGGGGGGGGGGGGGGGGGGGGGGGGGGGGGGGGGGGGGGGGGGGGGGGGGGGGGGGGGGGGGGGGGGGGGGGGGGGGGGGGGGGGGGGGGGGGGGGGGGGGGGGGGGGGGGGGGGGGGGGGGGGGGGGGGGGGGGGGGGGGGGGGGGGGGGGGGGGGGGGGGGGGGGGGGGGGGGGGGGGGGGGGGGGGGGGGGGGGGGGGGGGGGGGGGGGGGGGGGGGGGGGGGGGGGGGGGGGGGGGGGGGGGGGGGGGGGGGGGGGGGGGGGGGGGGGGGGGGGGGGGGGGGGGGGGGGGGGGGGGGGGGGGGGGGGGGGGGGGGGGGGGGGGGGGGGGGGGGGGGGGGGGGGGGGGGGGGGGGGGGGGGGGGGGGGGGGGGGGGGGGGGGGGGGGGGGGGGGGGGGGGGGGGGGGGGGGGGGGGGGGGGGGGGGGGGGGGGGGGGGGGGGGGGGGGGGGGGGGGGGGGGGGGGGGGGGGGGGGGGGGGGGGGGGGGGGGGGGGGGGGGGGGGGGGGGGGGGGGGGGGGGGGGGGGGGGGGGGGGGGGGGGGGGGGGGGGGGGGGGGGGGGGGGGGGGGGGGGGGGGTGTGGGGGGAGGACCAGTTGGTTCTGTTTGATTGTGTGATCGTGTCAGTAGCTCACTATGATGTCATGTGCATATGCTGGCAGTAAGTTCAGCGCTATATTTTTGATTGGCATCTTTATTGACATTGTTCACACACTGTCTTTATTCCGGTATGTGCTCTGATTCTTCTATGTTGCTTACCCCTATTTACCTTTATTTGACCGAATATGGCCATTGAGGGCATTGTCCATCTTAAGTGTGGGGGGAGGACCAGTTGGTTCTGTTTGATTGTGTGATCGTGTCAGTAGCTCACTATGATGTCATGTGCATATGCTGGCAGTAAGTTCAGCGCTATATTTTTGATTGGCATCTTTATTGACATTGTTCATCATTGTTAGAGGATATCTACTAGTAGTTGATTTCAAAAAAAAAAAAAAAAAAAAAAAAAAAAAAAAAAAAAAAAAAACAAAAAAAAAAAAAAAAAAAAAAAAAAAAAAAAAAAAAAAAAAAAAAAAAACAAAAAAAAAAAAAAAAAAAAAAAAAAAAAAAAAAAAAAAAAAAAAAAAAAAAAAAAAAAAAAAAAAAAAAAAAAAAACAAAAAAAAAAAAATAGGTTTAAGCTACCGGGTACATCACTTTTGTTGTTTTGCCATTGAGATTTCTACCGGTTTTGTTGATGTGTCCCTCTCATAGGCCTTTGGATTTTATCCGAGGGTAGGAGTCTCTATCTTGAGCTCTTCACTGTGATGTGCATGTTTGGAATCGGTGTTGTCAATTTGGTGGGATAATAGAGGTTGATGTGGTTTGTAAAACTTGAGTGGGGCTTGTCCTTGTGGTAAATTGCTTTTGATCACTTAATTCATATTTTAATGAGCAATTTTACTACAAACTTTTTCCTTGGCAACATTTTTAACCGGCGAAATGTGTTCGGAACGATTATTGGGCTTATCCTTGTGGTTTGATAACATTACTTGCATACTCAAAATTTCCCTAACACCTAAAAGTTGTGAGATTCATTGTTCATATATAGATGTGCTCTAGTAGTGTGATTTGGCAAAAAATAGGTTTAAGCTACCGGGTACATCACTTTTGTTGTTTTGCCATTGAGATTTCTACCGGTTTTGTTGATGTGTCCCTCTCATAGGCCTTTGGATTTTATCCGAGGGTAGGAGTCTCTATCTTGAGCTCTTCACTGTGATGTGCATGTTTGGAATCGGTGTTGTCAATTTGGTGGGATAATAGAGGTTGATGTGGTTTGTAAAACTTGAGTGGGGCTTGTCCTTGTGGTAAATTGCTTTTGATCACTTAATTCATATTTTAATGAGCAATTTTACTACAAACTTTTTCCTTGGCAACATTTTTAACCGGCGAAATGTGTTCGGAACGATTATTGGGCTTATCCTTGTGGTTTGATAACATTACTTGCATACTCAAAATTTCCCTAACACCTAAAAGTTGTGAGATTCATTGTTCATATATAGATGTGCTAGGTGTTTACGGTTTTGGTTTGATTGCCTTGTAAATACGTCCCTCTCTTAGGCTCTTGGATTTATTCGGGAGTAAGGGTTTTCATTTTGATGCCCTGCACTAAGATGTGCGTGTTTGAGGTTAATCCATTCCATTTCCGGGTTCTTCTCTTGATAAGAGTGTGCCGGTGATGTGTTGATTCTAGAACTTGGCCTGGTGATCGTGACTAAGTACATCGGATGACGAATTGGCATTTAGGTTTGACCATACTTTTTCTTTCTTTCTTTTCTTAATTAACCTATATTCCCATTCATTCGTTGTAAATATCCACCATATATACCTTAGTTTAACTATACAACCTACCTTTATGCCTATTTTGGATGATGTACTTGGTGCTTGCGCCGTGTTGGTGGAGCAATGATCCTAGTTCAAGCCTATGGTAAAATAGCATACATCACGACCGTGCTATGAGTGATTCTTCATATATATTCAACCCCAAAAGTAAGTTTGTTGGAGTAGAATGATTTTGATAGGTTCGGTTGTTTCACTTGTGCTTGGTTGTGTTATCGTGGCTTGCGGATTGTTCAGGTATTGTCAAACATTTCGGGTTTTCATTTAAGATTAAAACTGCTTCACCCAACCTTTTTGTCATTTGACATACTTGGTGTGGCTTCTTTTTGATACTCGTCATTGTTTATTTTGCTCCATTGTCAAGGATTACTTTATGCTTTAATTCAGGATTTGCTTGAGGACAAGCAATGCTCAAGTGTGGGGGGATTTGATGTGACCAACTTATACCCGTTGCCCACATCGTTATTGGCCTCTTTATTTTATGTTTTTAGTCGATTTTGTTGGCATTTGGTGCGTTTATGGGTTTGTTAGTGGTTTCAGGTTCTAAACAGGTGACGCATCCATTTTGTGCAATTTCGAGTAATTTCGCGGCCATGAAGTTGATTGGAGAGTTTGAGTGGTGAAAAGTGATGGAAATTATGCAAGTCTTCATATGTTGATGAGTGGCTCGAGACCAGATGTATTGTACTGCGACGCAGTGGGAGTAATCACATACCACTGCGCCGCAGTCATCTATATGGCATGGAGACTTGTGACCAGTAAGATATCACTGCGACGCAGTGGTGTGGACTGGACCACTGCGCCGCAGTCATCAGGGTGGAAAGAGCAGTTCGAGACCAGTGAGAATACACTGCGACGCAGTGGTGGTGGACTGGACCACTGCGCCGCAGTCATCAGGGTGGAAAGAGCAGTTCGAGACCAGTGAGAATACACTGCGACGCAGTGGTGGTGGACTGGACCACTGCGCCGCAGTGAGTCTTTTCCAGCAGGCACTTTTGGCCAGTAAGATATGACTGCGACGCAGTGGGGGCATTGCACGCCCACTGCGCCGCAGTGAATGGTCGGATCTGAAGGGTTTTGGGCAGCTTTTGCACCAAAAGAAGGGAGGTATAAATAAGAAAAATGACCTAAATTCCAATCTATCAAAATATCTTTCTAGGAGCTGCACTTCAAGGAATTCTTCAAGGGTCAATTCAAGATCTAATCGTCTTCGATTCATTGAAGATTCACGTGCACCCATCTAGATCGTATCTACTTATTGTCTTGCAATTTCGTTTCTTCAAACAATTGGTACTTTATGTTCTTTCTTGATTCTTATTGTAATTTCAATTTGATCATGAGTGGCTAATTCTTCTATTGTCCACCTTGATGAAACTAGACGAATGATGTGATTGCTTTATATTTTAATTCAAAGAGTTGATTTCAATTATCGTTGTGTCGTGATCTTGATGATTTAATTCCTTTATTTGTATTAATTTGATATTGGTGGCATGTGTGTTCTTCGTTAGTGGTACTAGTCGAATGCATATGTGATTTTCTAACGGTCGCTTGTCTATGAGCGATTATCACTAGTTCATGGTATGATAGTGAATGTCAAATTAATAAAAGGAGTCATTTTGTCAACGTGTCTAGAAACGGTTGGTGGTACCACGTTTTAATTCACATAGGCGCAATTGGTAATTTGGTAATCAAACAAGCTAAGTGTTGGTAAGGTTGTCTAGGCGTTGGTGGTACCGGCTTGGGTAATTAAACTAGCAGTTAGGTGTTTAGGTGACTTGTGAGCGGTTGGTGGTACCACGCGAGCATTTCATTCTCTCACGTTTATCGTGTCAACTCTTAACGAATTTGGTCTTAACTGAAAGCAATCATGTCTGAAGGCTAGCGGAGTCAAGGTGGATGATATTTACCATTATTGTTTGAGACTTACCTTTACTTATACGCATTTGTCTTTTAAAGTTATTGTCAGAGTGAGAATCAAAGTAACACCCTTTTTCCAAACCCCTTTACTAAACAATTAATTCGAACCAATCCCCGCGAACGAACCTGGACTTACCTTTTTACTATATTGCATACGATCGGGTCCACTGCCCGATAGTGTGTAGTAGTGAGTTTTTAGGTATTTCTTGTTTATAAATTTTAAACTCGATTTAGCACATCAGTGTTGAGCGTCAGATTGACTTGGTTGGTTTGCAGTAGGTGGTTAAGTGGCTGCCTTAGACTTGGTTGCCTTCTTTCTTGGCCTATGACAAACACATAGCCAAACTTAGGAAAACCCTAATACTCAAGTTATGTAAATAAACCTAGTTGGAAGGATTGCATACCTGTTTTCAGTTGGCTGGCTTGATTGTCCTTTGCATGACTTGGAGTTGTGACCCTTGTTCTTGCATTTTCCACAAGTAATAGTTCCCCCTCTCTTTGACAGTTTATTACCTTTCACAATTGGTTCATTCTCATATTGGCTTCTCTTTCTTTTCTTTTTTGGCCTCCCAACTTGTGTGTGGTGTTTAGGAGGTAGAATCTTAATTGGATTATTACTTCTTTGCCAGTATGTTGCACCAACAATAGGTTCAACCTTGTTTGAATACACTTGCTGCCATGTCTGCAGAGTATATACAGTATGCACCCAGTCTTCAACCTCCCCTACATCATAACCAAACTTATCCATCTTCCAAAGAACAGCAACAACATGTTTGCAAGGTATCCCTGTCAGGTGCCACTTCCTGCAAGAACATTCTCTATTTTGCATATCAACCACAACTTGTTCATTCCATGGCCCATTAACCTGGAATCTGTTTTCCCCATTCCAGATAACATTAAACTTTTATGCCTCCTTCTTATTTGTTTCAAGGATTTCTGTGGCTGTTGGAGTGAGTGGACCCTTACATGTGTCAATAACTTCTTGCACCTTAACTATCCTCTTCATTAGATACTCCCTAATGAACTCTAAGGCAGTGATGATTGGTTTGTCTCTTCCCTTAACTAGTTTACTATTGAATGATTCACAAATATTGTTCAAAAGTATGTCACACTTTGCTCTCCCTGAATACATGTTAAAATTACACAATTACTTAATATGCTAACACAATACTAGAAATATATGCACAATGAATCCATATAATTAACATGTACCTGAAAAGTGAGCTCTAGACCAAGATTGGGCTGGAATTTTTCTCAAGTAATCATAAGCTTCAGGATGGATTCTCTGGATTTCTGACATTGCATTCTCAAACTCAGCCTGTGTTGTTCTTGTGGCTGCAAACCAAAGGTTTTCTCTCAACCCACCATCTCTGAATTTTGCCTTCATGTTCTCATTGATGTGCCTCAAACAAAATCTATGCTCTGCACTAGGAAAGATTTTATTGATGGCTGGAAGGATACCCTGCATAAAATGTTTAACAATAATTATACAATAATTAAAATATATTTAACAATAATTATACAGTAATTATAAAATATTTAACAATAATTAAAACTTACCTTCTGCCTGTCAGATATGAATGTGAAATTAGCATTGTTGGGCAGTCCCAAATCATCCCCAAGGCACTGCAAGAACCATTCCCAGGATGCCTTGCATTCAGCTTCAACCAGTGCATATGCAACAGGATAGATCCCATTGTTCCCATCCACACTAACTGCAGTTAGCAATTGACCAGGGTAGGGACCTTTCATAAAAGCCCCATCTAACCCCAACAGCTCCCTACCTAACTCTTGAAAACCCTTCTTTAATGAACCAAGACACACAAAAATTCTCCTAAAATCCCTACTCTCAAACTGTTCTGAGGTGGTTGGATGAAAATCCAACTTAACAGTGGTGCCTGGATTCCTATGTTTCAACTCAAATATATACTCCCTTAGCAATGAAAACTGGTCATGGAAGTCTCCCCTCAATTTCTTGACTGCTTTATCCTTGGCTCTATAAGCTGTCATTCTGGAGATGTTTATTCCAAACTTTTTTGACAATTGATCTTCAATTGCTTCACCAGAGATGTCTGGATTGGATCTCACAATGTCACTCACATGTTCAGATAAAAAAGTGGAGTTGGCTGCACTTAATTTTCTGGATTTTAGGCATGTGTGCTCACTATTAAAAGTCTTCACAGTCCAACGCTCCTTTCCTTCTGGTTTTGACATGTGTAGGGTCCAAGGACAAGTGGGTTTTGGTGAAATCACCTTTTTTCCCTTACTTGACTCCCCTTCATTTTTTGAACCTTCAGTTTGAACCTTCTTCTTTATAGCAGGCTTCTGTCTACCCCGCTGCTTTTTGGCACATGGAACATGGCCATAACATCTAGCTCTAACCCTAAATGAATCATTCTTATAAAACTTAATATTCCTATTTGTTTCAACTGCATGTTGTTTTACCAAAACCTTCACTTGTTCTCTGTCAGCAAATGATTGTGAAAGATAGAATGGTGGTTTAATGACATTGTCACAAATGGATTTCTGCTCATTTTGAAACTCCTTAATCTGCATTTTTCTTTTGGAAACTGGATCATCACAATCAGAACCTACACCACTGTCATAAGCATCAAAGTCAATCCCAATCACTTCTTCACCCACTTTCAACTCTCCCACACTTGATTCTACTCCTTTTCCTAACCAGTTAACATGAAGCCTGCTAAATGTTCTATCAAACTTAGACATGTCTACATGTACATCATGAACCTTGTCACTCTCATCCACTGGGAAATCTTCCTCATTTTCCACTTCAATATGTTGTTCTGGCTTATAAACATTACCCCCTTCATCTAAACCATCTAAACCAACTGCATTGTCATCTAAAGCAACTGCATTGTCATCTAAAGCAACTGCATTCACATCTAAAGCAACTGCATTGTCATCTAAAGCAACTGCATTCACATCTAAACCAACTGCATTCTCATCATCAAACAATTTCCTACAAGGTCTACTAGTTTCACCATGTTCAAAATTATTTCCTATTGATGTTGTACCATGTTCTACATACATCTCAATAAACCTAGTTCTCCTAGCATGCATTATCATATTTCTTAAATCTTGATGATTGCATATAGGAAAAAGATCCAAATCCAAATCTCCACCAGGTTTCTTATAGTGTAAAAACAGTTGCATATTATGATCAACCTTCGCATATTCTACAACCACAGTTTTGAAGTCATTTACCTCAAACTCCAAAGTATCGAAATTCAGCCAGTCTATTATGACCTTCTGACCACCAACATACTTTCTTTCAGGGAAAGGTGTAAAATAACCAGCATAATGTATTGCCATTGAGAACATTTCTGGGTAATCATCTGATGAAGAAAAACGATTTTTGTTAGTTATCAAAAAATAAATTAATAATAAACACTAAATAATATTAGATATTACTGATAATATTATTAATAACAAACACTAAATAATATTAGATATTACTGATAATAATTAATAATAAACACTAAATAATATTAGATATTACTGATAATATTATTAATAATAAACCCTAAATAATATTAGATATTACTGATAATTATCAATAATAAACCCTAAAACATACCATATAGTTTCTTGTGCAAAATAATATCGAAATCTTTATCTCGAGTAACTCCTGTTGTGCCTTGATTTTTCTTAGCCATTTTTTTGATCGGTTAGGGTTAAGTTTGGGGATGATTTTGGGAAATAAAGGGGGAAATAGGGTGGGGCTGATTATATAGGGAAGAGAGAGACGCGGGAAAGAGAAAAGTACAGATTTGCCCTCACGTGTAACGCACGTGTAAGGGTTAACGGCTGAAAACCAACTCCGTTTGGTCGCGGAGTCTAAATTGCAAAAACTGACCAACGTTAGGGGTTTTATTGTAATTAATTCACTTTAGGGTCAAAACTGTGAAAATTGCCAAGTTGAGGGACGAAAAATGTAATTTTCTCTTTAAATATTATCATTGTATTTTTTAGAGACATTATATGGTTGCAAACCCTGGGCATTCCGGCCCATCGACAGCCCCCGTCAAAAAGAGCAAAAATAAGCTAAGCGTACATGAAAGTTTATACTTAGAGCATCTCCAATGGGATTTGATCAATAACTTTTTTTTTACAAAAAAGTCTTTCAAAAGCTTTTTTCCATTGGGCTAAAAGACTTTTTTGTTGAAAAGGTTGAGAAACTTCAACCTATTGATGAGAATAAACCATCTTTCATCAATATTTAATTGAATTTTAATGGTTTTTGAGGTTTTTTAAGCTTTTACCATTGGAGCAAAAGCTTTTTCAATAGCTTTTTTATAAAAATCTTTTACAAAAGGCTTGAACATTGGAGATGCCCTTAGAACGAAAGAAGTAAACGAATACACAATGCATGTAAAATACTCTCTCTATATATATGATATATACAAAATGAAGTTAACAACAAATAATGAAATAATTGATTAATGGAAAAGGGTATGCTCGTAAAAGGTATTGAAAAATGGGACCAGGTTTTGTCCTCATGTTAGAGCACTGAGATAAATTTGGAATTGGTCATTTACAAAAGACGATATGAATAGCAGTAGAGCCATGTGAATCAACATAACTACATAAGTAAATAAATACCATCCCGTAATTAAATTATCAATAATACAATTTGCTACTACATGTAAAACCATTTACCGCAAGGACTTAAATATATTTTCTATTCTTATTGTAGAAACTTATATAAATTGCACGGATTATCTATACTTTTGTTGATAATTCATTAATTTGTCTTTCAAATAAAATGCAATAGTTTATGTGTTTATGTATATGGTTTATGTATATATCAGTTCATTCATGAGGGGTAGATCCAGACTCAAATTCTATACCATCAGATTATAGAATAATTAGATCAAATGTTTTCTAATTTTTTTTTCTTGAATATGATACCTTGTATATAAACACAATTTTAAATAAGAAAATATACATTTAGATCGACACTTTGGGTCTACCCCTGAGCGACTTAAGTGAACAAACAATTAACAAAGATATTTTATTTTCCGACTAATCTTTAAAATATCTTCACACTTTAATCAAAATTCGCTTTTTACAATAACATTTTCTATTAAGTAGTTAGTCTAATGCTGAAAATGATTTGTTAAAAAGATAGAACGTTAACAGATAAGTTTTAGTACATACTGTATTGCAACAACAACAACAACAACAAAAAGTTGATAACAAGAATTAACATGTACTGTACTAGAAAAATTATAGTCTATTATTTCAGCTGATATAAACCAATAATTAATAAAGGGTAATGTTCAAAAAATAATTTTAATAGTTAATAAAGGGTCCAAATATAACATAGACAAGGGAAAGATTCTTGTATAAAAGGGAAAATTGTCATCCTTGCAATAATCATTATACCCACTTTACCTTTATTCTAAAATCAATGAAATGTAACAAACGGGGGGTAACTGAAAATGAATACAGTAAACACTACTGTTTTTCCCTAAAAAGGTTAACTAAAATTTCTTCTAAACAGAAAAAAATATAAATATAATAAATTTTGAAATTTAAGATCCTCAAGCTGTTAAGAGTAAACGATAAAAACAAAATGGTTTAGAGACGTTAAAAAAATGGAATATTTGAATTGACCTAATTAATTACCCTTAATGGACCTTCATTTTAAGGAAGACATATAAAAAGTTACTTTTTTAATATATCTTACACTCAAAACTTTTATCTACTAAATTATAGTTTTATATACTATAACAGTATTATCTTTACATCAATTACATTTATATCAACCTATACCACTCGACGTCGTTACCACCACCAAAAATCGACACCGTCACCACCAGTCACCGCCGCTACTAGACCGTCTTCGCCGCCACCGCCACCGCATTACGCGATATACCATGATAGTACATGTCAATATATATACATACACACATATACATTTATATAGAGTTTTTGTTTAGTAGGTTAGTGTTTGTTAAATATGTACTCATTTAAAAAAATGGAATATTTGAATTGACCTAATTAATTACCCTTAATGGACCTTCATTTTAAGGAACACATATAAAAAGTTACTTTTTTAATATATCTTACACTCAAAACTTTTATCTACTAAATTATAGTTTTATATACTATAACAGTATTATATTTACATCAATTACATTTATATCAACCTATAACACTCGACGCCGTTACCACTACCAAAAATCGACACCGTCACCACCAGTCACCGCCGCTACCAGACCGTTTTCGCCGCCACCGCCACCGCATTACGCGATATACCATGATAGTACATGTCAATATATATACATACACACATATACATTTATATAGAGTTTTTGTTTAGTAGGTTAGTGTTTGTTAAATATGTACTCATTTGAATGAATTTTTCATTTTTTCCAATTCTACTTGTTATAAGAATAATTGACCGAAATAATATATTAATGAAAGAAAGAAATAAAAAAGAGAGAAAAAGGATGATAATACTAAACATAGTTTTTATGACTATGTTTGATATGTGGCAACTTGAACGTGCATATATATATTGAAATATGACTCATTTTATTAAGTAGCAAGTTATTTAATACATATTTGAAATATAATACTAAACATAGTTTTTATGACTATGTTTGATATGTGGCAACTTGAACGTGCATATATATATTGAAATATGACTCATTTTATTAAGTAGCAAGTTATTTAATACATTATTACTCGTAAATCAACTTTTTTCAACAAAAAAAACTCGTATTAATATAATTGTAAAAATGAAAAAAGAATGGTATTGCCGACAATAATTTGAATCTTGGCCACTAAATGGTAATTAATTAGGTGAATACTAAACTGGCCCCTCATTTATAAAAAAGGTACTTAATTGTTTGTACTATTGCCTTTTACACCCTCCATTATTTCTACCATACTCATTTCACTCACCAAAAAGTTGATTTTTATGTCACACATCTAGTCTCGTTTCTATTATTTAACTTTTTCTAGAATAAACTATCATATGACTCACCTAATTTATTATAATAATAATTTAAATCTTGTAAGTGATTTATTTTTTATACTTTTTTTAGATTATGGTGAATGGTGATGGCTCTATATAGTCTATACAATGCAATTAACGTATTATTGCAATATTTTATTTATTTTTTATATTTAACTGTCTTTAGCTTATAAACGATGATTGCAATATACTCCAAAATTATTGTTAGACCTATTGTGTTTGTTCATATAACTTGTCGAGACAAATTTTAACTGTGGTTTTGTTTAAGTTGAAGCACATAATGAAACATTAGGAATTAAGATTGGGATACTAGCTATCATACGGGGTATCGAGAAAACATTATTAAAACTGTATGACGTACTAATTATCTAGGAGTACAATTTTAATAGAACTATTTTAGATTTTTAAGAGTATAATATGGGCATTTACTGAGAAAGCATAAATAGTTAACTATAAGTGCTTCTCGAAATCTCAATCACACAAAAGTCGATCATGTTGAATCAGATTGCAATAAAATCTCGTCAAGCAGAATGTTTCTGACGTCTATGAGTATCGAGTCTTTTTTTTTTTTTTTTTTTTTTTTTTTTTTTTTTTTTTTTTTTTTTTTTTTTTTTTTTTTTTTTTTTTTTTGTTTCTGACGTCTATGAGTATCGAGTCTAGCTCCTCTAAGTTTAAAAAAATAAGAAATCAAGCACCTCTTAAGAAAGTGATAAATCTACAACTTTAGGATTCATTTCTCACAAAATACATCTTTAAAACAAATTGTATAAGTTGGTGATACATAACTTTGATATTAAATTAATTAAACCTTATAATTAAATTATCGCATACTATTTTTAACGCCACGCGTACCCCGACCAAAGAATAAAAGGTAACCGGACCAGATACTTTCCGCGGCGATATCGCCGCGGAAAGTCGGAAAAAGACAAATGACTGTCAACCACCAGCATTAATTGCGGAAATACTTTGACCAAACTTTCCGCGGCGATATCGCCGCGGAAAGTCGAAAAAGACAAAATACTGTAACAACCACCAGCATTAATTGCGTGAAGATTTTGACTAACTTTCCGCGGCGATATCGCCGCGGAAAGTCTCCTCGAATTTCGCGTCAAACTTGACCGTCCGTTTCTTTCTTATAACCCTTCGTTTCTTCTTTCTTATCCCCCCCATACTTCTTTTTCTTCTTTTCTTCCTGCCGAACGAAACCAACAAACCAACATCAAAATACACCTCCAAAATCAAAATACACCTCTTTTCTCCATTTATTCCGGCAAACTTTCCGACCAACTTTCCGCGGCGACTTTCCTTACCGGCCAAATTTCCGCGGCGACTTTCCTGCGAGGTTTCCGGCCATCACTTTTTCCGGCGACTTTCCTTCGAGTTTTCCGGCCATCACTTTTAAATCCGGCCATCACTTTTTCCGGCGACTTTCCTTCGAGTTTTCCGGCCATCACTTTTAAATCCGGCCATCACTTTTTCCGGCGAGTTTTCCGGGCATTTTTCCCGACAAGGTATGTATTTTCCGGCCATCACCCTTTATTTTTGCTTTTATTTCTGGCCATTACCCTTTTTTGTTTGCTTTTATTGTTTTTTGATAGTATATAAAATTTTAACCTTTTAAAAATAACTATAAAAGTAATAAAAAGATAAGTTATAAATAGTATAAAAGTAAATGTGACAATTTTACCTTTATCGTATTGTTGTATGTATTATTAATATGGGTATAATTTGATTTGTAATTTGCAGTATAAATGGCTACAGTTCATGGTGGGGATGGTGGTAATGACCCACCACGTAAATCGTGGGTACGGAAAATTTGGGGCTGCGCCGGGAGCGGTGGTAAGAAATTTTGTGTTTCTATATATTATTTTTTATTTATGGACTTCATGTGAAATTAATAATTCTTTTGTTTTGTAGCACCTAAAAAAGGTCGGGGGAAGAACCAGGCACTAAACCTGGAGAAAAAGTTTCAAGAACAAGGTCGGCTTGAAGTTGATTTTGACACGAAAAGGTTTAAGACGTGGCACGCGGTGGGGGAATCGGGGTCTATGTTTAAAAGCTATATAGGGACATTGGTTCGTGGTAGTGGGGTCCCTATGACTTATGACTCATGGTCGGATGTGCCCCTGCAAGATAAGGCGTTCCTAATTCCAGCCTTAAATGTACAATCTCTATAATATTATATTTCTAAATTGATATTTTGTGAAAATTTGATATATCGCTAACTATTATTTAAAAATTGCAGGAACGGTTCAGGTTGGATCACTTCATCAATTTGGACCCCAATGATGCCATCCGGAAAGCATTTGAGCGCACGATCACCGCTGATGCGCAACATATGTATCGGAACTGGAAAAGCGGATTCAAGAAAACCCACTTCGATGCTAAGGGGGGTTTAGAGAAGATTGCTGAGTTGGAGGGAGCTGTTCCCGCGGGTATGGAGCCGGAGGACTGGTCGGATTTGTTGCGCTTCTACCAGAGGGAGGACCGTGTGAAAAGGGCCAAGACCAACAAGGATAACCGGGCCCTCCAAATCCTCGCAGGGACCCACGGTCGGCAGTCGGCATCTCAGTATGTCGACCAATATGCGGTAACAAAGAATGAAATATTCACTTGTGTTTAAAAATATTTATTTTCTAAATAACTGCTATTCTTATGATAATTTGATGTGCTTACAGCGAACTCATGAGGGAGAAGACCCTGATCTGGTCGAAATGTATGCGGCCAGACACAAGCATGCGGATGGGTCATGGGAACACCCGACAGCTCAAGCTAATTATGTAAATGTCTCTTTTTAAGTTATATTTTAAGTATTACTTACTCATTTTATCAACCTTATATATATACTTTAACGTGATTCAGGACAAGCTCAAGGAGAAGAAGGAGGAGCGTGAACGGGACCCCGTCCCAACACCGCAGCCAGAACTTTTTCCGGCTACATTTGGAAACCGGCCGGGCCACCGCCGTGGCCTAGGGAGGATCGTTCGGGGTGTGGGAGACACAGAGTATGACTACACTCATTTGACGCAGCCACAGGGTACCCCGATCCATCATGGTCAGGGTAGCCAGGCTGGACCATCTCATGCTCAGGGTAGCCAGGCTGGATCATGTCAGACCCCTTTCGATCTCAACTTTGCTCCTCCGCAGGTTGCTTGGTTTGATCCTGATGCTGTATTTAATTGGTCCGCTGCTGCACATGCTCATGGCTCGCAAAGTGATCCCTCCTCTACTACGTTTGGCTCGCAATTTGCTCCCACCTCTCCGTTCTCTTTAGGATCTATAAATTTGGGTAATGACTTGGATTTTTGAAGACCGGAAGGTGCTGTATTTGCCGTTGGTATGTTAATGTCGGGCACCTGCAACAAATAATAGATCAATTAATTAGACTTCATTTTCGGTGTACTCTTCTAGCGTCCGCGATTCATAAAGTTTTTTCCACCATCCGTAAAAAGGCCCCCATTTGCCTTGCGATGAATGCTGGCATGCAATGTTTGTCGATGTTTCTCCATATGTGGGTTCTACAAAGTAAATGGTATGCTTTCGGCATAACAGTTTTGCATGCTTTCATGAGGGCCAGATCCCTGTCCGTGAGTACGACACGTACATCAAACCCTTCACCTAGGGTCGACTTCAAACACTCCAACACCCATCTATAATTATGTTCATGTTCACTTGTGATAAATGCGTACGATATGCTGAAAGTCCTGTTTGTTGAAGTCCCCCCGACAATCTCGACCAATGGCATGTTGTACAAGTTGGTTTTGTACGTGGCGTCTATTTGGATAACCCAAGGAAATGCACGCCACAACTCAAAGGAAGTCGGATGTATAAAAAACAGATTTTGCAACCGATCAGTTGCACTATTTGTGGTGTAATAATACAAGTATTTTTGCTCTTGTAGCAAACTGAACATAACCTGCGACGGTTGAACAAAATGGCGTATGTAGTTCGTTTCAAATACCATATCAAAGTAAATAAATATAAAAAAATGTATATTTTATATATGTAACCTGCATTGGAGTTTCCCCATGTTTTTCGGCCGCCCTCTTCCGTAACGTTTTTAGAAAAATGTGAATGTCCTCCTTGCGGCTCAAGTTTCCTGGAAATTCATCTTTCAACCGCTTTAGAATATGACGGGGATCTGTACCGCGATGATATTCAGCTTCCACAAATGATTTTTCAGCTTCACTCATCCTTCTTGCGTACGCGTAACCCTCTAGATTGTTAGCTGAATAGTGATTATGTCTCGGGTCTATAATGTTGACCGTCCAACCACCATCGCTTTTCAAGCGGCCTTCCAATCTAAAGGGGCAGTCAATTTTTACTGACCTTGTAACGAGCCCAAGTAACCTTTTATCTTTTCCCCCATGAAGATTACACATTAAGGTCATTTTATTGACAACACCGAGTTGGAATTTGTTCGTCGTTTGATTAAGACATAACCAAGCGCATTTGCTGTTCTTTGGGCCCAGTTGAACAGTTCTTCGTGTGAATGAAAAACCTGAAATAGTAAAGTGTTCCCGAAACAAACAAAACTCATTATCGTGACAAAACTTTTAAATAAACGTTGATGTCATCATTTAATAATACCTCCTCGGTGTAAAAATCGTTAGCGTCATAGTCAAATTGGGGGGCCACCTCCGGGGTCTCAAATTCTTCATCAGGCTCTTCTAAATTAAACTCAAAATTGTGATCTCCCCACAAATTCTCAAAAGAATCCATCTGAAAACACATTTATATCAATAATATGATTAAACATAATACATATGTATGGATAAATATCTAAAGTTATAATATACTATATATATATAAATTAATGTATGGCAATATATAATATACTATATATAAAAAATTTTCGGAATGAAAGCAATATGAAATTAGAATGGCAATATAGATACATACCTGCTATGTTGAAAGCAATATGTTCGGAATGAAAGCGTTTTATGTTGAAAGCAATCTGAAAGCAATATGTTCGGAATGAAAGCGAAAACGCAGTATATAAATATACAGATACACTGTTGACCAATAGTATCCATTTATCTTTTTCGAGAAAGTCGAAAAAGACAAAATGTTGTTGATAAAGGTGCACGGATGCTTTTGATAAAGGTGCGTGACTTTCCGCGGCGATATCGCCGCGGAAAGTCTGGTCCGGTTACCCTTTATTTGGTCGGACTACGTATTTCTACGTGATCATATACTAACAAAGTCACCAACAGATTCTTTTTGGAGAACGAGAAATGCATTCTTATGGAATAATGTTGTATCCTTTTCATTTTGCAAGAAAAATACTAATATTTTTTTATTTTTAAAATTACCTTAGTATCCTAAGATGTATATATACCGTAAAAAAACAAGTTTGAAAATTACTTAGGAAGGAAAGCGTTTGTGTGGTCAAACATCATATCAAAATCTTGAAATTAGGTTTTGTGGAAAATACTTCAAATATAATATTGAAAATGTATAAATGTAACATCGTGTGGAACCTTTTTTAATTATTGAGGGAAATTGCTTTATAATAAAGTGGTTTTTATGACAAAACACCCATCCTTTAGCAATAACTCATTGTGATGATCAAACCGGCCTTTTAGAATAGTTGTACATGGTTTGCAATAATTTTTTTACTTTCATAAAATCATCACATATTGCTCTTCAAGTATTGTACTATATGATTATTGAGTTTGGTTGATGTGGTAATATTAATACCCTGCACGAACTAACAAAATTATTTTAGAAAACTATTTTAGTATTTTATGATGGGAACGAAACAGTAGGTTTTACGAAACACGAAAACTATTAAAATCATGAATACTTAAGTTTAACTCTATTAAATGTTACTACTATGGTTAGCCAAAATTATATTTTAAAGGTAATATATATAGGTACTGTGCAATATCCAAGTTGGGTACTCTCTTCTCATACGCTGATCAGCTGATGAATGATGTATATCTAATAAATTTCTCGAGGCAAATGATTTTTTTTTTTGTTTAAAACACATTAACGATTATTTCCATTATTTTAAATGTCAAAAACAAACTTATCTAATAAACATTAATGGCTCTAATCACAACCATTAGCCAATTATTGAATTCTATCAATGTGTATGCAATGACAAAATGATGTTTTTAGGTCTTCGGCCGAATAGTTTATATCATATAAATAACTGTATAAAATATACCGGTAACTCTATATTGGGTTGAAGTACTAAACGTATGTGATTTTAAGTATGTTTTGTTGAGTGACCAATTAACATTGAACTACAATATTACATAAAATAAAACTAAAAATATAAAGAGTATAAACATTGTGGGATTTTCACGATCAACTTTAACCTCCACGAGCATGGTACCCGCGCATTGCGGCGGATACCATGGACAGAGTTTCTCATATCACGATTACCTTGTTTTTTACTCTTGATTTTTGGTCAGTTTGTGTATTACTTCCTTAATTGTTTGCCAAAGAAAGAGGAGAGTGTTTGCGAAAGAAAAAGAGCTATAGAATATGGAAGAGCATGGATACAGAATAATGGGTGTGTAGGGGCAAATAAGTAAATTCGCATGTCAAAAAAATTCTAAACTTTCAACACCACCCAATAATTTTTATAAAGGAGTATAGATGTAACTCTGTCAACATAACCATATTAGCTAAACGGATCAAGATACACTTAATTGTAGGGATGAAAATTTTCACGATCCATATTAGCTAAATATTTTGGGAACCCCGACGTTTGAAACGTAGGACTTTGCTTTTTAATGCAAAGAAGACGATCTAAACGTCAGACTTCTATGACTTATTTATAGTAATAGAAATCTGATACAATGTACTCCCCCGTCCCATGAAAAGTGTTCAGTTTTGAATTGTCAAAGTCTAAATTTTATAACTTTGACACTAAATATTTTTTATTGCATTACATAATATTTGATGAAAGTTATACTTTATGAAAACATATCTAAACCTCTATCAACTCATATAACTTTCATCAAATATTATACAATACAAATAAAAATATTTAAGGTCAAAGTTGCAAAAGAAAGACTTCGAATATTCAAAACAAGACACTTTTGATGAGATGGAGAAAGTATGATTTTTAAATTTATTGTCACGTAATAAAAGTCCGGCGTTTAGAACGTCTACCTTGCATTAAAAAGTGAAGTTCATCGTTTCAAAAGTCAGGGTTCCTAGTCTTACAAATTGTTTTCCCAAAAACACTAGAAACATCATTGGAACTAGGGGTGAGCAAAAACTGAACCGAAAAACCAAAAATTGAAAAAACCCAACAAAACCGAACCAAAAAAACCGAAAACCGAACAAAAACCGAATCCAATGGTTTTGGTTTTCTAAAAACCGAATGGATTGGTTCGGGTTTCGGTTTCATATGCCAAAAACCGATCAAAAACCAACGAACCGAACCAAATATATTTTAATTTATATTTATATATTATATATATATATTATATTTATATTATATATAATATGTTAATATATTTAAAAATATATATATATATATATATATATATATATATATATATATATATATATATATATATATATATATATATATATATATATATATATATATATATATATATATATATATATATATATATATATATATATATATATATATATATATATATATATATATATATATATATATATATATATATATATATATATATATATATATATATATATATATATATATATATATATATATATATATATATATATATATATATATATATATATATATATATATATATATATATATATATATATATATATATATATATATATATATATATATATATATATATATATATATATATATATATATATATATATATATATATATATATATATATATATATATATATATATATATATATATATATATATATATATATATATATATATATATATATATATATATATATATATATATATATATATATATATATATATATATATATATATATATATATATATATATATATATATATATATATATATATATATATATATATATATATATATATATATATATATATATATATATATATATATATATATATATATATATATATATATATATATATATATATATATATATATATATATATATATATATATATATATATATATATATATATATATATATATATATATATATATATATATATATATATATATATATATATATATATATATATATATATATATATATATATATATATATATATATATATATATATATATATATATATATATATATATATATATATATATATATATATATATATATATATATATATATATATATATATATATATATATATATATATATATATATATATATATATATATATATATATATATATATATATATATATATATATATATATATATATATATATATATATATATATATATATATATATATATATATATATATATATATATATATATATATATATATATATATATATATATATATATATATATATATATATATATATATATATATATATATATATATATATATATATATATATATATATATATATATATATATATATATATATATATATATATATATATATATATATATGTTAGAGAAAATTATATATAAAATATATAATATTTATAACAAAAAATATTATTAGTTAATTAAAAATATCTCTATAATTTAGTTTCTATATCATATTTTTTTCTTAACAATTGAAAGTTAAATTTATAACATAATAAACAAAAAGCGTAAAAAAAAAAATTTATAAAAAAAACCGAAACCGATCCAAACCGAACCGAAAACCGACAAACCGAACCGAACAAAAACCGAATCCAATGGTTTTGGTTTTCTAAAAACCGAATGGATCGGTTCGGGTTTCGGTTTTAGGCAAAAACCGACCCAAACCGACCCATACTCACCCCTAATTGGAACTAGAAAAGTTCATATCCGTACAAAATTTTCCACTTTAATATGTATTTGATTTAAGAACTATATTTTCTCGAAAATCTATATACCTTATAAAGCAAATCTTCTTTTTTTCTCCTTAAACTTTCTACCTTCAAAAAGACGAAAATACCTTTATTTCTATAACTATCCTTATAACTCACACCATGAAATACCTACATTACCCTTTACTAACACCTACCTTTTTTTTTCCTTACGTTAACGCCACCATCACCTGCCGCCGCATTGCGCGTGTACCCCTCTCGTAAATGATTAATTAATACTCGTCAATATATAAATGACTATTGGAAGGTATTGTATAATTGCTTAACAAAATAACACCATTGGCCTATCGGAGGTCTTTAGTTCTAGTAATACCTCCTAATTTTTTTAATTTTTTTTAATTTTTTTGAAATTATGTACCAATGGTTAACTGAACTGGCCAACAATTTAATCATAACTGTTTGATACATAACCAAAAGGTTAAAGTTTCTCGCTTAACCAAAAAACTTTAGTCGAGGAATATATCATAACCACATTAAACCGACCCACTCATGCTCCTAATTAAAGATACTCGTTATGGATGGCATAGAGGCCATATATGGGGCAAGGATAATTCTAGATGGTGTGAGGTATTATAGTACGATGTTTGACGCTAGTTTAAAATCCCACGTGGTATATATGGACAATAATATATATATATATCTAAGTAATGCAATTATTTATCATATAACGTTTCTATGTCAGCTATTTTTTTGAAAAGGATCAAAAGATGTAAATCAATCGTTCCAAGTATTTAGGCTTATATGTAATTTAAATTTGTGATCATTTGCACTTCTTCATCATATGGCATTTCTATGTCAACTATTTTTTAGGACCGTGTTTGGTTAGTATACTTATGGAAGACTCAAAAGATGCAGTGTATGCAAATATAAACTAGTTGAGAGACAAGGGAAAAGGCTTGTAATGTAAATTTGTGATCATTTGCACTTCTTCTAGCCGACAATTTTCCAAAGAGGAGACAACAAATTCAACTTGTGTTGTAATGCAAAATTAAAGCACGTCATCACTGCATTCTTCCGGCCAATTTACTATCTTTTCTTAGAGGGTGGCTAACGGCCTCTCCGGTTTTTTGACCTTCACTTGGCCTCTTCGGTTTGGAACTTTCAGTTAAGCGACTCTTGTAGGTCAATTGTGATACGATGTTATAACGAACGCGACAAATTAAATGAATACTTGTAATGGATGAATAAACGACACCCGAGTCATTAAACAATTTTTGTAAGTGTCTATAAAATTTATACAAAAATGTACAGTTGAGGAAGCCTATACAGCCTAAGACATAGAGAGATAATACGCAAAGCATGTATGATGACGTACCCACCCAACCGATGGCACGTAGAGTACACCCAGGATGACTTAACCTTCGATAAATAAGGAAAAGATACGTGCTTATCACCAAGGCCAGCGTTTTGCGAAAAGATAACACCATATCACATTATTCTCGGAAACAATATAAATCACCCCCAAAACCCTACTTGAGGGTTAAGTCACGAAATTCCTATAAATAGGGGAAAGAATGGCCAATCAAGATATACAACACACACCAATATTTGGCGTACAAAAGGTCTAACCTTACCGCAAGGGAATCGCCAGATTATAATCACATTCAAACCCCATTTACACGTTCTAGGAGACCGGATTGGCTGTACAAACACTTGCTACTATATTAGAATATATACAAATAATATATATATATATATATATATATATATATATATATATATATATATATATATATATATATATATATATATATATATATATATATATATATATATATATATATATATATATATATATATATATATATATATATATATATATATATATATATATATATATATATATATATATATATATATATATATATATATATATATATATATATATATATATATATATATATATATATATATATATATATATATATATATATATATATATATATATATATATATATATATATATATATATATATATATATATATATATATATATATATATATATATATATATATATATATATATATATATATATATATATATATATATATATATATATATATATATATATATATATATATATATATATATATATATATATATATATATATATATATATATATATATATATATATATATATATATATATATATATATATATATATATATATATATATATATATATATATATATATATATATATATATATATATATATATATATATATATATATATATATATATATATATATATATATATATATATATATATATATATATATATATATATATATATATATATATATATATATATATATATATATATATATATATATATATATATATATATATATATATATATATATATATATATATATATATATATATATATATATATATATATATATATATATATATATATATATATATATATATATATATATATATATATATATATATATATATATATATATATATATATATATATATATATATATATATATATATATATATATATATATATATATATATATATATATATATATATATATATATATATATATATATATATATATATATATATATATATATATATATATATATATATATATATATATATATATATATATATATATATATATATATATATATATATATATATATATATATATATATATATATATATATATATATATATATATATATATATATATATATATATATATATATATATATAGGTATTATAGTACGATGTTTGACGCTAGTTTAAAATCCCACGTGGTATATATGGACAATAATATATATATATATCTAAGTAATGCAATTATTTATCATATAACGTTTCTATGTCAGCTATTTTTTTGAAAAGGATCAAAAGATGTAAATCAATCGTTCCAAGTATTTAGGCTTATATGTAATTTAAATTTGTGATCATTTGCACTTCTTCATCATATGGCATTTCTATGTCAACTATTTTTTAGGACCGTGTTTGGTTAGTATACTTATGGAAGACTCAAAAGATGCAGTGTATGCAAATATAAACTAGTTGAGAGACAAGGGAAAAGGCTTGTAATGTAAATTTGTGATCATTTGCACTTCTTCATCATATGGCATTTCTATGTCAACTATTTTTTAGGACCGTGTTTGGTTAGTATACTTATGGAAGACTCAAAAGATGCAGTGTATGCAAATATAAACTAGTTGAGAGACAAGGGAAAAGGCTTGTAATGTAAATTTGTGATCATTTGCACTTCTTCTAGCCGACAATTTTCCAAAGAGGAGACAACAAATTCAACTTGTGTTGTAATGCAAAATTAAAGCACGTCATCACTGCATTCTTCCGGCCAATTTACTATCTTTTCTTAGAGGGTGGCTAACGGCCTCTCCGGTTTTTTGACCTTCACTTGGCCTCTTCGGTTTGGAACTTTCAGTTAAGCGACTCTTGTAGGTCAATTGTGATACGATGTTATAACGAACGCGACAAATTAAATGAATACTTGTAATGGATGAATAAACGACACCCGAGTCATTAAACAATTTTTGTAAGTGTCTATAAAATTTATACAAAAATGTACAGTTGAGGAAGCCTATACAGCCTAAGACATAGAGAGATAATACGCAAAGCATGTATGATGACGTACCCACCCAACCGATGGCACGTAGAGTACACCCAGGATGACTTAACCTTCGATAAATAAGGAAAAGATACGTGCTTATCACCAAGGCCAGCGTTTTGCGAAAAAGATAACACCATATCACATTATTCTCGGAAACAATATAAATCACCCCCAAAACCCTACTTGGGGTTAAGTCACGAATCCCCTATAAATAGGGGAAAGAATGGCCAATCAAGATATACAACACACACCAATATTTGGCGTACAAAAGGTCTAACCTTACCGCAAGGGAATCGCCAGATTATAATCACATTCAAACCCCATTTACACGTTCTAGGAGACCGGATTGGCTGTACAAACAATTGGCGCCATCCGTGGGACGCTTCTCATATAGCAAAAACCCACTCGGAAACCCTAAAAACTTTTTTTGTTTTCCCAAATCCAGAACCTAGAACATGAAAGATGGAAACAGGCCACCCGGTTTCGAAGGAGATCAAAGCATAGATCTGAACCGAAACCAAGGAGGGACACCAATAACACCTTCTTTAGCAGGGCAACCCTTGCCTCTACATCAGCTCCGCCTTTGTTTGATGAGGCATACATACGGCAAAACCATGAAAATATCCTAAACACCCTGCGACGCCTTCAGGAGGCTGGGGTACTGACAGAAAGAGCGATCGACTTTGATGAGGCATACGACGAGTATGACGGAGACACCCCTCTACATGGGAGACGAAGGCAACCACAAGATCCTCGTTCAAGGGTACAGAATAACACAACAGGTGGCGACTCTGGAGCAAACAACGCGGCAAGATCGCAGGGTACTGCCCATGAACAAAGAAACCCAGGGCAAGATACCCAGAATGCTCAGAATATACCCCAGGGGGTGCAAAACCCAGGGTCAGGAAACAACGCAGGGTATACCCAGCCACCACCTAGCTATAATATCCTTCCAGGGCAACCATCGATTGATTTCGAAATTTTGGGAGACGCGCCCACTAACTCAGCGAAATTAATATCACAAACCTACTACCACAATTTTCACAAACACCCCTACGCTTTGCACAAGTTCACAGAAAAGGCACGTGGGCAGAGCGAGGCTGGGAGTCTAATACGGCGACCTTCGCAGCATCACCCCATTAGACTGGGGGCTTGATGACGTACCCACCCAGCCGATGGCACGTAGGGTACACCCAGGATGACTTAACCTTCGATAAATAAGGAAAAGATACGTGCTTATCACCAAGGCCAGCGTTTTGCGGAAAAGATAACACCATATCACATTATTCTCGGAAACAATATAAATCACCCCCAAAACCCTACTTGGGGGTTAAGTCACGAATCCCCTATAAATAGGGGAAAGAATGGCCAATCAAGATATACAACACACACCAATATTTGGCGTACAAAAGGTCTAACCTTACCGCAAGGGAATCGCCAGATTATAATCACATTCAAACCCCATTTACACGTTCTAGGAGCAAGGTTGTAGAACTCGGGGACAGGATCGGATCGACGAGGTGGGAAGACGGGAGATTTTGAAAAATCGGGGAGATATCGGATTGGGTGAATAGTGAATAATAATAATAATTTATGGAAATATATGTAATAAAAGTTTAAAAATATATTAAAAACTCATAAATCTTGAACTTTTGTATAACTTTTTTAAAAAATTGACAAATATAAATAGATATAAATATAAATATATGATATATTCTGAGAATATAGATATTAAAAAAAAAAAAACTTTTGTTGACTTTGACCCGATCCAACCGATATTTGACCGATATTCCGATATTTGACCCGATCCAGCGAGTTTTCCAACGTTGACCATCGTTGACCCGAGATATGACCCGATCCTAGCCATCCCGTCTCCTGGACTGCCCGATCCCGATACACGATCCGATATCTCGGCCGATACGGCCGAGATTTACAACACTGTCTAGGAGACCGGATTGGCTGTACAAACAATGTAGAAGTTCATACGCTGCTCATAATGCTAGAAACATTAATTGTATGCATTGGGCATGGAAGAATAATCTAACTATATGGAAAATTCAATACACAAAGAGTTGATCATGGACATCCGACAATCATAATTAATCAAGCAGTTGCCTCGTGTGATCCTTGCACTTAGCATGTTTTTTACGGTGTTGCGGGGTCAAAAACGACATTAATGTTATTCAACATCTATGACTTTCTACATATACATGTATACTAGCACAAAACTCGGGCAATGCAGCGACGACAACAGTGTGGTAATTGTGGCGACGGTGATCGGTGTAGGTAATTGATGTAAAGATAATTGATCTAAAGGGGGTAGTGGTGATATTTGAAGAGATTAAAGACTAGTGGTGTAAATTATCTCATTAGGGCAAAATGGTCATTTCACATCTAATTATTTCCATAGGGGTATCATTAAAGGTATTTTAGTCAATTTGTAACAAACTTTTTTTTAACTCTTTTTAGAAATGGGAGGTGAAGAATTTTTATATAGTAATAAAGATATAGTAAGTCTAGGTTAACTTGAAATCTTTTTAACAGATACAAAATTATTTTTGAACCCATATTATTCAAAATTTAAACCTAAATGAATTATAGTATAAAGTAAGTATTTTAAAACATTTAAAGTATATAAATTATAATTAGATACTTGATTTTCATTTCTAGATAGTTGATTTTCATCTCTAAATTCGTCACTATTGGAAATGTTTTCTTTTTAAAGATGTGAGTTACTCACGAATATCCAGAAATTTATCATACGTTGTATTAACCGGAGTCGTACTAAAAAACATCTTCGTCGAATAGATACCTAATTAAAACCCCTCAAGAGAAACTCATAACTAAAAATATAGAGTGAAAAACTAACACAACACCACCATAATTGGCTTTTTAACTTCAAGAGCATTTACTCACTTCTTTTTACCAATCAACACTTACCATTTTTAACCTCTCAAAGATTCATCAAATTGCAATTCTAGAGCCCGTTTTCTGTCTTCCATCACCTTAAAAATTAGAAAGGGACTTGCACTAGCTTTTCATTGGCAGGCAGTAAAAAACAAACTTGAGAATTTAGCCCCTAGTGAAGAATAAACTTAGCACATTAGTCCTTCCAAGGTTTGTGTTTCTTTGACCAACCCCATATAGATATTTTTTAAAAACAACCAAAAGAAGAATCCTTTTTTACAGAATCTTGATATATTTTCCAATCTTTGGATTCGTTTTTCTCAAAAACCTACTTTAATCCCTCCTACCTATGTCATCAAATTACTTATCTGCATGTCAGGAACCATAAATTAGTACCATATAAAGTAAAAACAAGAAATGTAAAAAAAAGTACAATTTTTATTACACAAGGTAGGCATGTTTATAGACTATAGAATCTTCGCTCATATTTCCATCCATCAAGATGTACGCACAAGTTTTTGTTGATATTAGAAAATAAGTGTATAATGTAATTTTTTTTCTAAACATTGTAATATTATTTTACAATGCCATATTAAACACAAGATCTTAACAAAGTTAGAAATTTTGATTTTTTTTTTTGGGTGCTATTTCAACATACATCTAACCTGTTAACGAGTACAAATAATGTTAGGTACGAATATATTAACACTGGAAAGTTAAAACTTAAAAGTTATAAGGGTGGAGGGAGTACCATGACCCAATCCTACCCAATTCATCCTCCAATCAAAACATTCCAACTCACAACTACCCAATTCTACCCAATTTTTACCCAATCACTGGCAATACATACCCAATCCTACCCAATTTCATTTTCTTTTTCTTTTTTTTATTACATATAATTAAACTATATAAATATAAATACTAAAACATTTAATAAATAAAACACACAATACACATTACATTCATATTTATAAAAAAAGAAAACATACAAACACAATTACTTAAAAATAATACTTCAAATAAAAATTAAAAATTACATGGCCACCCGTTTTTTTTACCGAGGGCGCGTTTTTCCTCAACGGGATCGTCAATGTCATCATGCGGCTCCTTAAACACCTTCCATTCACGTTGGCGGTTCTTGAACATCTCCCCCTCGAGTTGTGTAGCCATCAAACGCTTCGCCAAGTCTTCTTTCTCCTCCTTTATCTCCATATACCGGCTCCTCCTTTGTGTGTAGTTCGTGAGTTCATCCGCCACACTTGTCGCCGAGCTGGAGGACGATGCAACTTGCTTCTTTTTCATCTTTTTTGGCAGCAGGGGCGGGCAGGGGTCTTCATTCATGTCGGGTAGGACATTGTCGTTGCTTGCCGATTCAAAATCCGATGACTTTCTCTTTGAAGATCCGCTAGACGTCGGGATTCCCATTCCTACAATATTAGAGAAACATTCTTGTTGCTTCCACTTGTCATGATCTTTCACCACATTCCACGCCGGTAAATGCGAAAAATGCTTGTCTGTTTTGGTATAGTAATCGGACAAAGCGGTCGTCGTAATATCCAAGTCATTGCATCCACTCCCCTTTGCACGAAACTACATATATATAGAAAACGCATGATCTTTAAGTCGCATATATATGTAAAACTATATATACGATTCATAAAACGGAAACAGAAACAGAAACATCACAGAAACATCGGTTCATATTTTTACCGCTTGAATCCAGAACCCGTTGAAATTACCCATCTCCGCATTCATCGTCTTCCACTTGGTAGTCAAGCTATGAAAGGTTCGTGTAGTCGAACCCATGGTAGTAGCATAGTGATGAAGAACCCGCTTCCAAAACCCTTCCGCCTTTTGTTCGTTCCCAAATTTCTTACACTCCAAGATTTGAATCCATGCTTGAGCCAACGCCACCTCTTATTCTTCCGTCCATAGTTCACGAGGCTTCCTCCCGGCAAACATCTTTTTCTTCCCACGAGCATCACATTCTTCAACCTCATCGTCTTCTTCTTCTACGGTTGGAGTTGCGGATGGAGTTGCGGTTGGAGTTGGAGTTTCAGGTACAACGTCGTCAGTGGAGAGATCTTCAAAAGCACCAAAGTCGCTCGATTGTGCAAGTTCAAAGTGGTGTGGTTCGACGGGAGGCGGAGGACCCATGTTGTACCCAGGTTGTGGTGTATAGTATTGTTGTTGGTGTGTTTGGGAGTAGTGAGTCGATGGTGGTGGTGGTGTATAGTACCGATTCGGTGGTGGTGGTGGTTGCCAATTCGGTGGTGGTGGTGGTTGATGATGATTCGGTGGTGGTGCCCAATTTGGTGGTGTATAGTATTGTTGTTGGTTTCGTTTGTTACCTCTTGGTGGTTCCATGGTGGTGGTTGTATTGGTGAAGAAGAAGATATAGATATAGGTGTATATATATATAGAAGGAAGGTAAAAGAGGGGGAAAAAGTTTTTTTTTAAAATCTGGTCAAGGTAGCCGTTGAGGGGGGGGACCCACGCATGCCAACGTTCCAATTTTGAAACCAACACTCGGTTAGTTAAACCGATCCTCTACCCGATTGCTAGCCGATGGGTTGCGGCGGTGTACCCGATCATGGTCGGGGTACCCGACCCCTTACCCGACCTGTACTCCCTCCCGCCTAAAGAAAAGTTAGAAATTGATCCCATACCTTGTTAGTGTAGTGAGTCTGAATGTAGAAATTTGCATCATGGTCCCATGGAGTCTCATGTGATTCACAAGGCAAAAGAATTTATCAATCTCATTAAAGGGGCAATTTAGCACATCTCCATATACAAGTATTTACTTGTCTACATTTAACCTCCTCACGGTATATTGTCGATGTTTTACATAAAGGGACAATAATCAAAAATTTTGTTTTTTAATTATCAGGATCATTAGGAATGATATATAGCTAATAATCTTGAGTTCATCAAACAAAGTCAATTTCTCACAAAATTTACCATTTCAACCTCAAGGAATGGTACCAAAATCATCTACAATAGAGATTAAAATAAATAGCCAAGAAAAAATAAATCCTGAATAAATAAACTATGAATAATATAATCAAAAAGCAAGTAAATGATGGAATTTTTACGGTGTAGGTGCATCAAACATAACCTCATTCACCATATCATCGTCACCATTAGCCATTGCAAAGAAGTCCGCATCTTTATCATTATCATCGGAGAAATCCTGCTTCTCGAGCCTTGAATGAGCCGCGATGAAGATCAACTTTTGGGCCTTTTCCATTGCGTTTCTTGATTGCGCCCATTTTGGAAAAGACCAATTCCATTTGAACCCACATGAAGTTGCATGAAGAAAGATCAGCCTCACCGCGACTTTCCTCAAAGAATTGAACTCGGTTAAGTAAGTTTCCCAAACAAGCCTACTACTCTGTGGGTTTGCTATTTTCATTTTACCCGTAATGGGATCTCTTTGTTTGAGTTGCACGGCTTGAGCATAAACAGGATCAAGCCCATCCGTTCGCCATTTCATTAGTTCCATTAAAGCAATATGAGCTTCTTCTCGTGACACAAGGCGTGTTATAAGCTTGTCAACATCCTTTTCTTGCTCAGGGGTTAAGCATTTGAAAGGAGGCAAATACTTGCCACTTCTATCTCGAATCAGATAAAACGGATCAAGTATAAATGCAGCTGCCCAAGCAGGATGATAATTTTTCTTAAACCTTTTATCAAAAACCTTTTCCACATGAATCTCATTCATTTGATACTTCAAACACCATTCCTTGATTTTCACTCTAAGTTCCTCCCAAAGAGGCAAACACTGCCCAATTCGCGGTCTTTCTTTCTCAATCTCATGAGCCATGCCTTTAATCAACTTAACCAACGAATGGACCGCCTCGATTTCCCTCCAAAAATGAGGATTTCTCCATGTTTCTTCAATCTCCCTAGCCGTTTGATCTTCCATTGAAACTTTTTGATAACTCTCATCAAGAAAAACCATTTGCAACACCCTAGCATAAGTTAACAAATCATCTACCATATCAAAAACATGTTCGAATTCAAACTCGCTACCGAAAGACACCCTTAACAACCGGGCTCGACCAGATTCTTGAAACTGATACTTGAGAAAAGAATTCCTAATTTGAGAATTTGTATTCACAAAGGTCACTACTTTATAACAATTATCACTCACATTCTTAAACAATGGCAATTCCTTACTAAAATCTCTAATCAAACTATTAACCCCTTGAAATTGGCATGAAATATTAACCATCCATTGATGCCGATTTTCAAGATTCCTTAAAGCTTTTGACTTAAACTTATCAGAAACAATCCCTACACATTGTTGCAAATTATTCCCACATATTTCCATAATTGTTTCCATTAAAACATCCTCAGCATATTTTGAAAAAACATAGCCATTAGCAAACACACCTTTTCTAAACACACTAGTTCCATTAGGCAAATTTACAAACAAATTCACTAACTTATTTTCACCTGAATTATTATTCTTTTGTTTCCATCCATCTGATGAAACTTGAAAGAACATTGCCTCTCGAATTCGAGCCTCGGACTCGGTTTTCGCACTTAAGTACTTCGAGTCCAACCGGTCTCCAGCTAGTTCTCTCCGGGTTAACTCAGGTAACCCAAGTGAAGCCAAAAAAGACTTGAACTTTGGATGGACTAAACTTGAAAATGAAACAGACCCACAATTTTCATACACCCAATCTGCTAATAAATCAAGTGATGAATCAATTTGTGACTTGGTCAACGTTTGACCAGGTGGTGATGTTTTTGGGGACTTAAGTTTTTTCACACTATCTTCCAACATTGCTAAAGCACCTAAATCATCTTTCCCACCTGACAACTGATGGTACTGCTGATGATGCATAGAGTACAATCCACTACCACTACTTAAACTAACACTCACCGGCGCCGGCAATGCAGGAACCGGGTCAGGTCGGGTCAAATGGGCCGGGTAAGGCCCATCAACAGAAAACCTCGCCGGTTCAACCATAGTGATCGGAGAAACCGACTGAGCAGCAGAGGTCCGATTCCTTCCACCGGAGCTCCGTTTCCGGTGGTTTTGCGGCGAAGAAGAACTCGCCGGAGATGTTAAATTCATCATTCCAGAAGGCGAAACAGAGGAAATCGGTTGTGGGTTTGAATCAGAGCTAAAATTTGGGCAAGTCCCACGTTTCAGATGCTCAGAAGCTGTTCTTGATGGATTTGAAGCTGAGAAAACTGCACCACATAAACAGCAGCGGAGCTTGACAGCTTTTGGTGAGCCGGTATCTGGATTATGAACAAGAATGGGTTCAAGATGTGACCAATACCATGCTCCTTTTCCTTTTATAGCTTTTGTACGGACCATTACAAGCCCTTCATATCTTTTGTTCACAGTCTTGACCGTCGTTGACCCCGTTGACTCCGGTGGTGGGAGTGAATTTGGCGATGTGGGTTTTTGTGGGTTTTGGTCAGTGTTGATTGTACTGGCCTCCGTTGCCATTATAACAAGTAAAGTTTCAAGCTTTTCTTGATTTTGAGGTCAAGTTTCAAGATTTCTTGATTTTGGTATAATATTTTAGTGAAATGAGTTGAAAAAATTTGTAGGTATGTGTGAAATTTTTATTTTTTTTTATTTAAGGTGGGGTGTGGTTAAGAATTTGAAACTTTTGTTTTGTATATAGCATTGTTTTAGAAAGTGGAAGGTGGCCGGAGTTCAAAGAAGTGGTGGTGGTTCATGGTGGTTCTCCGGCGAGTTATAAAAGTTGGTTGTTTTGGAAATTTGATGGAGTTGTTGGGAGGAAGTTTCTTTGTGTGTTGGAGAGAGATAGAGAGATAGTTCAAAGTGGGTAGGAGAGTGTGAGTCAAATAAGGGTTGTTTTTCTCTGTTTTGTTTATTTTTGTTTTTGTGACACATTTAAATCAACTTCCTCAACTTTTGGTATTTTTTGATACATTACAATTTTTCATGAGAAAATAATTGTATTTTAAAAATAAGATCCTGCTTTTGCTTTTGAGGGCTGTTGTGAGACATACTGCATTATTATAATATATGTTTTTAAAAATATTTTTAAACAATATAATGTGTACATGTAGTGTATTTTAATGAACTCTATTAAAGTTTTTATCCTCGAAAATTATAAGAACATAAAATAATTAAAATGTTTGTGTTTAAAAAAAAATCAAATTTAAATGTATCAAAGCTATTCTTATTTTTATAATGACAAGTAGAGTAATGATGACCCAATTCAATGATTTAGACTTATTTGCAAAACTTTAGTGGGAGAATACGTAATTTTAGTAAAGTTTTTTTTAGTAAAAGGACAAAAGGTAAAGTATATAACGAGTTATAGCTTTATGCAAGGAAAAAATGATATATTAATATATGGTAAAAACATGTCTAATGTATATATATTGAATACTATACTATATTTTTTTACAATTTTTTTTCTTCAAAATGGGTTCCTTTTTATAATAAGCATATAACTATTTTAAGGACCCTAAATACAACCCATAATATTACATTATATTTAGCAATGCTATTCTTTTTTACCATCCAACGGTACTATCTGGTGAACATTGCAAAGCCATCTTAGTGATAGTTATTTCAAATAATTTTAGTTTCGGTACGATAGAAACGCTACAACAGAAAGAACATTTTCATTTATTTCACACACCTCCATTTTGGACACGAAATTGGAAAAAAGATTTTGACACTATATTACATGGTACATATTTTTTGGGGGTGGGCTCACGAATCTCTCCACCATTAGTTTTTTCACATGGATAGTCTTGATGCCATAAATATTGATAGCATAATTTTCTTAACATTTTAAACGAAGTAATTTTGTAATTGTAACTTTATATAAATCTTTTTTTGACAAGTGAATTTTACCTCAGACGTGTATGATGTGTGTTAATCGCACAATGAAAGGGTCCCGCACTAAGCGGATCTTAAATAGGCTTTCTCACCATACCACCTCCTTAATTGGAAAATACCGTCGAGCAGAACCTACCAAGGTTCGAACTCGAGACCTTGGAGTAAACTCCCCACGGGGTTTAACCTAGTGGTTAACTTTATATAAATCTATTATAACTTAAAACAAATGATAAATACGTAATTAATATATTTAAAAAATTTATACTTTCCATATATAAAAATTTAATGCATTATAACTATAGCTTTTTAAATACATTTTGTAAACTCTAAATTTTTATAGTTTTTTACAAAAGTTTCATGGGTATTCATGATATCTGTACTTAAAACACACTTCAAAACATATTTAATGAACTTGAATGAGTATATAACAATGTTGAGTTTGATTAAGATAATGTTGTTTACGCTGAATAATCTTATCTTTATGTAGTGAGTTAAAGATGATTCAAAACATGCGATATTAAATATGTGTGTGTATATATATATATATATATATATATATATATATATATATAATACAAATTAATAAAGTGTAGTTGCTACCATCTTATGAGGTTATTGGTGTTGAATTCGGTGTATGGTATTCTCTTTTTGGTTCGGTGTAGGTGGTAATGGTGGTAGTGTATGGTTTAATAATCTATTTTATCTATCATATCGATCTATGTATGTATCTTTTTTATTTTTGATTTTAAATACCATTATTTCAAGGTTAAAAAACCTTTTAAACACCTTTTATGATCACATAACAATTGAATAATGTTACACACTATTCATTTAAATTATTTCTGTCTAAATGAGAGGAATGTATCGCTTTACACTAACACATGTTCATGAGCCTTCACAATAAATCAGCCCGACATCAGTGTTTTCCCCATTTGATATTTTACAAAGTCAAATCATATAGCTAATCAATATAATTAAGTTTCTTAAATTAGCAATGCTATATAATGCTTGTAGTGACAAATCATTCCACATATGGTTTTCAGGTTTTAACAACCTAATTGATAATAACAACTGATTAAGTCAAACACGTATAGTCAAGGGTCTAGTTTAAGTAAGCAAAACCTTACTAAATAAATAACGATATGATTATGGAATGAAATTAAAAAAAAAAAGAAAAAAAAAGAGAGAGAGTACATATATATATATATATGCATGCTCGCACCTTTTTTCATATAATTAGATTGGTATCTTCTCATGAAACATCCAAATTAAGCACTGTGTATGTTCATATTGAAAAGTGAAAGCTTTGAATTTTTAATTTATTTCGCTTATATCATCAAAAATATGTTTTGATCAAAACTTGTAGAAATTCCCCTTTTTGCGTAATTTACGTAGTCGCTGGGTACTACATAATATTTTTGAGTCATGTTAATCTAAAGATGTTTTTTTCCTTTTTATAGAATTTGCTCTTATATATATAGCTCTTAAGGGTCTGATTTTAGCATATTAAAAGTATAAAAAGTACTATACTTTAATGTTTTAATTTGATTATTTGTAGGAGACCAGTTTTCATCGTATGTATAAAAACCACCACAAACGGTAGTACAAATCCGGTTAAGCAATCAATCCAATGTAACTCATTATAAAAACCACCACAAACGGTAGTACAAATCCGGTTAAGCAATCAATCCAATGTAACTCATTTTAAACTCACTCACTTAGACTAAGAGGAGTAGCCCGTTCCCACCCTCTTTTTTCGTTCGGAACGCCCCGGAACGCCCGATCTCGGTCCCGGGGGGCGTTCCGGTCCCTTAATTCTCGTGCCCCTTCCGAATTTGAACGCGTCTGATGGTTTGGATTTTTGTGGCCATATGGCCGTTGCCCACCTAGATATTAACAATAAAATTATATATATATATTTTTTTTAATTTTCAATCCACATTATATATATATATATATATAATATATATCATCTATTATCAATATAATTAAGTTTCTTAAATTAGCAATGCTATATAATGCTTGTAGTGACAAATCATTCCACATATGGTTTTCAGGTTTTAACAACCTAATTGATAATAACAACTGATTAAGTCAAACACGTATAGTCAAGGGTCTAGTTTAAGTAAGCAAAACCTTACTAAATAAATAACGATATGATTATGGAATGAAATTAAAAAAAAAAAGAAAAAAAAAGAGAATTGATCAAGAGAAAAAAAAAAGAGTCGAATATAAACGAGAGAGAAAAAATATAGATCTAAAAATATGAGCAGCAAGCTTAATTAGGTTTAACCCTAATTGTTTTATTTATACTTCCAGCATTCTTCTAAATACTCTTTCAACCTTCATCTTTCATATCTTCCAGAAATAGTCCCTTAAGTTCCAAGAATAACAACCCTG
>CM067174.1:7333608-7434309 GCA_034093135.1 Erigeron breviscapus | reverse complement strand
CTTAAGACTTTAAAGATAATTGTACAATTATCATATTTTGAAGCCTTTTTCAATAATTGTCATGACATATAAAAGAAACAAAATATGTAAAAATATAATTTTTATAGGAAACACATATAATACTTCATATTTTAATTGAAATATTTAAGATATGTTTTAACTAAAAATCTAATATTGAATAACGTCGTAATGCCCGTGTATTGAACACGGGGGCTAAAATCTAGTATAATAATAATGGAACATCGAGATTTTGGAATTTATGTATGACGGTTTGGAAAAAACATATCGATATATCCACTTAATCAGTAGCAAAAACAATTAAATTAACATGATTTACAATTTAGCAAAGTGAGTAATTAATGCTCTATGTTTTTAATTTCCTTTTGTACAGCCGAAATTGAATAGATATGTATTTTAAAATAGTAAATAGGCCATCAAATAAATGGTGGTGCAATGGTTGAGCATGCTTCCCTTCTTCTTGAAGGTCGCGAGTTCGACTCCCAATAAGCACCTAATTTTTGAATAGTTTTAAAAGCATTAAAAAATCTACATCTAAATACTTACGTGGAAATTGATTTATGATGTGTCGCAAACATGGCTGCTGACATGGCGGGCTCAAAGAGCGCCACTCGAGTGCTTTCTGAACCACAATGAATAAATCATCATTCCTTTGGTACATAAATTTAGGAAATAATTATTCCATCGTTCCTATCAGTATATCAACACTTCTCCAAATCTTTTCCTATTTCCTTCCATAACCTCAAATCCCCAAACTTTTTAGGGTTTTAAATTAAATGGCTAAATCAATCTATATACATATATATCAGATTCTATTTTTTTTATATCCTCGGTCAAATTCACGATCCTTTCATCCAAGTTAGATTTTTCGATCCTTTCTCTGTATTTTAGTTTAATCAATCTTTATTTGTATGTTTGTGAATAAAAGTTAGGAAAATTGTTATATATAGAGAGAGATTTTGGTATGGGTTTTGTAAATATAAATCATATTTGATTAAAATTGTTATATATATAGGGATTGATGTGTGTGTAACTGTATGTATTTTTTTATACAAAATATAGGACTTCCGTATGGGTTTTGTAGATATAAATCATATTTGATTATAACTGTGTTAATTGAAGGTTTTGGTTATTTTTGTTTCATCCTTTTTGCAATCTTATGTATAGATTGTTAGATTGAATAATGTTTTTTAGTTATTTTTGATAATGCTTTTTAGTTGATACGTGTGTTATTTCAAGTTGGCAATTTTAGTGTTCGCTATCAAATATGGTTATTGTCTTGTGACAGTATTGAAGTATATTAAATTTCTCAATTGTATTTTCGCATATTAGAATTGTTTTCGATGAAGAGTTGTTTTAACTTCAGCTATGCTGATGCAGGTGCAAAGGAGAACAACTCATTCACTATAGACGTTGAAGCACATATTAAGGCTGAGAGGGTCTGAATATGCACACGTGATTCAAATTAAGTAGTTTGTAAGGTAAACTATAATAAGGTTTCTTTTCTTATCAGCTTGTAATGTTAGGAGGCAGTGCTTTCGTTGGGTCGGCTACATGCAAAGCTGCAACATCGAGGAGTATAAGTAAGCGAACCAATTTCTTTACTAACTTCAACTAAGTTGCCTAGACAAGGCCGGATGGGCGGGACGGTAATAGGTCATAATGGGCTTCATATTAAATTGGCGACTTCTTATCGCAGGTCAAAATCGATTGGGTTGGATTGGCTGACAACACCTTTGTCTTATTTGAACTTTATATATGTTTATAAAAACTAATTATAAAAAATTTAAAAAATGGGCTGCTCATTATGGTTCATTCTTTTATTGGATGTTAAGACGGGCTGGATCGTATTCTCCTGCCAACTCTTATGTCATTGAGTTTAAATAGATTCATGTTCTTCTTCAAAGGTTCACTGAAAAAATAACTCATTCAAAGTGCTTATGTAAGTCGATGCACTGCAACTCATGTTTTTGCTAAACCATATTTATTTATTAAATCGATAAAAAAAACCATGTCAAATAAATACAGTAGTATGCTATTTAGTTTTAGTTAAGTGGTTAACTTTGAAGGTCTTAATTTTTACTCATTTGTTTGTAATCAGAGAAATTTATTAATAGCCACAAGCTATAAGATAAATCTGATGTATATAATATATTTAACTATGATATGTTTTTTACTAAACATGAGGGAAATACATGGATATAACTTGAGAGTAACTCCCTCACACCGTGTTTCTTATTTCCTTTATACACTTTGACAGTCTCGAGCTCATTTAGATGAGATAATCACATGAGTTCTCAAAGCGTTAAGAGATCAAAACAAACAACCTCTAATTATCTGTTACAATGGGTTTGAGAAGTTGAGCTATCAAATGCCTCCTAAAAACAGCAACATTAGTGAAATCGTTTTGAAGAGCTTTCAACCTCCCACCTGCAGACAGAAGTTTGAGCAATCGGACTAGCCAAGGCCAGTCACCCGACCAAGAAACAAGACAACTACAATAGTAAATTAAGCGAGAAGCAGCAGCATTGTACTTAGCAGTTTGACAACACGAAGGCATTCATAAGATACGACACCCTCAACTCCAAACCTCCAGACAAAACTTGACTTGTCACAGGACATTGACTTAACTAGCAGCCACAACCCCTTTTGGTGATCCTGTTTTCGACAAAGCTGGTTAGCTGTAAGAAGACACACATTTCCTTTTGTTGTTCCACTTTTGAATTAATCCATTATATTCTTAGCCGATTTATTAATTATTATTGAAGAATCTTTTAAAAGGGCAAAACATATAAGAGTAACACTTGTGTTGTTTTTTTGTTTTTTGTATTGTCAATAGTTCCGTCCAACGAACGGGTATAGCCTATTGAACACATTAATTATATAGGAAGTCCAAAAAGAAATGGATAACAAAATTTCCATGTGGTGTTGCCTGTCCTAACCAATATTGACTCATTAAAAATGACCCATTTTGACTGGTTTTCTGCAGTTATTGTCGTTTGATGATCCTACATAAAGGTTCACACTAAGCACAAGATCAGACAATGGTGGTTGCATACCTTGCTAAAGTTGCTCGGCATATGGGTGCTCCAATTGCTGCGTATGTTGAAGTACTTACTATTTTTTTGATTGGATATAATTATCTAATGTTGGCACTTCCTTATTATCAGTTTGTACAAACATGATAATGTATCACGTTTTCAGGCAGTGATGCCCTTTGAACTAAAAGCAGTAGCTTCATCATCATCAACTAATAGAAGGAATGCTGCATTTTGTGCCAGAGAGTTGTGCAAAAAAGGTGGCATTTTCAGCTCAGGTATTCTTCTACTTTCTTATACATTAGTTTCACAAGAGGTGACAAGACGGGCTAGGTGCACCATGCACTTAGCTCGGATAGTTAACTATTACTTTATAAATCGGATTTGGTTTTTAGAAAAAAGCTTTGTTGTGCGAGTAATTTTATAAATCGGATTTTGTTTGTAGAAATCAAGTCATGTTGACTTTAGACATAGAACAAAAGTTCACACTAACATGGTATGAAATTTTATTCTTTAGATAACTACATATATAGATATACTTCAATTGAAATACTAGAAAAATCATGTTTCTACAATCTGTTTTCATTCAGACTAACGTGAGATCCAATTTACTAACATGATCTAACTAAATGAACGAGGGTTTCATTGTTTCTTATATAATAAGATTTCAAGTAGCTATGCGTTTATGACAACAGGGAATAGATCTCTAAAAACCTTGTGCAAAAGTTGGTTACGCCCAAGTGGGCAAGTTGTAGCGAAGTAGAGATCTGTTGTCCATTCATCTATTATTTTCTTTGTCCATTCGTCTGTTATTTTCTTATCCATTCACCCATGCAGGCTTTTTCATGGATCCAATTAAGTCATTCATAACCACTGTGAGTGTGTGACCTAAATATTTAGAATTGCTTCTTGATTTCATCTCTTGCAACTTAAGTTTAAACTTGATATGCTATCAAATTTCTTATTTCTAAACATTATATTGGTTTATTTCAATGTTAACGTATGTACGTATGCGTATATATTAAAGTGATTTTTATCCAAACTATGGCAGGTGGAGATTAGTCGGATAACGAGATATTGTACACTCAATAATGATCAAAGATCCTATTAAGATTTTGTTAGAAGACTTGCTTTGCCACAAGTCTTATTTTAATTTGCAGACTTTTGTTTTTAATGTTTTTAGCATTTGTTGTAGTCTATAAATCTATTTTTTGTGTATTCGTTTTTTTTTTTGAATAACACAGGTTGAATAACTTTTTCTTTTTTATATATATATAACTATTCACTTTTTGTAACATCATTTTTATCGTATGTTATTTACGATGAAATACGTAGAATATAAGATAGACCGGTGCAACGCACGGGTTTCACCTAGTGATCTATAATAATTTATAAAAATTATCCTTTCATGTCGAAAAGTTAAAAGAACTAGATATACGAAATACCCATACTACTTATCTTATCACTTTTACACCACATATCTCTTATCTCTCAAATATCTACACTACTCATTTACATCAATTAGCTACATCACTTGACGTCGCAGTTGTCGCCGACACAGTCGATGCAATGCGAATGTACCTTTTAGTACTATATAAAAATTTCACGCCCTACATTGAAAGTTGGAGAAATTTGATATAATAATACCCCCTATTAAGTAAAAAGTAATTAAAGTTAAACAGATTAAGCACTTCAAGTTAGGGATGGCACCCGCGGGTAACGGGTGCGGATACCCTTTTCCATTACCATGTCCGCGGGTTTTTCTTGATCCGCCAATTCGTGGGTATCCACCAACGGGTTAAGTATTTTATCCATGTCCATTATCCGTGGTTATACAAGTTCACGGGTATATCCACGGGTAATCATATTAAATGAAATTTGGATATGTTCAAATATGAGAATATGGATTCCATAGGTTATGTATTTGAAAAGTTTGCAGGTTGCTGACTTGCTGCTTGAACATGTGAATTAAAAATAAAGCATGAAATAAATCTGGATACTAAAGATTATGTGCAACTAATACGTGAGCTTCAAAGTTGTTTAAGTCGATACCCAAATATGTATAGTATTCTCAAATCAGTGAGTTTTAAATAAAGATTTGATTGTTAGTCAAGTTCATGAATAAATATTTATATAATTATGATTAATATTATTAGTAGTCAATAAATTAGTAAGTTGTTTATTATAAATATTAGAAAAAAATCAAAGGTTGTTATAGATTTAAAATAAATTTAAGATTTTATTAATATATATCATATAAAATTAAGAAATATGCGGGTTTAACGGTATTTTATGGATATATCCACGGTTATCCCATACGAATGTTACGGGTTAGCGGTACGGATTTATTCACGAGGGATACGGTATACCCATTATCCGTCCGCGACCCGCAAACGGGTACATATTTCTATCCGTATCGTATCCACGGGTAAAATTTATCGAAATTACCCGTCCATAACGGATGGATATCCACGAGTCACGGGTTTTTTCTCGCCCGTTGCCATCCCTACTTCAAGTATGTATGACAAAAAGATGTAGTTGCAGGCCGAACATGTGGATAGAGCAAGGAGCTGAGATTTTTTCCAACTTTACTTTCAATAGTTATTTTTTTAGAAATTTTTATAGAACTTTAAGAGTTTTTTAAATATTGGGGATTTTTATAAAACAAATTAACGAAATTAGGTTATCTTTTAAATAAAAAAAATCTAGATTATATGATTGTAAATATAAGGTCTCTAAAAACTCATAACCTAATAGGTGGTTGACTGGTTGATCATTGTTTGAAATTGATAAAACTTGAAATTTTAAAGAGTAATTATATGTGATTAATTTGACAGGCTTAGCTAAGATCTTATTTAAAAACGAAAAAAAGTACTCGCGCGTTGCGGCGGTGAGATGGTAGGGTGATATGATATGATATTGCCATGACATAAGGGTTCATGTGGTATGTTATATTTATGCATTCATAATTCAAAGTTTGCGATAGGAATTTTACTAATCTTATAGTGAATCACATAATTTTTTGACATAGCATTCTATGAGTGTAGTGCCAGAGCTATGGTTATGACTTATCTACTTTCTTAATAAAAGAAGATTCCTAAAAGTAAATCCTTTAAAATTATGACAGGTGGCAGCTTATGCTCTTTTCTTAGATAGCTTCCCCTCAAAACCTTATCTAATTCTAATTTTCACAAAATATAACAAAATAAAATAGCTTTTTTCAAATCTCAAATTCCAATCGCCATTTTAATATAAGGAGAACTTTTTCAACCAGCTTATTAGGATTCTTATTTTTTAATCTCTATTTCATAATTACATAAATTATTATACTTATAAGGAAGAACTATGGATGGTGATTCATGGACTATAGTATTTCTATAACATTCATATGTTATCAATAGGTTGTTCAATCCTAACGATCAATTCTGGTAATTTTTTTTCTTTATATAATATTGTTTATTAAAGATTGTTGCTTGTCTTTTTTAGTTTGTTGGTTTTTTCCTTTGTGGTTATATTAATCGCTACCTCTATTATCTATATTAAGGGATTTTAGTTTTAATTAAAATAAACATTGCTTTTTATGTTCTTATTTGTGACTTTGTGGGTTATTAATTAAAATAGCAACTGGTGGTAAAATTAGTCATGATCCTTTAACTCAAAGGTAGATAGAAAATGACTATAATGGTGTTGTATAAGCAGCTTATCCCTTGCTGCATATAAAAATTGGAAGAAGGCTGCAATAGAGGATGTCATTAGCTGAACACTTGGAGTAGATAATCACAAAACAAAATTGTTGCTTTACCCAACCCGTTTTGTAATGCATTGAAAGTTACCCACGTTGACCCCATGGTCACTTACTATCCCTGTGTTATTGTTGCTTCTACTGCTGGTAGCGCTGTTCACCTTACCCCGAATGGTAGTGAATGTATAACCATTGTAGGGCTTATGAGCTAAGAGCTAAATGGGGAAATGTAATTTTGGTTGCTTTGACAAATAGATATACTTTCTGTATGTGTAAGCCTTGTACTGTGGTTAAACCAAATTGTTGTTGAAGGCAGTAACAGCTATGGAGAGGTGTTTGATATGCAAATTTTGGTTGCCAGTATAAAAGGATTGCGAATCATGAGAGTACAAGTATTATGCTACTGGTTATTTGCACAGGTGGTGATGTTTATTATGTGTGGTTCGAATTGTGTTAGGTAGTGTATCTTTTCATCTGAAGTGTGGTATTAGTATAGTAACTAGAAATAGACACCCGCGCGTTGCCGCGGAGGTTTTATAGTAACATCGCGGATAAGTATACATTAATCTTAAACGTAGTTGTGTATTCCACACGTTGCCGCAGATTATATTTCACACCTTGCGGCGGGACTCAAGTAGATTATTGTTTTAGATGACAATGTTTTGGTACAAATTTGATAAAGTCACTAACAAACATTAATTTGATAATGTAACAATATAAGCAAATAGCTAATGATCAGTTTAAAGGAAAATAAACGTCACACCAAATACAGGTTAGGTATAAATGAAAGTTGTTTAATAGAAATATAAGAACCTAATATATAAATTTTAAATGTTAAAACGTAAAGAAGCAAAAGTTAAATATAGTTATACTTCATGTATTATATTCTTGTACAAAATATGTTATTAACGGGCAAATAAATAAATAATAAAAATTTTAGGGGGTTAAAAGGTATAGAGGTAAAATTTTATGGCAAAAATGTAAAAGATTAAAACTTTAGGGGTTAAAAGATAAATAAGTGAACATAGAAAAAGTTGTAAATGGTTAAAAGTTAAGGGGGATAAAAGGTAAAGAGATAAAAGTTACATGCATATCTAGTTGCATGTTATGTATAGAAAGTTGTAAAAAACAACTTTGTTTTTTAGTATATGGTAGGAGGCAAAAGTTAAAAGATAAAAAAATTAGGGGTCAAAAACTAAAAGAAATAAATATCATGTTAAAGTTAAAAAGTTAGAAGTTTAGGGTATAAATTGAAAATTTATAAAGATGAAAGTAAGTATTGTAATTTAAGCTTGAAAACTTGTATTCTTATTTTGCATTATGAAGTTGTACTTTTATGCATAAAGGACTTGTAATTTTCATATTGGTTTTTAGAATATATATAATAGTCGGTATTGATAGTATATTTTTTTTTTAAAAGATGAATTTCGCTGGAAACTTCGTGTCCTGATCCGAGACTAGTAGCATTAGTTCCCCTCTCACCAAACCTTCCGAACTTGTGCGAGCCAATTGCGGCGACTTTTACAGATATTGATAGTATAATAATAGTCAATATTGATAGTTTGATAGTATAGTATGAATTGTTGTATAGTGTAGGGTTTTATAATTGAGATATTAATTGTGAATGATGTTCATGCCATCATAAGTAACGCGTGAAAACCATTGTATATTTCAATATTTGTATTTTCTTTATCAGTGACATAAATAAGGTACCGTACTCTCTGTGAACAAAAAATACACACAATGTTATATATATTATTTTAAAATTTATTTAAACGGCCCGGGTTAAACCCGGGTTGATTAGCTAGTATATATAATTATAGCAAACTAATAAATTAAACTTTTTGAAGTTGTGTTAGACTAAGAGGAGTGGGAAGAAAGGGAGGGGGGGCGACTTGCGCCATGTGGGGTAAGAAAGAGTTGCCCCCAAAAAGTGAAAATGAGTGGGTTTTTAAGGGGAGGCGACTTGTGGGGGGGGGGGGGGGGGGGGGGGGGGGGGGGGGGGGGGGGGGGGGGGGGGGGGGGGGGGGGGGGGGGGGGGGGGGGGGGGGGGGGGGGGGGGGGGGGGGGCTTGTGCCATGTGACACTTCTAGTAATTGAATTTATTTTTTTTTAAAACCGGATTGTTTTTTTTTTATTTTTAAAAACTGTTTTATTTTTATAAAAAAAAACGAACTGTTTTAAAAAAAAACTGTTTTATTTTTTAAAACCGAACTGTTTTAAAACATAAAATAAAACATTTACACATAATTAAAATTACAACTAAACATAAAATAAATAAACATCTAAATAAAATTAAACATAAAACACATGTAAAACATAAAACTAAATCGAATATTTTTCACGAAGCTCTTGTTTTTTGCGTTCCATGATGGTTCTCTCGGGCTCATCAAGGTTGGAATAGTCGGTACCCAACACTTTCCAATCATTTTTTTCTTCAATCGCCTTAAGTTTCCTTTCCTTCAACTGAATTTTTTTTGAGCTCATATCAAACAACTTATCCAACTTCATCGCTATTCCTTCAAACGTCTCACTATACCTACCTTTCCCCTTCCCCTTGCCGGCCGATCCCGACGAGCCTTCCCCTCTCGATGCTTTCTTAGACGCGTCCCTACCAACAGGACGTTCCTGAAACGCCGACGCCTCATCCTCACCCTCCTCCTCAAACGAGTTAAGGTCAAAGTTCACCCTAGCATCCGACCCTTGACTTGCCACTGGATCGGCGGATGATGACGACTTCGACCTTTTGGCGGTGGGTTGACCGAGATTGGTCCTCACATTGCTTTTGTCTACTAGATAGAACTTCGAACTATGCCTAATTTTGTCCCAAATTGTCATATACCCAAATGCCTTACCATAAGTTCCTTCATACTCTTCCATGGCCTTTCTAACACGGTCTAAATCATTTTGCCCACTTGCATGACCGATTCGAGTATAGATTTGGTTGAAGTTTTGAATAATTGGACGCATCTTCCTCCATTTCGCACTCACAACCTCGGGGTCACGATAATCTTTCGGCTTTCCTTCAATCGTTGCCAAAGCCTCCGTTATTCGTGACCAATAAACCCCTTTTTTTTTGATAATTTGCTACAAAAAAAAAACAAGTCAAGTTAAACAAATAATATATATATTAAAAAAACTGTTTTATTTTATTTTAAAACCGGATTGTTTTTTTTTATTTTTAAAACCGGATTGTTTTTTTTTATATAAAAAAAAACTGTTTTATTTTTTTTTAAAACCGGATTGTTTTTTTTTATATAAAAAAAAACTGTTTTATTTTTTAAAAAAAACCGGAACTGTTTTAAAAAAAAACTGTTTTTTTTTAAAAACCGAAACTGTTTTTTGTTTATAAAAAAATATGTTTTATTTTTTTTAAAAACCGAAACTGTTTTTTTATAAAATCTGTTTTATATATATAAAACCGAGATGTAAAATAATTTTTAAAAAACAAAACAGTTTTTATAAAAAAATACATGCGGTTTAAAAAAAAATATATACCAAATTCCGGGTCTTCGGTCACCGATAGCCAAGCCGTAGCTAAATTCATTTCCTCCGGCGGTAGCCACGCTTGTTGGACAACTCTTGGTCGTGGTTCGTCGCCCCCTCTTTTCCTATGTTGGCGCTTTGGTTTTGGTTGTTGTGGTGGTGGTTGTGTCTCTTGAACAATTTCATCATCTAGAGAATCATGAGTCGGCGGTGGAGTCTCAACGACTCTTTGACGCTCAAAAAATGAGCCCGGAGTGTTTTGTTGGCTAGACGACCCACCAAAAGTTTCTTGTTGACTCGAACTACCCATACCCATACCCATACCCGAACCCATACCCATACCCATTTGTTGATTTGTAGACATTTGTTGAATCAATTGAAAAAGATGATTATTGTTGAGTAAACTAAGGTCGTTCATCATATCGGGTTGTTGATTTGGGTTGTTTGGTCGTGGATTCCGATAACCCGGGTTAAAAGGATTGTTGTTGAAGTTGTTGTTGGGAAACATTTTTAGAGAAAAAAATGAAGAAGAAAGGTGAAAGAAGGAGTATGTAGGTAGAAAGGGAGTGTTGAAAGATAAAAGTTAAAGGTAAATGTATAAATAAAGGTAAAGAATATATAAAAAAAAAGTTTTTTTTTAAAAAAATCAAGTCAAACTAGCCGGTACCCCATTTACTCCCCCCAACGTCCCTTTTCCACCTCGGTCAACGAGCCAGTCAAAGCAAAAACGAGCGACTCCTCTAGTTCGCTGGACACCCGGTTCGCCCCCCGGGGCCGGTGTTCCGGGCGAACTAGGGCGATGAAAGGCGACGAACGGGGCATAGTTCGCCCACTCCGTTCCGTCTTAATATCTATGCATTGCAGTTAATATGTTTAGCAGATTTAGAGTTTGACTGCATTAATCCTTACGCCTCTGCATCTCGGATCAACAAAGTGATCTTACCGGAATTCATCATACAAGGCGTCTTATATTTGTTGTATCTCGTGATGGGCCATTGGATGATGTTTATTCTGGCTGTGCCATATCTCTACTACAATACACCTTTGTTACATTTTAGTACTTTTTCCTGTGTGACATGAATTATAAAAAGGTGGTGATCTGTACACCACTAGTTTTTAGCAATACACCACCAAATGTGCTTTATTGTGTTGTACAATACAACCCTATAAAATACATTCAGTGGTGTATCGTCAAAAACTGGTGATGTACAGATCACTTCCCATTATAAAAGATGCTTCTTCTTCAGATTAGTGATACTCATGGCTACTTATTTTCCATACGACAAGGTCTTTATTTTGTCATTGTTAAATGATAATGTAGAGTTGTAGACCTATAACAAGTATTTGGTACACTTCCATTCAATTATACAACTATCAACCCAAATTTTATGGGAGTTAGTATAACCATTTGTGTGTTATTTCTTCATCATTAATAGGTATGCCCGGAAACAACATAGTGTTGATGTTACTGAGATCTTTAACCAGCGAGAGAATTCCCAAAATGTGCCTCTTTTCTAAAAGATGGTTATATATATGCTTGTTCACATTGATGTTTCCAACTCTATGCTTTTCAATTAAAAAAAGAAAATACTGACAACCCTCTCTCTCATATCTTTTTTTTTTCCTTTTAATTCTTACCTTCTAAGTTTTAACTACCACAACATGACAACATACATTATATTTACATAATTTTAGCTTAGCTAGATTAAAGAACTCCACATTATTTTTCCTTTCTCGTTTTAATCCTCACTTTCCATTACATTACTTTCTACACAAAAACGCACATACATTATATAATAAAACGGAAACTTAAATGTTACATGCGATGGCCATGCTTCAGTAGTTGCTTTTCATATATCATTAAACTCTTCCTTATTTTTGAAGAGCTTTACATACCATTAACACTAATAATGTACTACATAGCAAAACATACAACAGTAAGCATTCTAACTATCAGCAAATCTAGGTTGCGAGTTTGGACAATTCCTCATATTATGACCGCTACACTTACAAATTCCACATCTACGCGGTTCCTCTGGGTGACGTTGATCCATCTCATGTCTTATTCGACTTCGACGCTTTCGCCCGCGACCAGTATGCATTTTTGAGTCATCGCCTTGAAGTTTCCAACCTGGATCATTCCAATACTCGACATGGGGGAGAGGAGTAAAATCAGAAGCATATTGACTTCTAAATGTTGAAATGGAATAGTTTTGGCAACATCCCTATAAACAAGCATATATATAACCATGTTTTGGAAAAAAGGCACATTCTGGGAATTTTCTCTTAACCAGCTCAATCAGGCAAAGATGCAACGGATTTTTAAAATTGGTCATCTCTGTATCCTTCTATTCATCACCTTATTTTGGTAAGTTTAACATAATACAAACATTTTTAATTTGAACTTGTAGCATAATTAGCTTAATTGATTAGTATAAGATGATAGAATTAGACCATACTATTCACTCCTTTCGGCTGATTTCATATTTTTTGAGGGACTTCCACGTACATGAATTTCATATATGAATTTGCAGTGCACCAGCGTGTAGATGCTCACCCCGAAGTGCAGCCCAACGGGCTATTGGAGTTTAGGGTTAGTATGTATTGGGGAGTCTATTTATATGTGTCGAATTAGTTGTGAACATTCACGGGAAATACAATATTCTTTACGATCGCCTTCTAATTAATCTGTCGTATATTTTGTGCTCATTGTAGGATGATCTATGATGCATTAGAAGAAGATGAAAGGTAGACAACAGATTCTGCACTTCTTCTTTCAAGAGCATCATCCTCAACACTAATGTGTGCACTTTGAATACGATTGTAAATTTATTTTTGTTCTGTCTTATTTATCTGTGAGCTATGTGATTAATGAGTCAAAACTTATTTTAGTTAGATATTTTACAGTTTTTTTTTCCCTACATTTTCCATCAAGAGTAGTAGATCGAATGAGTACTTCTAAAACCAGCAAATTCAAGTAAAGTTGTTGATATGGTTAAGTTAGTTATATCATTCTTAAATCTGTCTTGATAACATTATATACCCATCCTGTGTATGGCTTATTTTTGTCCTTGATCATCGTTATCGCTTTGAAGTAATTGCGAGATCGAGGAGGGCTTTTCTTATGTTAGAATGTTTATTTGTTCTAAAAATTTATTAACAGGCACATAAACACTTTCTCTGGAGAATGTTAGAAATTGCTTATTGATTAAGCCGATGACAGTTTAAATAAGCAGCCCGATTGCCTAAAACACCTCTTTACGTACCTATGTACGAATAGTGTAATAATCACATGTATATTTTGTGCTCATTGTAGGATGATCTATGATGCATTAGAAGAAGATGAAAGGTAGACAACAGATTCTGCACTTCTTCTTTCAAGAGCATCATCCTCAACACTATTGTGTGCACTCATGTAGAAATTTCATGGAAGTTAAAATTCACTTGACTGTGCAAATATGAACTATGGTTTTCACAATTATCAAGGACTCGTATAGTCGTATTACATATATATATCGTATAACTTTATATACATGATCTATTGCTATAAGGCCAAAGCGCCTATATATGCTAACTAAACAAGAAACCTAAGTAATCACAATCTTCACTTTTCATTTACAAAGCACATTCTCCCTAAATATAAGTTACACAGACTAAATCTGACTATTTTTCACATGTTTCAAGAATATGATTTGATCAACCCCAAATTGTATAGGTTCCTCCTTAACAAACTCCCAAGTGACACCAAAACTGCTCCACCAAGACTATTTGCATATTGTTCTTGATTGTCTATCTTCTGATGGGGTGATTCCTTTACTCTTAACTCAATCATCCCGATTCTTTGTTGAACCGAGTCAATCACCTTTGAATCTACCCGGTTTCCAGTGGCATCTGTTACATAGAACATGTTGTGAGCCATACCCACAGTGGTTGATATGTCTGCTCGTATGACATTTAGTGCGTTTTCTCTGAATATCCGCATCACTTCAGCTAATAGCCCTGGTTTGTCTGCCTTGCGTAGCTCAAGCCTTACACCCTGAAGCATCACATGATATTTGCCGACTTAAAAGATGTGACATAAATGGCAACTTGGATAATGGGTCATAAATTAATAATTCTGCTCACAACATGGTAAAGTTATGAGAACGGTACCTCTGTTGCTCTTCTTTCTATGGCAGCTGACAAGCATAGAACCACTCGTTCCTTTTCGGCTTCTGAATTAATTGGGCTTCCATCCATGTGTTTAATAAAGAATTCCTGAAACACAGTTGAGCATTAACACTAAAAGCTTAAAGATTGATGATTTTTAAAGCGTAAAAGGAATTCAAATTTCTACCAGGTGAGCTCCTTCTTCTGTAGTGTTGATAGTAGCATGGAAAACGACATAATGCATGTCTGTCAAACTGCACACAACATCGAACAGAAGCTTGGGCCGGTCCTTGGATTGGATGTTTAGAACCGAGTAACCCTTATCCAGACAATTTTGAACTGAAACAATAGGGAAACTCCCCACATCTTTCTTTAAAACCGAATTTCTTGCATAATCACGGTCTGCAAACATCATCTGGTGAAGCCTTCTTTCCGTGTGTGTGACTGCAACTGAGGTTTTTGCACTTCTGATATTGATATCCCCTTTAAGGACGTTTCTTAAACGGGCTCTAATTGTGTTGATTTTCTTAGAATCCTCTATTGGGCATCCGGTATCACTGTCCTTTAAGTAAACGAGAGACGCTACTCGGCCATTATGTGTCCAAACTTTGGACTCTACCACGTCACATTTGAGATATGATAACACAGCAAAAATTTCGGATAACAGACCAACTCTGTCCGTGCCAGTTAACTCTAGTGCCGTCGTTCCATCAATGGGATTTGATCTTGTATTGTGGACGGATAGAGACTGTTATATGTCAAAACAACCACCAAACATAGAATCAGTTCAAGTACATCAAAATCTTGAACGATTGACATTTTCCTAAATCAGTTTTACGTCTGTTACGTGACAAAAAGCATATATATATGCACCTTAGTTATAATCAAACTTCTTGGACAATTAAGCATATATATTTTGATTAAGTTTAATAAAGTTAGAAACAATTAGTCATTGCACAACTTTACCTGTTCAATGCAATTGATGATGCCGTTATCCGTTAATTTGTTGCCATCCAAATCAGTCACATGGAAAACTATAGAAAAAAAGATTTGATACCATTAATTAGTAAAGGTTCAAATAATTACTCCAAATATCATCCGACAAAGTACAACATTAAAAGTTGCACGGTTAATATATATATATATAGAGAGAGAAAATGGTTAATTCTCCTAACTAAATAGCCTAAAAATTCTCCTGAATAGTTTGGTAAGATATATAAAGTTAGCAGCTTAATTACCATCCATGTTCCACCTGCCATCGGAGGAAACATAACCTTTTTTGATACAAAGGTTAAGATCTGTGAGAACTTGAACTGCTTCTAACAAAATTTCATCTTTCCTTGCACTATCAATCTGAAATTTACATATTTACCAAAAGTGTAAGGTGAAAAAAATTGAATGTTTATGGTGCTTAATTCTAAGTTCTAACAACACTTAAGTATATGGTATGGACAGTATAATGCCTGTTCAATGTGACTTTTTGATCAGCAAAATCCTAAACTTTTGATGGGTCGCAGCGTTAAGATTGGTATATTAATTAACTTTTATTTTGTAACGCTCCACAAAATATTTGTAGTAAAAAGTAAAAGAAACTAATTCTAAAATTACCATGACACGAGTTGCGTTAACACAGCTAGCATTGTCGGTCATTACCCTAATGAAACGTCAAGGAAAACAAAGTCAAAGTTAGGCAGGCAGAAGCACATGAAAAGAAGTCGTAGAAAAGTCAAATTTAGATTGTCATCAAAAGAAGATTACGGTTAACATCCAGATTAATTATTTCATCTCAAACTAGCTAGTATCATACATACATGAGAATATATATTGGTTGTATATATATAATCACTCTAGAAAGTTTAAATTGACTTAAAAAAACAACTTGGGATCACAGTTTGAATAAAGGTTTTGCTAATGAAAGTCTTTTAAGGCTATGGTTAACACGTAAGGATATATTATGCATAAAAATAGCCGTTTCTTAAAAATGTTTAACAAACTACTTAAACTAATTTCCAAAACCGTACGTCAAAACCGTGCAAAATACCAAAGAAAAAACTAACCGTGGAGTGTTCATTCGAACGAGAAGCTTTTCGTATTCATCTAAACAGGGTCTTCGATCCATCTGCATCATCTTCGCTTCTTAGCTTGTTATTTGCCTGCTTTTTTTTTTGTACGACAAATGTTAAGTTTAAGGAGGGAGTGCTTGAAGATATTGAATGGGAGTATATATGTTAATTTTGTAATGGAAACTATTTAAATGGAGAAAGGTAGACCAAACCAAAAGAAATTAAATGGGCAAGAAATGTGGAGATATGTCTCTGTCTAAACAAGAATACATAAGCACTGGAGCACCCTTTTCGGTATGTTGCCCTCCTAGTGCCCATATTTTATTTTGTGAGTAAAATTTTAGATGTAAAAAACTATCAAGAGAATTGATAAACATTAACGAGCATGTTATTCGCGCAATGCGGTGGCGATGACAGTGACAGTGATGTTGTGGCATCGACGGATGGTGACGGCGGCGGCGATCGTTGGTGGCGGCAGATGCGTCAAGTGGTGTAGATATTTGATATAAAGATATTTGATTTAAAAGAGTAGTGGATATCTTTTAGAATATAATGGAATGATTGTGTAAGTTAATTCATTAAAGGTAAAACGGTAATTTTACATGTCAAAAAAATCTAAACTTTTCAACATGGGGTATAATTTTTATATAGTAGTATAGATAAGTACGGAGTAACATATATACTTTGTCTTTCGATAATAAAAAAGTTATGATAAAATGAGTTTTAACTTAGTTATTTCAAAAAAAAAAAGAAAAAAAAAAGGTGTTTTAAATGATTTATGTGTGTTTATTGTAGTTGAGCTAGGCATTTTTACTCCATGAACGATGACTTAAATCATAACTATTTAGGCCTATGCTTATAGAAACTTCTTGAGAGCGTCCTTTGGCTCCAAGTTAAACGCCATCGATAGCAAGCGTCATTACCCGAGCGTCTGAGCAAAAATTCTCCACCAAGAAGTTAGAGGACGAAAGAAAGGTAGGGAGAGAGAGAGAGAGAGTCAAAAGTCTTGAATGATGTGGTGCTGAGTTGGCAGACAAAAATCTTCGAAAAACTCTCCTTTATAAGAACTAGACTTATGCCCGCGCAATGCGGCGGCAGTGGGGGTAGTGATGGCGGAGGTGGTGATGGTGGTGGGGGCGGCAGTGGGGACGGTGATGGGGGCGACGATGGTGGTGAATGTAAAAGTATTGATGTTAAAGGTGGTATTGTAGTTATTTTAAGTGTTGAGGGATCTATACTGTAAATTATTTCATTAAGGGTATTATAGATATATTAGATGGAGATGTTTAAATTTGTAAATAAAAGAGAAGGGTATTTTTGGTTTTTCAAGGTAGAAAGTTTAAGGAAAAAAAAGATTGGTTTGTTTTATTAGATAATATAGATAAGCCTTATCTCTCCATGTAATCTCAAAGTAAATACTCGGAATGAAAATTTTAAAATAAATGCATTTGAATTAAAGTTCAGAAATCGAAAATATGTAATAATATATTTAAATAACGTTGATTTAAAATTGGAGCCTCGCATGGCCGCATTAGTTTTTTTTTGGGTAAAAGTTACCCGATAATTTTATTTAATAATAAGATCAAACATTACAAATAATATGACCAAATATCATATTAGTCGATGCATGCAACATACCGACGCTACAAGTTACCAACTACAAATAGTATCGACTATATATATACGGATTGAGATTCCCTAAAGTTGATCCAACTTTATAGGTAAAGTTGGATCAACTTTAACCATTGGATTAAATCCAATGGTCAAGATTTAAATATCATATTTTAATCTTGACCATTGGATAAGTTGATCCAACTTTATCTATAAAGTTGGATCAACTTTAGAGAATCCTAATCCCATATATATATATACATCACTCATAGCCGCATGGGTTGAAGCATGGAAAAGCACACATTGGTTTTTCTTGCCTAAATACAAGTCAACTTGATACGTGGCGTATCTTAAGCTGTCAGATTGCCAGGTTGGACGCATGATGGGGACCACATGTCATGGCCTCCCTTTGACTCAAAAACTAAACGGTGGGTATACGTTCTTTATCGGAGGAGGGAGGGGGTGGGGTCTTGCCACCAAAGTTTGTCATGCTTTTTCCCCATATTTCTTAAAGATATACTGTAGAAACCTTGTACTTGAATTTTATAGAAGAATTGGTGAGTTGAAAAGTTGCAAGATTTCATAATCAGGATTAACGTCGTTTATCCGATCCATAACAAAGTACAACATACTTATGTTCTCGTAAAGGATTTTTGTTCGAACCTTATTGATTTAATGATTTTTAGACGTACGTATATTCCATTATACACCTCTCATGCATTAAAAAACCGTAATATATACGAGGAATATAGATAAACCATCTAACCATAACGAATACTTATCAAAATTTTTTTTTTTCTAGACTACGTACAAATTTAGCCCTACGTAGATACCGTGGCAGTTGTGATTCTTTTAGTTAAAGAAATAGACTTTTAGTATGTATGTCGTAATCTAAATTAAGAGATAAACACTTACACTTTAATTTGAATCTTACAGATAAAGACTTGGATTCCGTTTTTACAACTCTCAAAGCTCGCAAAAAGTATTACTTCATAATAACATTTCTGCCAATGACCTACAATATGAATTGGTGAGACATTCACGTTTTACTAATGAGGCTGGGTTCAAATTTTGGTTAGGGTCTCATGGGCTTTCTACATGATGGACTTGGTTTACCCAACACTGCGTTTGCGGGCGTACGAGGTCGCCTTTTACCATTGGGTACCCCTTCGTGCGTTCAAAAAAAAAATACTCCGTAGTAACTTCTCTGTATAATTGCAACGTTAAGGCTTATGCATACATAATGAGAATAGAATACGAGTATTAAATCTCTGTTTTTTCCTCTGTTTTGAAAACCATCAAATAAAAGGCTGGCAGCTCTTGAAAATCAGATAAGAACAAACAGCCTATTAATTAACTGGTAATGGAGAGCAACTTCCGTTAAGTTATAGGAGAGGTCTTTGTTTAATCGCTACATCTTATATTCTTATTAGTAAATTTTTTAGGCTTGTAGCGGCATAAGACGAGAATTGATATATAGATCATAAACTTCTCAATAGAAACTTTGTGCTTTCCAAAAATACATGTATACATCGATTCTGGTGATCGTTGATCAAGTGTTGTTGCAGTCCGAGTAACAAATAATCCATACAATTATGCTCGATCACAACTATATATAATATTTTCTGTTCGAAGAAAATGAAGTACTTTTAACTAGGTTCATTAAAAACGTGAAGTAAATGCCCAAAATTAAAAAGCAATTAATCTTCTTTTTTAGGAAAATAACCACTACAACAATTAATCTCTTATCATCCAGTGTTTATAGCCCATTAAAACAAGGCTGATTGTAATTAAAGGATGGTAATTACAGTTCGTCATGTAGGATGATTGGTTCAACAAAACCACCAACATCAAGTGTAAATTTTAGCTGGCATGACGATTGCCATTGAAACCTATGAATGGTCTTAAAAATTTGCTGAAGCGGACATATGCAGAAAAAGAGAACGAATGACCGCCAACAATTGCGATGAAATCCAAGTCCGCTATGGCAGACGAAAACAAAAACAGATATAAGAGGAAATAGCACGAGTAAGTTGAAAAAAAGGATGACGCCGGTGGACCATATCTGAGTTGAATGAGATCGGATTGAAGGAATGAAAAAAATTTGGACCATTTCTCGATTTGTGCGTGTCATCCTTGCGCAGGGGCCATGCTAATCTTCTCTGTATCGTTCCAATTTTATCGGATGTCCCCGAAGGGACAATGTAGGTCGTCTCGTGGTGCTTTATAAACCCATCAAAATACACTTCTTTGATCGATGTGGGATAAGAATTGAACTTCCCACCGAGAGACTAAGGACCTTGAAAAAAAAAGCACTCTATTGGTCTCTATAGTTACAATGTAAAGAAAAAAAAAAACTAAGATCAAGAATCCACAATTAATCTTAACTCTAAAAATTAAAAAGTCAAATTTGTTTTAAGAAAAACTGTTTTGAAGGATCATATAGTCCTAATTCTTTAAGCTTGTCACATATACGAGTTGGGAAATCTTCGCGAACTAAACTCCACTCTTGTTCACCATTCCAACAAATATCAGCAACATTCGAGTATTCCTCAATGATTTGCTTCTCAATATCTTCTCTTGCAGGACTTCCAACAGGATATTTATCGTTAAACTCGTAGAATGATTTTACATAAAACTCGATTCCATATTCACCCGTCTTCATTGTCAACGGAAAACCACTATCTATTGTTACTGAATAGACACGGGCTGCACCTTGAAACATAACTGATATAAACCATGTGAACCCAAATATCACAATTGCACCCCAAATACAACAAGAAATTAACCGAACCCACTTGTTTTCGGTAGCATTCCTCCATGTCTGACCACCTGTATTCATGATGATTTAACTCCAGTCTAATGGACCTATGAGATATATAGAAAAGTGAATTATAGGAAGGTTTTTAAACCATGGAATGTAACTTGAACAGAAAAATAAAATATATAGATGTAACATGAAAACATCAACTTTGATATTCACAAGGAATGGAATAACTAAGTATATAGAAAATTTTATTTCATTGTTAATTTGTTTCTTTTTGTATATTTTTTTTTATTAAGAACTACCATTTCTCTCTATATATACGGTCAGAAACTCGCAAAGTCACAATGATATCTCATGTGACAGCTACGTTAAATTAGAAGAGATAAGACTTTTAGTCTCTATCATAATATATTTTTAGTTAGAAAAGATATATGATACGAGTAACACTTTTTATATTATTTTTAAATAAGTTTACCAGATGATAGAGGTATTAGATTGAAGGATTTTAAATTTTAAGGGCTGATATGTGAACATAAATTATAAACTTTATATTTTTAATTTTAGATTATTTTAAAGGTTTTAAAAATAAAATATAAACTTTATCACTTTATCATTAATATAAGTTTTTAACCTGATTTCAAATCTTAAAAAAATAATATCAATATATAATATTGTGTCACATACACTTTGAAATAATCAATTAGGTCCTAAAATTTTAATGTATGTTTTTAACTTTTAATCAAGTGGAGGCGAGGGAGTATATTCTATAGCGAGCCCAGCCCAATGTATCCGTGAAACATGCAGCCCTCAATTTTTAGTTGCTTGACTTTCTTGAGTTCTTCCCATACTAAAGAAACAAATTCGTCTCTAATATCATATCGAGCTTTACTAACTTTTTGTGGTTGACTTGATAACAGATTGCTAAATTGTTGTAATTTAAAATAAAACTAAGTAATACTTTTTTCTTAACAGCGAGTTCATAGTTAGTAATTAGCATTCGAGATACCACAGTCACATCCAATTTGGGCAATATGTGGAGCTCAAACCACGCATGTCTGGGATGAAATCCAGGACTATCAAAAACTCCCCTAATAATCCACTCCTACAAATGTAGCAAGAGATTCGAACCCTGGTGGATTTTACAAGGTCTGAGACCTTACCAATGGACCACCATCCCATTGACAAACTAAGTAATATTAGCTTAAATGTTTCCACGAGTTTATAAAACACTCAAATCGTTGTAACCTGTGATAATTATATTACTTGTATTATTTTTTGTGTGAGGGTTTTAAGTTGTGTTCCTTATTTTTAACAGTTCAAGCATTCTTTCGATGTCGTTTTCACATTGTTTTAACAAAATATAATTTCATTTAGCCCTCGGTATTGTTTTATTCTGGATCGTCAAAGCTTATGAAATTAAACTAATTTACTCATAAAACTTTATCGATAGTATCTTCGCAAACGTTAAAAATCTTGGATCCTCTCCGCTTGGGCCATTTCCAATAGCAACATTAGTATACCCAATTACGCCATCACCTTAACAGCACATCAACAAACTATTGAACCTAAAACGTAAGAAATCAAAATGCCCATGTCATATCATCATATAGTTATAGATACACAGAGATAAAAAAGAAGTGGCATACATTCTTACTATGTGTGAAAAATGCTACCACACATATTGGAGGGGCACTTTGATATGCATGTCAAACATCTCCAGAAAAAACATAAACATGTTGGCAGATATACTATCATTGGTGATGGCCTTGGGGGCAAGGGTACAGTCGGCAAGTTTGATCGGCAAGTTGCTTTGGCTAGTATCGGCTCTTTGGCAACATTGTAGCAGGTGTATCGGCAAGCATTGGCAAGGTGCATCGGCAAGTTCAATCGGCCACATTTGGCCGATGCAAGTGAACGTTGGGTTAGTGCCACGTGGCTAGTGCCCGTTTATTTTTGAACGTTAGAAGCGGTTGTGATGTTTTGTTTTGTTTTTTTTTATCCTTTTTTACAACTTCTATATATACCATATCACATACACAAACATTTTAATCAAACAACCAAAAAACAAACATACTAATCATATTATCAAATTTCATTAGCCAAAATGTCTGACGACGAACAACTACCCGTAGCAATAATCCCTGAATTCGGAAGTTCCGATTTCTCGTCGTCGTCGTCTTCTGGCGGCTTCGAGTTCTTGGCTTCCGTTGCTCTTGCAGCCTTAGAAGAAGACACTGCATCATCTTCTTCGACTAGAAGATTTATTTGGAGAGATCGGTACACGGCTCATGAGAAATTGATGGCCATGTACTTTGTAGATGGTCCGATGTTTGAGGACGATGTTTTCCGTACGAGATATCGTATGTCGAAGCGGTTGTTTCTGAAAATCGTAGAAGATATCACTGCATCATTTCCATGGTTTCCGGATTCAGTGAATGCAGCGGGTACTAGAGGGTTCTCGACAATTTAAAAGTGCACGTGCGCGCTACGGCAACTAGCGTACGGCAACCTCGCCGATAACTATGATGAGGGGTTGTCGTTCTCTACTAGAACTGCACGTGAGTGTCTAGACAACTTTTGCATCGCCATAAAGCATCTTTATGGTGAAGAGTATTTGCATTCTCCGACTAGCCACGATGTTGCGCGTTTATATGAGGCGCATGAAGCTAGACATCATTTTCCTGGCATGATCGGTAGCATCGATTGTACCCACTGGACTTGGAGAAATTGCCCACATAGTTTGTGTGGAAAATACCACAGAGGTGATCATGAACGCCCGACTATCATACTTGAGGCTGTTGCTTCCTATGATTTATGGCTTTGGCATGCGTATTTCGGTGTTGCAGGTTCAAACAATGACATCAATGTATTGAAGCAATCGCCATTGTTTATTCCCGAAGTGAATGAAAAGTCTCCTGAGTACGGGTTTACTGTAAACGGTCACCGTTACAGTAGAGGATACTATCTAGGGGATGGTATTTACTCACCTTGGTCTTGTTTTGTGAAAGCGTATGCATACCCGGTCGCTCATAAAGAGAAGGTAATGAAGAAACTCCAAGAGTCCGCGAGAAAAGACGTTGAGCGAGCATTCGAGCTTCTGAAGAACAAGTGGGCTATCATAGAACGACCGGCACAGATGAGGAACAAAGAAAAGATCGTTAACACGATGTATGCGTGTGTTATTTTACATAACATGATCCTCAAGGACGACGACAACGCGATATCACCGGCGTACATCAGGGATCCTCCAAACGATCTTCGTGCTACCAACCCTAATTTTCTTTTTCAGTTACGTAACGAAGAGTCACATTACATGTTACGTCGTGATATTACGGAGCACGTGAGAAATCTAGAGATAGACATCAATGTTTAGTAATCTTTTTCTTTATTTATAAGTATTTGTGTGTTTTATGTTTTAAATAAATGTAATGTTTTATTTAGTTGTATTGTGTTTTTTAAGTTTAATAAAAGTTTAGGGTTTATTTGGTAAATATAAATTTGGCAAATATTGACAAGAATTGGTAACTACACCATGCAATTTGGCAAGAATTGGCAAATCCACGTGGCAGCTTTATTCGTCTAAATTAAGCCAAAACTTTGCCAAAGAGCCAATGCTTGGCTCTACACCCCTTGCCCCTTACGAAAAAAACCCAACCAAATATCAGTGATCAGTCAAATAGAAAAACCTTACCTTCTTAATTGGTTATAGGTAAACTCTTTTCGGTTCGAAATTAGAAAAAATTACTTGCAAAATTTAGTGATGTTTCCGTCTTAACAAAAGTTTCGACTTTTTTAAAAGAGTAAAATAATGGTTGATCGAGAAAACATACTGCCAATAGGAACAAAAAAAGTTTTGAGTTAATCCGACATGCCATGCCACTGACATGTCGAAATTCGGTACCGATCAAATAATATGTGGCCTTTAGGAATGGTAGAAACTGAGACATTTAATTTATCTTTACTTTAAATCAATATAATTTTTGACCCTCACCAAATATATTAATACTGGTCTTTAAAAGAATGATTAACGTGTTTAATTGGTATGTTTAAAAATAAACATGATAAAATGGTAGGTCTAAATACATTACATGATGAGTAGTAAGAATTAAAAGAAAACTCATTATAATCAAAGACATTAGATTTCTCTTTAAGTCTATCTTTTAAGTATGGAAAGAATTTATCTAGCAGGGTGAATTTAGGATGAAATTTCAAGGACAAGGGTTCAATTCCTTGACATTTGAGAAGAATATAGAAAGCAAACACTTAAGAGTTACTAGGAACCGAACTCAAAATATAAATTTTGGTCATTGAGATTCATGGTAATTCGGATTAATATTTAGGTATAGATATTACCTCTTTTTTCTCCTTTCAAACAAAGATTTTATTTGGAATTGTATTAAGTCTAAATTCCTACTACTTGCGGCGTGGCGATCAGTTAGACCTTGGATTAATTAGATTCCGGTCAAATAAAGATTATTGTTCCAATTAGTGTTTCAGTCAAATTCCATCAAAGAAGATACAAATCACGCTCTGTAGGATTTGAACCTACGACATCAGATTTTGGAGACCCTCATTCTACCGAACTTTCAGGCACTTCGTCTAAAAAAAATCATTTCCTTAAATAATAATAAACCATAGCCATCACATAAGACCAGCACAAGATGATAAAATGAAAAAAAAAAAAAAAAACTATAATAAAACAAACCGAATAGAACAACCATCCAATCATATTTTATGACTAATTGTATATCAAATTTAACACCAATAAAATCTAATCTAAAAAGAACCAAAAAAAGAAAAGGAAAAAAAAAAACTAACTTTCCCTCTAACCAAACCAACCACGAGCTAGAAACAAACCGGCTCAACATATCAGAACCGGTTCAGCTTATCAGCTTTAATAACCGGGTTAGCTTTAGCGATAGCATCTTTACCGGTTTTCTTAAAATCAAACTCGCAAGCATGCATCTCAGGGTACCTATGAATCCCACAAAACATATCTCCACACTTGCACTTGAACCCCATCACGCCAACTTTCTTGTTACAACTCAAACACCGGTTCGACACTTTCTTTACCACCACCGGTTCAACCGGTCCGGCCGGTTCAGGCTCTGAAGAAGAAGTTGTTGACGTAAAATCATTTATAGGAGTAGTAGTTTGTTTCGGCAAGGTGACAGAAACCTTGTTGACTAGTTGACCGACAGCAGCTACCGCTTGTTCTTCATGGGATCTGATATCTCGGTAACACTTTGAACAATAACCGTTTGTCGCCGGTGTCCCAAAGAAGCCACAACCGTTGGCGCATGCTTCTGGTTTCGATGGTGCGTATGTTGTGTCGTCGTTGTTGGAATTCGAACCACCGCCCATGATATAGATAATAATAATATTATATTATAGAATATATATAATATATATTGGTGTATATGAAGCTAGGAATTTTATGAAACAAGTTGCAAATTGTCGAACAATGAATGTGAAAAAGAATATATATAGAGATAAAAAGTGGGACACGTAAAAGTAGGGTGTGGATATATAAAGTGGACATCGAGATGGATATTGATAAGGGTCAGCGTGAAAAGACTAAAGTAGCCTTATATGATAATGATTTGAGAGTTTATAGACTAGGTTTGGGTGAGGGTAGTTTTGTCTATTTAAATTATTATATGGAGAATGGGTTGTTTACGTCTTTCGATAGCTTTCTAGAAGGTTTGAGGAAAAGTAAAAGACTAAGATAGCCTTTGACTTTTGGGTTAAGACTTTACTTGCTAAAATTAATTATATATATATATATATAAATAAAGAAGGTTTGGCTTATGAATAGTAAGCCGAGCCATGAACAGTAACCGGCTCGGCTCGGCTTAGCCGATGAACAGTACCAGCTCATGATGTCAGCTATTTTGTCTTATTCCTATTTTGTCTTTATCCTCCTTTTTTTTTTTACCACTTAACTTTTGTATTTTTTAACTTTAGTCTAACTTTTTGTATACAAACTTAATTATAGTTCTAACTTTAATCATCAATTTTTTTATTTTTATTTTACTTTCTATCTCTTATTTTAAGGCTTCTAACTTTTACCATCAAACTCTTGGTTTTGACCACCATAGTAAACTTTAAGTGTCCAAAATATGTTTGCATGACGCAACGTCGATCCCGGGCAACGCCTTCCCGGGGCAACGCCCGGGGTCAAAAAACTTGTTTTGGTATAATAATTGAGTTTAGCTGTTAAAAAATAAATAAATAATCGAGTTTAAGTGATCGCTTTAGAATTTTTACTTAATTTCTTAATATAAAAGTCAAGCTGCTAAACATGCGAAGTTAGTTGAATGTTCTGGAATAATCCTAGGATATAAAATTAAGAGTAAATTACACTTTTCATATAATAATTGAGTTTAGCTGTTAAAAAATAAATAAATAATCGAGTTTAAGTGATCGCTTTAGAATTTTTACTTAATTTCTTAATATAAAAGTCAAGCTGCTAAACATGCGAAGTTAGTTGAATGTTCTGGAATAATCCTAGGATATAAAATTAAGAGTAAATTACACTTTTCATATAATAATTGAGTTTAGCTGTTAAAAAATAAATAAATAATCGAGTTTAAGTGATCGCTTTAGAATTTTTACTTAATTTCTTAATATAAAAGTCAAGCTGCTAAACATGCGAAGTTAGTTGAATGTTCTGGAATAATCCTAGGATATAAAATTAAGAGTAAATTACACTTTTCATATAATAATTGAGTTTAGCTGTTAAAAAATAAATAAATAATCGAGTTTAAGTGATCGCTTTAGAATTTTTACTTAATTTCTTAATATAAAAGTCAAGCTGCTAAACATGCGAAGTTAGTTGAATGTTCTGGAATAATCCTAGGATATAAAATTAAGAGTAAATTACACTTTTCATATAATAATTGAGTTTAGCTGTTAAAAAATAAATAAATAATCGAGTTTAAGTGATCGCTTTAGAATTTTTACTTAATTTCTTAATATAAAAGTCAAGCTGCTAAACATGCGAAGTTAGTTGAATGTTCTGGAATAATCCTAGGATATAAAATTAAGAGTAAATTACACTTTTCATATAATAATTGAGTTTAGCTGTTAAAAAATAAATAAATAATCGAGTTTAAGTGATCGCTTTAGAATTTTTACTTAATTTCTTAATATAAAAGTCAAGCTGCTAAACATGCGAAGTTAGTTGAATGTTCTGGAATAATCCTAGGATATAAAATTAAGAGTAAATTACACTTTTCATATAATAATTGAGTTTAGCTGTTAAAAAATAAATAAATAATCGAGTTTAAGTGATCGCTTTAGAATTTTTACTTAATTTCTTAATATAAAAGTCAAGCTGCTAAACATGCGAAGTTAGTTGAATGTTCTGGAATAATCCTAGGATATAAAATTAAGAGTAAATTACACTTTTCATATAATAATTGAGTTTAGCTGTTAAAAAATAAATAAATAATCGAGTTTAAGTGATCGCTTTAGAATTTTTACTTAATTTCTTAATATAAAAGTCAAGCTGCTAAACATGCGAAGTTAGTTGAATGTTCTGGAATAATCCTAGGATATAAAATTAAGAGTAAATTACACTTTTCATATAATAATTGAGTTTAGCTGTTAAAAAATAAATAAATAATCGAGTTTAAGTGATCGCTTTAGAATTTTTACTTAATTTCTTAATATAAAAGTCAAGCTGCTAAACATGCGAAGTTAGTTGAATGTTCTGGAATAATCCTAGGATATAAAATTAAGAGTAAATTACACTTTTCATATAATAATTGAGTTTAGCTGTTAAAAAATAAATAAATAATCGAGTTTAAGTGATCGCTTTAGAATTTTTACTTAATTTCTTAATATAAAAGTCAAGCTGCTAAACATGCGAAGTTAGTTGAATGTTCTGGAATAATCCTAGGATATAAAATTAAGAGTAAATTACACTTTTCATATAATAATTGAGTTTAGCTGTTAAAAAATAAATAAATAATCGAGTTTAAGTGATCGCTTTAGAATTTTTACTTAATTTCTTAATATAAAAGTCAAGCTGCTAAACATGCGAAGTTAGTTGAATGTTCTGGAATAATCCTAGGATATAAAATTAAGAGTAAATTACACTTTTCATATAATAATTGAGTTTAGCTGTTAAAAAATAAATAAATAATCGAGTTTAAGTGATCGCTTTAGAATTTTTACTTAATTTCTTAATATAAAAGTCAAGCTGCTAAACATGCGAAGTTAGTTGAATGTTCTGGAATAATCCTAGGATATAAAATTAAGAGTAAATTACACTTTTCATATAATAATTGAGTTTAGCTGTTAAAAAATAAATAAATAATCGAGTTTAAGTGATCGCTTTAGAATTTTTACTTAATTTCTTAATATAAAAGTCAAGCTGCTAAACATGCGAAGTTAGTTGAATGTTCTGGAATAATCCTAGGATATAAAATTAAGAGTAAATTACACTTTTCATATAATAATTGAGTTTAGCTGTTAAAAAATAAATAAATAATCGAGTTTAAGTGATCGCTTTAGAATTTTTACTTAATTTCTTAATATAAAAGTCAAGCTGCTAAACATGCGAAGTTAGTTGAATGTTCTGGAATAATCCTAGGATATAAAATTAAGAGTAAATTACACTTTTCATATAATAATTGAGTTTAGCTGTTAAAAAATAAATAAATAATCGAGTTTAAGTGATCGCTTTAGAATTTTTACTTAATTTCTTAATATAAATTCAAATTGAGTGATCTAATGAAATATTTAGCAATCTGAATTCTGAATTAGTAAATAACTAAATATACTTAGTTACTTACATGGTGCAACTTTTGTTCTAGCCCTCATAGCAGCCGCAGATCCAAATTGGTGAGTTGAATCAATGTAATGATTTAACTCAGCCCTCACTATATCATTATCATCATCATCGGGCACAAGACGGTCAATAGCATTATAAAGGCCAGTGATTAGGTCCCTATGACTTCGTATGCACACACCATTTTCCCCATGAAAGATAGCCGGGTTCAGATAACATCCGGCTGCACATTGGAGTTAAAATTAAAAAATAAGAAATCATATTAAATTAGTTATAACTTATAAAGTTACTACTTACTACCTGCATGTAATGGATGATAAAGTTGGTCAGACCATCTTGTTTGAATCATACCCAAAACTTTGTTGACCAGTCTATCATCATCAGTTACATTTCTCTGGATCTGGTTCTTCGCTCTGTCCATAGCATCCCAGATGTAGCCCATAGACGGCCTTTCTTCTGTATCAACCAATCTTACCACATCCACCAAAGGAGCTAACACTCGACAAGCTAGGTATAAGTTGTCCCAAAAATCTGTTTTTGCAACTATTCGCTCAATCCACGAGGTTTTTTGCAAAATCACCCACCCACAAGCTAGGTATAAGTTGTCCCAAAAATCTGTTTTTGCAACTATTCGCTCGACCTTCTTTCCACGAGGGTTTTTTGCAAAATCACTTTTCCTCCACTCTTCAGAAACAAACAACACTTGAATATGATGTCGATTCTCATGGACTAAATAAACTGCTGCTGCTGCTTGAAGAAAGAAAGAAATAAGATAGAATCATAGAAAGAAAGAAAGAAAAAAAAATACATGCTGCTGCTGCTTGAAGAACAAAAGAAATATGTAAATAAGATAGAAAGAAAGAAAGAAACATAAAAAGAAATAAGATAGAATCATAGAAAGAAAGAAAGAAAAAAAAATACCTGGTGGGCTTGATTGAATTGAAGTCGATGCTGCTGCCTGCTGCTTGAAGCCCTAGTGGCTGCTGCTGCTTGAAGCTCTTTGATTGAAGCATTTTGATCCGATCGGTGGGTTTTTAAGGAATTTAGGTTGTATTCTTTAGGTGGGTTTTGTTATTCATGGGCTTAATTGATATAATGGGCTATCAAAAAGAAAAAAGGATCGGTCTTTTTTATTAAATTAGGCTCATAAAAATGGACCGGTAAAACCACCGAAATAACCGAAACTGGAAAGCTTGAATTTCGGTCAAATTTCGGTCAAAACCACCGGTTTTCTCGTAAACGAAATCCTAACCGGTATATGAAACCGAAATTAGACCTACTCACCGAAAACCGGTATACCACCGGTATACCACCGAAATTGATAACATAGAAAATTAAGAGTAAATTATACTTTTCGTCCCTAAAGTTGACACGTTTTTCACTTTTGATCCCTAAACTTTAAAAATTACAATTTTGACCTTAAAGTTGGCCAATTTTTTCAATAATCGTCCTTTGGCATACGGCGTTAAAAAATGGCCGTTAACGTGCGCACGTGCGAGACACGTGAGGGCACTAATGTAATTTCACCTTACACCGAGGGACGAAAAGTGAAAAAATTGCTACTTGAGGGACGAAAAGTGAAAAAATAGCTACTTGAGGGACGAAAAATGAAAATCATGCAAAAAATATATCAACGTGTTTCTGTCTTTGTTCCTTCCTCCCTTCCTTCCTGTTTCTTCTTCTTCAAACATACTATCCCAAAATCAAACAACCTAAAATCACAACAACATCAATCACCTTATGATAATAATCCAATTAACATATTAACGTTTTTCAATCATGTCTTCACACTTCCCTGTTTTCAACTATCCTTTCCCCACACACATGCTCATGCTCAGCTTTTAGTACAAATAAATAATTTCAACAAAATCACCAAACGAGGTATCATTCATCTTATAGTACAAATGGGCACAACAACCTGCACTTCTTAAACTAATGAATCCTAATCAAAGAATAATTTTGCTATATCACTGTCTTCTTCTAAAAAAAATAAAAAAATAAGAGTTGTTGATCGGTTACTTCGGCAATGGCAAGATTGGTCAAGTCGGCAAATGGCTTATTTTTGCAGAAAAAGCGATGAACAGTTATGGTGTCTGGAAAATGATGAATTTCAGAAGAACAACCCGTCAGAAACTGCAAAACCCCGTCGGAAAAGAATAGAATGTCACCGGAAAACTTTAAATCACGATTATTCTCTCGATCCTCCGAATTTATTTTTCGTTTTTCGCATGATTTTCATTTTTCGGCCCTCAAGTAGCTATTTTTTGACTTTTCGTCCCTCAAGTAGCTATTTTTTCACTTTTCGTCCCTCGGTGTAAGGTGAAATTACATTAGTGCCCTCACGTGTTTCGCACGTGCGCACGTTAACGGCCATTTTTTAACGTCGTATGGCCAAATGACGATTATTGAAAAAATTGGCCAACTTTAAGGTCAAAATTGTAATTTTAAAGTTTATGGATCAAAAGTGATAAATGTGCCAACTTTAGGGACGAAAAGTGTAATTTACTCTAAAATTAAATAAAGAATGACGCAACTTTGTTTATTATAGTATTTCAAAAGCGGAAAAAAAGATACCTTTTAATTAAGAAAGGTAATAAATTTACCCAGCCGTATATGTACGAAAACCACGGAATATATAGTATTTCGTTATTGCATGTATAAATTTACCCAGCCGTAATACCTTATATGTTAAGACTATACTTTTTAAATAAAATATAAATCTTAATGGACCCGTAATAACCTTAAATGACTTTCATTAACAAACCCAAAATATACATACACCATAAATATTAAGTAATTATGTTAAAAACCAAATTTCAAAATTTTTATTTTTTGATTTGGACACCAAATCTTTTTTATTTGAGAAATTTATCCATGACAAAATAGTTTTAGTTAGACGGTCATAAATATAATGCAATTGTGCATAATAAAACTGTATTAACCTGACAATTGAAGCCAATGTATGGAATACGTCACAATCATGGCCAAAACAATCCATTGAATGGAACCAACATTTGACACCAACCTACGAACACCAAAGATGCTAATGGGTGGACAATTTGAAAACATCCGAACCATACATCCATGATCCCACATACTATAGTTACTAACGACAAGTTCGTGGGATCTAATGTTTTGATCGAGTATTCTTTGAGAAGGCTTTACTCCTTTACATATAAACTAGTTTTATTTAACCCGGACGTTATCCGGGAAACATAACGATACCGCTGATACGTAAAACTTGCAACGTGAATAAGATCATGATACATACATAAAGATGTTGGGGATATACAGTATAACGAACAAAACATGATATATAATTCAATCTCTGAAGGCGTGTAACACTATCAGATTGAATCAATTCGGTGGTTCACCCCAAATTACTTAATCGGATACAATCAGAGATTAGAGAATGTTTTGTATGTTTGTATTTGAGAGAATATAGGAACCAGAGAATTCTGAAAGAATTCGTGTAAGACAGAATCACGGATCCAGGGCCTAATAACTGTATTTGTAGACAGTTATCTTAAGGTTTTCGAATTGCCACTTTTGGTCCCTCAAGTTCCGAAAATAAATTTTCGGAGGGATTTTTACTATAGCAATTTAATGGAAATAAAAAATTTTCAGCTCGACCCCAGCCAGGGGCTCTGCCCCTTGGACCCCGCTCCTAGGGGCGCTGCCCCCGGACCCCGTCCTTCGCCCCTAAGATCATAATAAATTCATATAAGCGTGCACTCCGCATCATCAACTTATATGATATATTATTATGATTAAATTACCAATTAACACAATTACACTAAAATATCCAACAAAAGATAAATAATGTAACATTACAAGAGCATCATAAAGTTTAAAAAAATATGCAACATGAAAAAAAGTGGTTTAAAAAACTATTTAAAAAAAAAAATACTACCATCATAGTGTTATTTGACTACTTGGTCGTGGCTATGCAAAGATCAATTTTTTTCTTATTCAAAAAGACCCTTAAAAAAATCCATACAAATTAATATACTAATAAATGATTAAAGAACAAATGAAATGTAAACGTTATGGTCATTAATTAGTTGGAATTCCTAAATATTACTTTTATATGTAAAGACCTTTTATAAAAACAATTACAAATAAATATTCTCTTAAATGAATGAAAAAACAAATGAAAGATTAACGCTAGATAAAAAGCGTATAGCAAAAAGGACTAAGAAACAAAAAAAAAATCAAGTATGTATGCTAAGATCTAGATACGCAACAACCTGCCTGAAATAATAAATAAATGATTTTTTTTTTAAAGGAAGCAAGCAGACAGGCTGCTTAAATTAATATACTTCTAAATGAATAAAAAAAAATGAAAGATTAACTTTAGATAAAAGTTAATAAAAAGGACTAAGAAACAAAAAAAATCAAATATGCATGTTTAGCTCTAGATATGTAGCAACCTGTCAATCAAGATACTGAGAAAGCAAACTTAAAAAATAAAGAGTTAATTACAGAAATCGTCCCTGTCGTGGTACCCAGCTTGCAGGTTTCGTCCCTACCTTTCAAAAATTACAGTTTTAGTCCAAAAAACTTTGCTCCGTCAACACTTTTGGTCCTCGGTAATAACTTCCGTTTAAAAACCCATCATGTTACCTGCACATGATGGGTAATTTTGTCATTTCATCAATTCAAGGACCAAAACTGTAATTAACTTTTTCACCTATCATCATCATCATCTCAATCCCAATTTATATCTGTATCTATCGATATATGTCATGTATATATTTATATAAAACATCAAGATTTAACAACACAAACAACACTGGTTTCATATCATAAATCTGAATCACATTCATCATAAATCTAAACCCATCAAATCTAATACCCAACCTTGATCCAAATTCTAAAAAACTGAAATATAAGATCTGTTAGTATTGGTTTTGAACAACAAATTAAAATCTGGAATCTAAGATCTATTAGCATTGTCTATGTCCAAATTTTTAACAAAATCAACACAAATCTTCGATTCATATTCATACCCTTTTCCAAAAAAAGAAAAAAACAACTCACAACACTTATTTTCACTTTTTCCATATTTATCACAATGAATTAAAATAAAATACTAACATATTCTTGTTACAATAAATCCAGATCGAACATGATATATACACATATCGAATATATACATATACACACAAATCCACATCATTTCATCTCATTCACCTTACCCAACGAGCCCTATTTCCCGAATCTCACACTTTTATATCAATCAATCTTATTTGTTGTGAAGAAGCCAAAATTAGATCTGGAATCAAGGGGTAGCGAAGCCACCGTTGTTAGCTGTCGGAGAGGCGGAAGAAGGGACAGTTGGGATGGCGGAGAAATCGAAGGTGCGTGGTGGTGATTCTTGATAGTTGTGTATGTGTTTGTGAAATTGGTACATGGGTTTTGCAGATCCAGTTATTTGGATTGAAACCATTGTGTAGATTTTGGTAACTTGATTTCCGGTGAAGTTTCCAACGCGGCAGCGATGGTGTAGGAATGGAAGTGGCTGAATTGAATCGATCATGTATCTAATTGTAACATATTATATTTTTGTTTGTTGGGTTTGGTGTGATTTGAGAAAGGAGGTCAGATACCTATATTAAAAAAAAGTATATAATACACATGGAAAGGGAGGTGGTCAGATGATTGTTTAAAAAATATGGATAAAACCGGCTATAACCTCAGCAAAAAGTGTGTGTTTGTGTTCCTATATACAGTGTGTTTATGAATTATGAATATGAATTATTAGTGTTAGAAAGGAGAAATGTGCAGGTCCATATATCAAAAATTAATTAATATATGGAGATTGAGAGTTAATTACACTTTTGGTCCTGTGTTGTGAAAATGACGAAATTACCCATCATGTGCAGGTCATGTGATGGGTATTTTAACGGACGTTACGTGTTTGGACTAAAAGTGTTGACGGGACAAAGTTTTTTGGACTAAAACTGTAATTTTTGAAAGGTAGGGACGAAACCTGCAAGTTGGGTACCACGGCAGGACGATTTCTGTAATTAAAAAATAAAAATAAAAAATCTACATTATTCCTAAGATCCAGGGTAAATTAATAATAATATGAACATTCTACTCGAAATATCTCTATCTATACTTGACTATTTATCTAGATTAAAAAGAAAAAAATAAAAACAGTAAACATATGCGTGCATTTGAAATTTTTTTAGTCTTTTAGTTAAAAATCTACATAATAAAAAACGTCTTAATTAATTCAAGGGATATAAATTTTATTTAGCATAATTACAAGACATCTTACGATTCTTTTATAAGGCTAAACGGAGTGAGGGACTTTGAGTAGGCGATCCAGCGGATTTCGCCGGCTAGTCGCCAGGAACACCGCCCCCCATAGGCGATATGGGGTTTGGGCGATTTATGCATGTCGCTTGCAAAGTTCAATTTGATCTGACATATGCCATAAAAGTCCACATTTGTTATCACATATTTTTGTTTTTTAGTGGTTTAATAATTAATATATATATATAATTTAATTGCCACATGTCACAAAGCTACCCCACCTTCCAGGCAACTCCACTCTCCTTTTTTTTCACAGGCAACCCCCAGCAACCCAGAATGCCACATGGCGTGACGTAGTGAAAGTAGCCCAACCCCCAACAATACCACTCCGGATAGCCTAAGTCATCATTCAAATTAATTTATATTAGGGCTAAAAAAAATTGGTTAATTAGGAGGGTTGGTTTGACTTAAAGGTAAGGATGAACAAAAAATTCAAGATATCGGTAACGAGCAGTGATACCGAATCCCTTTCGGGACTGGGACTCGTATCCATTTTCGAAAGTTTTCGGGATTGGAATTGGGACCAACACCGGAATCTACCGGTAGCGTCTCGATACCGATACCGAACAATGACAGTGAATACTGTTAAAATTACAACCTTAATATTACATATATGATAAGTATACTTACACACTTACAAGATTGTGCAGGTTATGAAGGATAAAGCAAAGATCAAAGCTCCTAAGTTTCATTCTTGGTCCTTGATCTTTGCGTTTTCCTTCATAACCTGCACAATCTTGTAAGTGTGTAAGTATACTTATCATATATGTAATATTAAGGTTGTAATTTTAACATCCCCCCAACCTTAATATTGAACAGATCCTTTAAACCTAATTTAGAACACAAAAAACTATATTGACCAAAACTCAAACTTTTTGTAAAAATATCAGCAATGTTGTCCTTTGAATCAAGCTTGATGACTTTAACCAACCCTGCATTGATTTTTTCCCTAACAAAATGTAGATCAATCTCCAAATGTTTGGTTCTTTCATGAAAAACAGGATTCCCTGCAATCTGAATTGCAGATTTATTATCACAGTATATACTAACAGGAAGGACATTGTCAATCTTTAAGTCATGTAACAAGTGAGTGATCCAAAGAACTTCACAAGTGACTGAAGCCAAGGCCCTATATTCTGCTTCAGTAGAGGACCTGGTAACAGTGTGTTGCTTTTTGCTTTTCCAGGATACAAGTGATCCCCCAAGAAATATAATAAACCCAGTAACTGACCTTCTTGAATTCAGGCATCTACCTAAGTCAGAGTCTACATATGCACAAAGGTCAAGTTTTTCATTTTTTAAATATTTAAGTGACGGACGGAATGAGATTCCTTCCTCCATCCCCATGGAATGTAGATTCCCTCAAATGAGGGAATGTTTACATTCCAAAGGAATGATATTCCTTCATCATTGAGCAACCAAACGCACTAAGGAATGGAATTCAATTTCAATTCCATCAGATTCCATCAGAATCTGCGAACCAAACGCGACCTTAGATTCTTCAGTCTTCATATCTGCCCTCTATCTTTCTTTTTCTTGTCAAATGTAACCCAAAGCTCCTAAGTTTCATTCTTGGTCCTTGATCTTTGCTTTTTCCTTCATAACCTGCCCAATTTTGTAAGTGTGTAAGTATACTTATCATATATGTAATATTAAGGTTGTAATTTTAACATCCCCCTCAACCTTAATATTGAACAGATCCTTTAAACCTAATTTAGAACACAAAAAACTATATTGACCAAAACTCAAACTTTTTGTAAAAATATCAGCAATGTTGTCCTTTGAATCAAGCTTGATGACTTTAACCAACCCTGCATTGATTTTTTCCCTAACAAAATGTAAATCAATCTCCAAATGTTTGGTTCTTTCATGAAAAACAGGATTCCCTGCAATCTGAATTGCAGATTTATTATCACAGTATATACTAACAGGGTGGACATTGTCAATCTTTAAGTCATGTAACAAGTGAGTGATCCAAAGAACTTCACAAGTGACTGAAGCCAAGGCCCTATATTCTGCTTCAGTAGAGGACCTGGTAACAGTGTGTTGCTTTTTGCTTTTCCAGGATACAAGTGATCCCCCAAGAAATATAATAAACCCAGTAACTGACCTTCTTGAATTCAGGCATCTACCTAAGTCAGAGTCTACATATGCACAAAGGTCAAGTTTTTCATTTTTTAAATATTTAAGTGACGGACGGAATGAGATTCCTTCCTCCATCCCCATGGAATGTAGATTCCCTCAAATGAGGGAATGTTTACATTCCAAAGGAATGATATTCCTTCATCATTGAGCAACCAAACGCACTAAGGAATGGAATTCAATTTCAATTCCATCAGATTCCATCAGAATCTGCGAACCAAACGCGACCTTAGATTCTTCAGTCTTCATATCTGCCCTCTATCTTTCTTTTTCTTGTCAAATGTAACCCAAAGCTCCTAAGTTTCATTCTTGGTCCTTGATCTTTGCTTTTTCCTTCATAACCTGCCCAATTTTGTAAGTGTGTAAGTATACTTATCATATATGTAATATTAAGGTTGTAATTTTAACATCCCCCCAACCTTAATATTGAACAGATCCTTTAAACCTAATTTAGAACACAAAAAACTATATTTACCAAAACTCAAACTTTTTGTAAAAATATCAGCAATGTTGTCCTTTGAATCAAGCTTGATGACTTTAACCAACCCTGCATTGATTTTTTCCCTAACAAAATGTAAATCAATCTCCAAATGTTTGGTTCTTTCATGAAAAACAGGATTCCCTGCAATCTGAATTGCAGATTTATTATCACAGTATATACTAACAGGGTGGACATTGTCAATCTTTAAGTCATGTAACAAGTGAGTGATCCAAAGAACTTCACAAGTGACTGAAGCCAAGGCCCTATATTCTGCTTCAGTAGAGGACCTGGTAACAGTGTGTTGCTTTTTGCTTTTCCAGGATACAAGTGATCCCCCAAGAAATATAATAAACCCAGTAACTGACCTTCTTGAATTCAGGCATCTACCTAAGTCAGAGTCTACATATGCACAAAGGTCAAGTTTTTCATTTTTGTCAAACATAATACCTTTTCTTGGAGATTTTTTCAAATACCTTAACACCTTGAAAGCTAACTTTAAGTGTTCATCAGTAGGGGCATGCATAAACTTACTCAAAGCATGAACAGAATAACTAATATTTGGTCTTGTTAAAGTAAGATAAATTAGCTTACCAATAAGCTTTTGGTAAACTGCAATATTATCCAACAGTTTATCCTTTTAATTTCAGAAGACCTAGATATTGTGTAGTTAATTTCCATAGGAGTATTCATAGGTTTACAACCAAGTAAACCAAATTCATGCAAAAGTTCCATACAATACTTTCTTTGAGACAAGCAAATTCCATTAGTTTTATACAAAACTTCTATTCCAAGAAAGTATTTAAGCTTTCCTAAATCTTTGATCAGAAATTTAGTTTGTAAAAACTGTTTAACCTTTTCTATTTCATCCATATTATTCCCAGTAGGAACAATATCATCAACATAAACCAACAATGCAAGAAACATAGAATTTTTGTTATACACAAACAAAGAGTAATCACTCTTACTCTGCTCAAAGCCATATTCACAAAGAAATTGATTTAATTTTTCATTCCACTGTCTAGGAGCTTGCTTAAGTCCATAAAGAGACTTAATCAACTTACAAACTTTATTACTGTTTGTATCATAATAACCTTCAGGTAGACACATATAAACATCTTCATGTAAATCTCTATAGAGAAAAGCATTATTAATATCTAACTAAAATAAAGGCCATTCATTATAAACAACAATAGATAGCAAACACCTAACAGATACCATTTCAACAACTGGTGAAAAAGTTTCATCATAATCCAAACCAGCTCTTTGACTATATCCTTTAGCCACTAGCCTAGCTTTATACCTCTCAATTTCACCATTAGCCTTATACTTAATTTTAAAGATCCATTTACATCCTAAGGGCTCTCTTCCTTCAGGAAGATCAACAACTTCCTAAGTATTATTTATATGTAAAGCTTCCATTTCATTATTGTTAGGTCGGAAATCGACCAAGTATAATTTGTTCAGAAATAGCTTGAAGTTTAGTGAAGACGTTTGTACAGAATTCTGAGATGTCTCAGAATTCCTTCACTGAAGCTTCACTTCAGTTCAGATCAAGATAAATCTGAAGCATTCATTCTGAAGTCAAAGACTGAAGTATGAAGAAGAGAATCATCTCAGAAGCGATCAAAGAGTGATTCTACCAGATCGAAGACTGAAGCATCTCAGTGTAAAGTATTTACAACACTTTACACTGATTACGAGGAAGACTTTTTACTTTACATACCTTTACCCAGTTAATAGATTTATCTATTAATAAAAGGTACAAGGTAAAAGTATAGGTTTGGAACATAGTACTATAAGTCACATCAACTGACTTATATACTCTTCCTAGTACAAGCATGTAAGAAATTAGGTTTAATTCCTTAAATGCTCACAACCACTTTTATACGATCTTGTCCATGTCATCATGGACTTGGTCTATAAATGCAAAGTCTTCTCACAACTTGCAAAAAGCTTGAAACTTTAGCATTGCAACTTGTGAGATATACTCTAAGTAAAACTTACGAGTATTTCCAAGTTATTTAGATCACTTGTTTTTCGGGATTGTTTAGATACTTACACTTGGGTGTTTATCTTTGTTCCGCAACAATCCTTGTATTTGTTTATATATCAATAAATCAAATACATTAGAAAGGAAACAACGTGTCTCAATGTTACATACTTGATTATACATATATATATCTTTATATAGTTTCTGCCATTTAGTTCTTGTTATTTACGTTAAGTCATTTGTTTCTTGTTATCCATATCTGGATCGTAAACTTAACTTGTCCATCAAGATTAGTTGTACTTGCCAGTCGGGTTTAGTTAATCATCTATATTTGGGACTCACAATTGGTATCAGAGCAGCAAGGTTGAATTATATCAATTTTTTAACCTTTGATCTGCATAGATGGCTGACTTTCAACAAGAACGACCTGACCCTAATAACACTACTCCACCCCCTGTCATCAACAACAATATACCATCGCATAATGTACACGTACACTTTCCAAATAATCCTGTTCCCAAGTTTGATGGGAACAGTGAAAACTTTCAAACATGGAAAGCATGCATGCTAAAGTATATTGCTGGTGTTGAAAGACACTTACCCGATATCTTAAAAGATGGACCATTTGTCCCCATGAATGCCTCTACTGTTGTCAGAAATACCGATGGGACTCCTAGGCAGTCACCTAAGGAGAAGGATCATTGGTCTGAGGAAGATCATAGACTTGTAGACCTTGACACTAAGTTACAAAATATGATTTTATATGCAGTTCCTGAAACCCTTATGCCCACTCTTGTTTTACTTGAAAATTCCAAATTAATGTGGGAAGAACTAATGACACAGTTTGAAGGCACAAATGAGACAATTGTCACAAGAAAAGTTGCTTTAAACAAAAGATATGAGTCTTTCTTTGCTATCCCTGGGGAAACCTTAACTCAAACTTACATCAGATTCACAAATCTAGTAAATCAACTGAAAGCCCTGGGTGTAACCAAAGATAAAGAAATTTTGTTGGAAAAATTTGTGACATTTTACCTTCCAAATGGGAAAATTTGATCTTGGTTTTAAGACAAGGAAAAACCTTGCACAGTCACACTCTTGCTTCCCTTTATGGAGCCTTCAGATATACTGAAGAAAACAAAGCTGAGAGAGCTTTGGCTGAGCAAGATGCCAAAAATCATGTTTCTACCAGTTCTGGTATGGTTCAGTATTCTGAACCACATAATACTGCTCTACTATCTTCTGAGAGTGACATTTCTGACTCGATAAAGAAGATGGTTTCTGAAATGTTAAAAACTGGTGTCTCTGGTAATGTTACTCGTGATTGTAATGAGGATGACAATGATGATCTGGTTGCCATGCTGGCTAAAACGTTCAATCGTTTTAAGGCCAAATACAAGAAGTTAAAGGCACATATGGCTCTTCTGGCACAAGACAACTCAAGCAACAGTTGTATGATTGCCAAAACTGAAAAATGGGAAGATTCTGATGAATCATCTGATGATGAAGAAGAAGTTAGGGACATGTGTTTCATGGCACAAGAAGATCAAGGTCATTTGGTCAAATCCGATGTTGAATCTGGTCGCTGGGTGGATATTGTAATGAAAAAGGTCAGTAATTTTGGCTTTGAAAATAATGAGGAACACAAACTGGACCTTTTGGTTCTTTTAGAGGCTGACATCTCATTTGTTGAGACAGTGCGTTCAGAAAGCCTAAAAATGTTTGAAAATAATGCTTCTGAACTAAACTCCAGTCATGCCAGACTGAAAGAACTGAAAGATGTTCAATTGGCTCTAAAAAGTTATCAGTCTATGGTTGCAACTTTAGAATTGGAAAAGGAAGAATTAAAATCCATCCTTGAAAAAGAACAAGCAATTATTAAATCTTGGATGAAAGCACCAAGGCCAGATGCTGCAATTAAAAAATACTTTTGCATCACAAAGAGCAGCATATGAGTCTGGTGATCTTCATTTGGCATCCATAATCACTGATTTAGATGCACTTCCAAAGGAAATAAAGCCTGAAATCATTTTTCCTAAAGTTGGCAAGCAGAAAACTGTAACTAATAAAGCCCAGGAACAATCTGAGGGTAAATCTGAAACAACTCAGATAACTGTTTCAGAAAGGAAGGCTAAATCCAAAAAGCCATCCCTCAGACTTCATCTAAGGTTCCTAAAGACCTAAAGAAGAAGAAAAATTTCTCCCCTACTGAGCCACCTACCTCAGATTCAGGTAAGGCTCAGGTGTCTAATGAAGAATCAATTTTGTTAAGGTTAGAAAGTCAATTTCAACTATTGGCTAGACAAGTGCAGAGTTGTAATGCACGTTTAAGAAATGTTGAAACTCCTTCTCTTCAATCTAAACAAAATACAAAACCTTTTTCTAAGCAAATCAAGCAGAAATCTGAAAAGAAAAAGGTTGAAAACCCCATCAAACCAATTGCTTTTATGTCATCTGAAATTATGACTGAGATCCCCTTTGATCCTTCTGTTCCTTATGAACCAAAGAAATCTGAGACTACTAAGGGAGAGTCTAGTGAACCCATCCAAAGATGGGTTCCCAAAAGGAACTAATCTTTGTTTGTGTGCAGGGAGACCGAAAGAAGAATATATGGTTTCTAGACAGTGCTGCTGGCCGAACCATGACTGGTTATCAGACCCTGCTAGAGGAATATAGGGTGCAAGAGGGGCCCTCAATAGTTTTTGGAAATGATGGTAATGGAAAAAACTGAGGGATATGGTGTGGTGAATAATGGTCAAGTCAAATTCACACATGTTGCATATGTGAACGGTTTGAAATATAACCTGATCAGTGTCAGTCAACTGTGTGATGATGGCTTCAAGGTTTTATTTGATATTTCACAAGGCACCATATTCAACAGAGATGGAAAGGTGGTACTGATTGCACCAAGGAAGGGAAACATTTATGTCATTGATATGAATCCTTCTACCACTGAATTTTTACTCAAAGGCAGATGAAGACACAAACTGGCTGTGGCACAAGAGATTATCCCATCTGAACTTCAAAAATATTAATAAGTTGTCTAGAAAACAACTTGTTGATGGGATACCCTCTATGTCTTTCAATAAAGACAAGCCATGTCCAGGTTGTGAAATGGGTAAGCAGAAAAGAGCTTCATTCAAGACAAAACAAAGCTTTAGTATAACTGAACCTCTTCATATGCTTCACATGGACCTTTTTGGACCAGTGAATGTTCAGACCAGAGCAGGGAAGAAGTACACCCTTGTTATCGTTGATGAATATTCAAGATACTGCTGGGTGATTTTCCTCAGGTCCAAAAGTGAAGCTGCTGCTGAAATCATTGCTCTCATCAAACAAATTGAGCTCAAGCACAAGCGAAAAGTTTGTCAGCTCAGAAGTGACAATGGCACTGAATTCAGAAATGCTACTCTGGAGTCCTTCTGCACTGAAACTGGCATATCTCAGAACTTCTCCTCAGCTCACACACCAGAGCAGAATGGTATTGTAGAAAGAAAGAATCGTACGCTGATTGAAGCTGCTAGAAGTATGTTGAATGAATCTGGTCTTCCCAAGAATTTCTGGGCTGAAGCTGTTGCAACTGCTTGCTACACTCAGAACAGATCTATTTATGTCAAAAGACACAAGAAGACCTCCTATGAAGTACTCAGAAATAGAAAGCCTAATATTGGATACTTCCATGTATTTGGGTGTCCAGTATACATTCTGAATGATTCAAGTCAGCTTGGAAAATTGATGCAAAAGCTGATGAAGGGTACTTCCTAGGATATTCATCAAATCGCAAAGCCTTTAGAGTCTTTAACAAGAGACTTGAAAAGGTGATGAGTCAATTCATGTTACCTTTGATGAATCCAATTCTGCAATATTTAAAAATTCCATTCCTGTACCACCCTCAGAAAGTCCAATAAGTTTTGGTGATTCTGATCCTATTGCTGAAACTGATCAGTCACCTGAACCTGCTTCTGAACATCTCCGTTCAGAACCAGTAGTAAACAAGCCTAGCAACATTCCATTTTATCCTCCAGTCAGTTTCAAACTACCTTCTGAACTGACTATTGGATCAGATGTACATGCTGCTTCTCCTCTGATATCAGGCTCCACTGAGCAACCTCAATATGAAGAATTTCATGATGCAAGTCATGATCTGCAGGAAGAAGAAGAAGCTGAAGATGTATTTTCTGAAGCTCCTCCTGAAGGTACTCAGAGAAGTTCTTGCACTGATATCATTGTTCATCCTGGTCAATACTCTAAATGGACAAAAGCACATCCAATCGATCAAATTATTGGAGAGTCCAGTAGAGGGGTTCAGACCAGAAGAGCCACAAGCGATCAATGCTTAAACGTCAGCTTCTTATCTCTAATTGAACCCAAGAAGATTGACGAGGCCATGCAAGACCCAAGCTGGGTTGAAGCCATGCAAGATGAGCTCAACCAATTTAAAAGAAACGATGTATGGGAACTCGTTCCTTGTCCCAGTAACCTGAAGAAGGAACCAATTGGGACAAGATGGGTCTTCAGAAACAAGATGGATGAAGATGGTCATATCATCAGAAACAAAGCAAGACTTGTTGCAAAAGGATATGCACAAGAAGAGGGAATAGATTTGATGAAACTTTTGCACCAGTTGCTAGACTTGAAGCTATCAGAATATTCTTAGCTTTTGCAGCTCATCATCAGTTTAAAGTCTATCAAATGGATGTCAAAAGTGCATTCCTGAATGGAGAACTAGAAGAAGTCGTTTATGTGTATCAACCACCAGGGTTCATCAATGAAGAAAAACCACATTGGGTGTACAGACTGAACAAAGCCTTATATGGTCTGAGACAAGCACCCAGAGCCTGGTATGATACTCTTACTAAACATCTTCTTAAAAATGGTTTTAAACGTGGTGCGATTGATAACACTTTGTTCATATTGCATGATAAAAGTGATATCCTTTTAGTACAAATTTATGTTGATGATATTGTGTTTGGTTCTACAAATGAGAAGATGTGTGAAAAATTTTCTAAAATCATGTCTTCTGAGTATGAAATGAGTATGATGGGTGAACTGACATATTTTCTGGGACTTCAAGTAAAACAAACTGAAGATGGTATTTCATAAACCAGGAAAAATATGTCAGAGATTTATTAAAGAAATATCAATTTGATTCAGTCTCATCAAAAGATACTCCTATTTCTGCTCCATTAACTTTGGATTCTGATCCACATGGAAAACTAGTGGACCATACAAAATATCGTGGTATGGTTGGTTCACTGATGTATTTAACTGCAAGTAGACCAGACATAATGTTTGCAACATGCCTTTGTGCTAGATTTCAGTCTGATCCCAGAGAAGCACATGCAAATGCTGTTAAAAGGATCTTCAGATACCTTAAGGGTGTCCCCAGATTGGGTCTTTGGTATCCCAAAGGCTCCAGTCTAGATCTAATGGGTTATTCAGATTCTGATCATGCAGGTTGTAAGATAGACAGGAAAAGCACCACTGGAGGGTGTCATTTACTTGGTGGCAAATTAGTAAGCTGGACCAGTAAGAAGCAGACTGCAGTATCACTATCCACTGCAGAAGCTGAGTATATTTCTGCAGCAAGTTGTTGTGCTCAGATTCTATGGATGAAAAACCAGCTGACTGATTATGGTGTTACTTACACAAAGACTCCAATCTTTTGTGATAACACTAGTGCCATTGCCATATCTCACAATCCTGTGATGCACTCGAAAACCAAGCACATCGATCTCAGGTATCATTTCATTCGTGATCATATTCTGAAAGGAGATATTGAATTGCACTTTATTCCCACTGATAAGCAACTCGCTGATGTTTTTACAAAACCTTTAGATGTCAAAACTTTTAAACATCTGGTCAGTGAGTTGGGTATGTTAAATCCTTAGACTGGTAATCTTGTTATGAACGCCTCAGTGACACTGATCTGGTTCACCAGTCTGAGCGATCCATGTAATTTTTGCTCGCCTAGCTATCGAACGCTTTTGTGATACTATCTTGGCACTTATTAATTCATGGATCATCACTTCAGGGGGAATGTTAAATATTTTTCTAACTTTAAAATAAACCTTCATTTTTGAAGGGGAACCTTTTACTCAGAAAAACGTATTTAACTGAAGCACTTCAGAAAATCAAAGTTATTTCAGTTGAATTTTATTAACTGAGATGGTTCAGATCTCTTTGGAACTGACCATGCTCAGAATTTATTTTGTCATCACTGAAAGACAACTATCCTTTCAAGATATTTTTGATACTTGGTCAATTGTGTGTACACGTGGCCTACTGCATACTATGTTTTTAACTTACGTTGGTCATGCTTATGTGTCACACAAGTTGCGCCGTAAAAGAGAAGAAATGAGTACTTTTTCTGAAAAAGTGTTACAGGGTGGGGTCACTCAAACGTCTCTGCATTTAATGCGGACTTGACCCCAGAAATTGTTTTTAATTGGAAAATCACTTTGTATTCCATCTTAAATTCAAATTCCTTTTCATTCTTTCATTTACTTCGTTTTTTATTTACTTCCCAATCATCAATCTCTCTCATATTTACTCTCAAATTCCTTAACTCTTCATATTCTTTTCACTTTCGACTCTTAAAAATGTCTAAATCATCATCTTCTTCACAACCTAAATCGCTCATCAATTTTAAATATACTCCATCGGATGATGTGAAAACATCTGCCACATGGCCAAAGAATTTCACCCCTTCACAAATTCGATTTAACATGAGCAATTTCTTGGCTCAATTAAATGTGAAATCCAAAACGCTAATGGGAAAAATCAATAATTTTTGGGAGAAATCCCCTTTTCATTATGCTCTGACCGCTAATCCTCAGGCATTGTATCATAGATACTTGCTTGAATTCTGGTATACTGCTGTGGTGAGCAAAGATGAACAATCCATCTCCTTCACTCTCAATGAGGGCACCAAGCAGTGTGTTATCACTCTTGAGGGGTTCAGAAATTCCCTTCATCTGAACTATCTCGAACCTTCCCAGGTATTTGCTAAACGACTCAAAGGAGTCAATTTCAGGGAGGTTCTAGTCGCCACCGGTCATGGCGATATGGAGGATGCTGATGGTAATCTGAAGACCTCCGGACACATATTTATGTCTGGATTTGGCAATTGCTGGAGGTTCTTCTGGACCCAGATTGTGGAAAGTCTTGGTGGCAACCATGGAGGGTTGGACCAACTTTCTACCCCAAGTTGAGATGGGGTATTATATTTGGAATGGGATACAAGCAGACTTTGCTGAGATTCTCTTTTCTCAGCTAATTACAAAACTAAAAGGAAAGAGAAGTCTGCATATTGCCTTTCCAAGATTTCTGAGCTTATGTTTCATGGATATTCTTGGTGAAGATTATAATCAAGCTGGACCTGAAGCTTCAGTGCCTGAATACAGCAGAGATTTCTCAAAGGCATCCACTTCTGAAAATGAGCCTGAACTATCCACTGCTATGCTTCAGGTATTTAATAAAACTGTTTCAGCCACACTAGCTGGTTCAGAAAGGTCACTAAGTGGGCCACAAAAGAATGTGGGACCCGTTAGTCGACCTAAAGATAAGGTTGAGCAAATCATTGAATCTGGTAACGATGCACCTGCTTCTGCAGATGTTGAACCAGAAACTGGTGCGGGTACTAGTGACCCAAACCAGAGCATATCTGACCAGATTGTAAAAGTGAATACTTTCTGGGATGACGATGAGCTACCTCAGGGGAATCTCGATTCCCTTGCTGATTTTGAGTTTGACGAGGGATTATTGGAGGCGAATCAATCTGATTCTGAGCCAGCCACCATCCTCGCAAACGCCCCTCCTCCTCCCCCAGAAATCCAACAAGAACAAGATATTAATCCTTACGTTCCACCACCTCCATCTCATCAACATCCAATTTTTCCACCGGGCACTAATCCTGCCTATGTTACAGCCGGTACCTTTAATCCATCACTTCAATTTCTTCACCCCCAAATTCACCAACTCCCACCGCCTATTAAGTATGATGCCCAAATAGAAACGGACTTGGATTCTGAAACAGAATCTGAGAGTCCAACTGATTTACAACTGAACAATGTTCTGAAAGGGCTTGGTAATCTACCATTTGTTGCTCCTGCTTCTGCACAGCCCCCACCTCCTTTAAATGTAGAAGCACAGTTAGAGAAGACTCAAACCGAAGTCCAAAGCCTTATTCTTAGGGTGGAGGATTTAACCAAGTCTCTAACTGCCAATACTAGTTCAGTGGCTGAAATGAAAGGTGCTCAGATGTTTCTTGGAACTGAGTTAACCAAGGTTGCTGGAAACGAAGGACTAGTAGTTGGGAAGCTGAATGAGCTGGTGATGACTTGCAACAAGGTGAGCTCTGCAATCAGAGAAGCCTTCAAGCTAACAAAGAGATGTGCAAGCTTCGGTGGTTGCAAACTTGACATCTTGTGTTCAGTTGTTGAAGCAAGATTTTTTGGCTGTTGGAAGAGAAGTGCATGAGTTGGTAAGAGAAGTGCATGAGTTGGTTCAGAAGCCAAGTATAAATGAAAAAGAACTTGGGGCTTCTATAAGTGTTGGTATTTTGGATAATCTGAAGTCTGAGCTAACTCAGAATCTAGTTACTCAGATTTCAGAATCCATTTCTGAGAAGGTTGGTGCGGAGGTTAGAATGATGATTGCTGAACTAACCAAAGACACAAATGACAAAGTGGACAAGGCTGTAAATGAAGTAAAAGATTCAGTGTCCAAGCTTGAAGGTTCAGTTCAGAATCAGTCCAAACAGTTAGATGAAATTCTAACTCTTCTGAAGAAAGAAACTGTTATTGCTCCTCCTCCCCCTGCTTCTTTCACTGAAGAAGATAGAAAGATGTTGAAGGATGTAAAAGATCAAGAAGCACTGAACCTTAATTCTTCATTCAGATTAAGGGCTCAGTTTGCTACAATGGCAAAGGGTATATGTGATTGCCTAGAACAACAAAGTTGGGAACCACTGAAGGCAATTAAAACTTCAATTGACCTTTATGCTAAAATGCCTTCAGAGATTCCCAAAGGGGGAAGTGTGCCTATTGGTTTGCTGGCTAGTACTCAAGAAATGATTGAAGCAACCAAGAAGCAAATTGAGGTACCATCTGGTAGTGCCTCAGTTCAGGGGGAATAAGTTCAGAAGAAAGACAAGGGCAAAGGCAAGGCTCAAGAAGTAGAAGAACCAAAGAAAAGTTCTAAGGGTTCTGGAATCATTGTTGGTGAGAATGTGGATGAGCATGGTTATCCCTTACACGATCTTGAGGCTATTGAAACTGAAAGAAAACATGAAAGGGATCAATATGAGCATTATATGAAGCATCGATCTCATTCAGCCAAAATAGTTGATATGGAAGTAACAAAAGCTGATGGATTGAAGCTTTTTGACTTGGTTGTTAAAAGAGAAGGAAGGGCAGCTGAGAATACCATCAGGTTTCAGTGCACGAGTTTGGGATTTCTGAGCATAGGGAGATGATCCAGATTCTGAAGGGGAAGCCGAAATCTGCCTTGATTGGTGCATGGTTATCCAGAATACAACAAAAGATGCAGGCCAAGGTAGAGATTGAAGGCAGGTTGTTTGGAAAGAAGGATCATTCTTCACTGAAGAGAAAACCTACTGAGGCACCTTCTGGTTCAAGGCCTGCCAAGAAGTAGTTTCTTTTCAGTTTATCATGTACTTGTAATATATTTACACTTGTAACAAACATTTCAGTTTGTATATATATGTTGCAAATTGTAACCAATAAGTAGATGGTAAGTTTAAGTTAGAAAACCACAAGTAAAATTCTGAGACATCAATGATCTATAAGATGTACTTAGAAAATTTTTACAACTTAAAACTTGCATTTCAGACTTACAAACATGTATAGATAGAAGTCTGAGATGCATGCACTATTTCAGAACAAATAGGGGGAATTTGTTAGGTCGGAAATCGACCAAGTATAATTTGTTCAGAAATAGCTTGAAGTTTAGTGAAGACGTTTGTACAGAATTCTGAGATGTCTCAGAATTCCTTCACTGAAGCTTCACTTCAGTTCAGATCAAGATAAATCTGAAGCATTCATTCTGAAGTCAAAGACTGAAGTATGAAGAAGAGAATCATCTCAGAAGCGATCAAAGAGTGATTCTACCAGATCGAAGACTGAAGCATCTCAGTGTAAAGTATTTACAACACTTTACACTGATTACGAGGAAGACTTTTTACTTTACATACCTTTACCCAGTTAATAGATTTATCTATTAATAAAAGGTACAAGGTAAAAGTATAGGTTTGGAACATAGTACTATAAGTCACATCAACTGACTTATATACTCTTCCTAGTACAAGCATGTAAGGAATTAGGTTTAATTCCTTAAATGCTCACAACCACTTTTATACGATCTTGTCCATGTCATCATGGACTTGGTCTATAAATGCAAAGTCTTCTCACAACTTGCAAAAAGCTTGAAACTTTAGCATTGCAACTTGTGAGATATACTCTAAGTAAAACTTACGAGTATTTCCAAGTTATTTAGATCACTTGTTTTTCGGGATTGTTTAGATACTTACACTTGAGTGTTTATCTTTGTTCCGCAACAATCCTTTTATTTGTTTATATATCAATAAATCAAATACATTAGAAAGGAAACAACGTGTCTCAATGCTATATACTTGATTATACATATATATATCTTTATATAGTTTCTGCCATTTAGTTCTTGTTATTTACGTTAAGTCATTTGTTTCTTGTTATCCATATCTGGATCGTAAACTTAACTTGTCCATCAAGATTAGTTGTACTTGCCAGTCGGGTTTAGTTAATCATCTATATTTGGGACTCACAATTATTCATAGCTTGAATCCAATTTATATCTTTAGAAGCTTCAAAATAATTTTTTGGTTCAACATTTTTATTCAGATTTGAAATAAAACAGAAATTTTCAGTACTCAAACTTGAGTAATTAATAACTTTATCAATGCTATATTTAACATTTCCCATAACATAGTCTTCTAAATACTTAGGTATAACTTAGAATTTCTTTCAGACTTCCTTGTATTAGCTATTTCATTTACATGATCTTGCATTACAGTTTCATCAAAAACATTTGCATCCAGTCCCTCAGAGTTAATATTATCATCATATGTTGCATTTGGATCATGCCTTGTAGTAGCCCCAGAATTATCATTCCTATTACTGTCAAACAGATTAGAATTATCAAATTCACGATTTGTGGTAGAGTTTGGATGAGTTCTTGGGCTGCCAAACAAGTTAGACCCTTTGCCCTCACTTCTGACTTTGTCCTTCTCTTCGTCATTGGGAGGATGGTCATTGTTATTGTCATTGTTATTATTATTCTCAGAAAACCAAGTATCAAAAAAATTTAAATGATTTATAGAGTTGTTTTCAGTTTCATTGAGAACCTCTTTTTCAAAACTTTTCATTTTAAAAGGAAACACTGTTTCATAGAACTTAACATCTCTAGAATAGAAAACATGTTTTGAATCTAAACTGTAAAGCTTATAACCCTTTTTAACATTTGCATACCCTATAAAAACACACTTTTCAGCTCTATTACTAAACTTATCAGAATTATTAAGAACAGTAGCATAACAAAGACAACCAAATGACCTCAAGTGAACAAGAGAAGGATCATCTTTATAAATCACATAATAAGGAGAACAACCATTTAGCACAGAAGAAGAAATCCTGTTAATCAGATAAGTAGCAATAAGAATACAATAAGTCCATATATTAAGAGGTAACCCCCCCTGAAACATAAGGGACCTTGCAACATTAAGTAAGTACCTATGTTTCCTTTCAACCACCCCATTTTGTTGAGGAGTATAAGCAATGGTAGTTCGATGTAAAATACCTTTTTCAATACAAAACTGTTTCATATTAGCATTTATAAACTCAGTTCTATTATCAGTTCTTATAATTTTAATCCTTTTTTCAAACTGATTTTCCAAGAGTAAAGCATACTCTTTAAAATTATAAAATACTTCATCTTTGGACTTAATAAGATAAGTCCATACACCTCTAGAAAAATCATCAACAATTGTAAGAAAAAATCTATACTCTTCCCTACTTTGAACCCTATATGGACCCCATAAGTCCATATGAATCAAGTCTCCCACATTATTTGTCTTATGATCACTTAAAGGGAAGGTTCCCTGGTTTGTTTTGCCTTATGGCAGATATCACAAGGAACAGTTTCAGGGTTGATATCAACTTTAATTTTATCTTTCAGAATATTTAAAACTTGATCAGCTGGATGTCCCAGCCTACTATGCCAAAGAGACTGAGAAACATAACAAGTAAAGATACTATTATTAGACACACCTTGACAAGTAGCATGATCATCAACAACATAAAGACCACCTCTCTGACTACCAGTCCAAATAATGGTTCTTGTTTTCAAATCCTGAATATAACACTTGTTCTCATCAAAACCAATGAATCTCTTACTATCTTTAGCTAACTTATGTATGCTTAAAAGATTTACACAATATTCAGGAATAACAAGCACATCAAACAAAGTAACCATGTTATTTAACCTAAGATCTCCAATTTTAACAATCTTAGCAACAGTCCCATTAGGATGACCAACAGTAAGATTAAGATTAGACACATCAATTCCATTTTCAATTTTTTCAGAACAAAAGGTCATATGCTGGTTTGCACCAGAATCAGAAATCCACCCAGTGTGTTTTGATTTTGAACTATCATTGTTGGCACAAAAGAATTTATCAAAATTTTGATTAAAGAAAGTATTAGCATTATAAAAAGTACCTGCCATATTGGCATGATTTCCAGAAATCTCAGGTTTATCATTCAAAAGATTCATAAGCCTTGTCATCTGTTCATTAGAGAGAGAAAAAGGAGTAGAAGAACTAGCACCAGACTTATCAGCAGTAGAAACACACTTATCAGAAACAACATTATTATTGTAAATATACTTTTGAGAATGTTGAGAACCCTGATAATTTGATTTCTTTTTATAACCAGGTGGATAACCAACTAACTCAAAACATCTATCCATAGTATGTCCTACACCTTTACAATGAGTACAGTTTAAGTTGGTGTTTGGTCCTCTATTAAAGTTGTTATTGTTGTTAAACCTCCTTTTATTATCCACAAACTTAGAAGCAAAAGCATTAGATGTATTTTTACTGACAACAGAATTAACAGACACATTTCTATGTGATTCTTCCCTAGACAACAAAGCATAAGCAGATTTCACAGAAGGCAGAGGATCATTAGTAAGAATTTGACTTCGTCACTACTACAAAATGACCCATTAAAATGACCAAAACTCGAGTCTAACACTAGACATCATAATAACTTTACAAAAATGACATAACAAGAGTACAATGAGCCGATAGTTCCAAAGGGGTCACTAAGGGTCCTATAAAATCTATCATGCAACCTAACCAAAACCCCAACTTTGATTAAATTACATGAACCCTAACTTGATTTTAAACAATTAACCCCTTTTAAGAAAAACCCCCAATTCCATATAATATGAACCCTAATGACAGAATTATAAGACTCATCTAATCCCATGAGAAATTGCATCAGTTTAATCAATTGATTATGTTCTTGAAAGTCTTTAGCAGCATGACAAACACAAGCAGGCAGTTTAATTAAAGCATCAAATTGCTTCCACAAAGAGTTAAGCTTATGATAATATTCAGATAATGTAGTACCATTTTGATACAAAGAATTGATCTTATTATGCAGATTAAAAGTAACAACACCATCAACCTTATCATAAGTTTCTTTTAATTCATTCCAAACAACTGAAGCATTTTTGGAAAAAAATTGTCCTAAATATAATTCCTCAGTTACACAATTGAGAATCCAAGATAAAACAACTGCATTGCATCTATCCCACTGTTGTGCTAAAACTTCATTATCAATAGACCTAACACATGTTCCATCAATAAAACCTTTCTTATTCTTAGTTTCTAAAGCTAGCAACATAGCACAACTCCACACATTATAATTTTCAGTACCTTTTAACTTTAAGCTAATAAGAGGTGTATTTGTGATATCACTAGCATGCAGATACAAAGGATTACCAAAATCTAACTTACTTATCTTTGTATTATTACTCTCAAATTCAGATTCATTATCAGATTCTTCATTATGCACAGAAGCAGGAGGAGTATTACCAGTATGAACAGAACCAGGTGGAGTATTCACCATTTTCAAACAATTTTAAACACAAAATCAGACAGATAATATTCAAACAATCAAATAAGACACAGATGCAAAATCAATCGAAATAAGACACAGAATATCACACACATAAACATACAGAATCAAGAACAATCAATCAACACAAATATATAAAAAACTTAAAAAATAAAGAATAGGTTTTTAAAAATTTTTGAAATAATATTCTATTCTCACGAATGTGCGAGTGACAAGATTCCTAAGCCTCTCAATGAAGGTCGGACAAGGATAACACACTCGTTTTTATGAAAATAGAATAAAAAGAAATTTTATATTAAAACAAATAATAAGAGAAAAAGGAAAGAGATAACAATACAGTGTTAAAACGCAGAAGGATGAGGAACCCTAGATCTACTCTTGATTCACTTAGTCAAGAGATAAATCCAGGATCTGAAGAGATCTACTCTTGATTCGCTTAGTCAAGAGATAGATCGAAGATCTAAATATGCAGCGGAATATCAACGATCGAACAATGAAAAAACCCTAAAAATTAGGGTTTCTTAGATTTAGGGTTTCGAGATGAAATACGCCCTAAATCTGAAACCACACCACCAGAACAAACTCCGATCAGAGATAACCTGGCTCTGATACCATATAAGAAAGCATAATCAACTTATAATTAACCAGTCGGCTGTAATAGCCTTATTATTATTAAGATTATTGTTAATATGTTTACAAGCAGGAATCAAAATCTTAAACAATACGTTTAAGATTGATTACAGAATAGATTTGATCTAGATGATCAAATAATACAGAAAAATATATCGAATAATAAGAGAGAAAATATATGTGTGTGAAACGAATTGATCAAGAATAATCAAGCAGAAACCCTAATTGGGTATTTATACTCCTTAGATTCTTCAGTCTTCATATCTGCCCTCTATCTTTCTTCTTCTTGTCAAATGTAACCCAAAGCTCCTAAGTTTCATTCTTGGTCCTTGATCTTTTCTTTTTCCTTCATAACCTGCACAATCTTGTAAGTGTGTAAGTATACTTATCATATATGTAATATTAAGGTTGTAATTTTAACATCCCCCCTTAACCTTAATATTGAACAGATCCTTTAAACCTAATTTACAACACAAAAAACTACATTGACCAAAACTCAGACTTTTTGTAAAAATATCAGCAATGTTGTCCTTTGAATCAAGCTTGATGACTTTAACCAACCCTGCATTGATTTTTTCCCTAACAAAATGTAAATCAATCTCCAAATGTTTGGTTCTTTCATGAAAAACAGGATTCCCTGCAATCTGAATTGCAGATTTATTATCACAGTATATACTAACAGGAAGGACATTGTCAATCTTTAAGTCATGTAACAAGTGAGTGATCCAAAGAACTTCACAAGTGACTGAAGCCAAGGCCCTATATTCTGCTTCAGTAGAGGACCTGGTAACAGTGTGTTGCTTTTTGCTTTTCCAGGATACAAGTGATCCCCCAAGAAATATATTAAACCCAGTAACTGACCTTCTTGAATTCAGACATCTACCCCAGTCAGAGTCTACATAAGCACAAAGGTCAAGTTTTTCATTTTTGTCAAACATAATACCTTTTCCTGGGGATTTTTTCAAATACCTTAACACCCTGAAAGCTAACTTTAAGTGTTCATCAGTAGGGGCATGCATAAACTGACTCAAAGCATGAACAGAATAACTAATATCTGGTCTTGTTAAAGTAAGATAAATTAGCTTACCAATAAGCTTTTGGTAAACTGCAATAAATACCATTTTTGGATTAGGAGACTGGTATTCCTTTTTGGCGATTTTTAGAACCGGTACCAGTATGGGACCGGGACGGTTCAAAGGTTCGCTTAAGATTGAAAAACACTACTGACATGGTAATCCACCCTGACCTTGGAGTATATTTATAATTTATAGAGGTTATTGTTTCAAACACTAGAAAAATATGACGACCAAAGTTCATTTAAAATCTCATTGAAGAGGTTAGACGTGTATGAATTATAAAGCTTAGAGTTCGATTTCACCCAAGATATATAATGATATGTTTAGCATATTTGATACAACTAAATTAACATATGCATACAAAACTGATTTCTTTACAAAGAATATGACATGATGAAAGCCATCTTAATTTACACATATTTTGATCCTTGGTACATTGACTACAGCGAGCTGAGTAGTCTATTCTATACATTTTTACCATGGAAGTTTTGGCATCCTCATCTTATATACTTTCAACTTTTTTCTTGGCCCAGATTTTCACAAGCGAAAAGCCCATCAGTGACATTATTATGACCTGAAAAAAAAAGAGGCAGAAAACTGTCATGCATTCATTTTTTTCGAATTTTCAAGTTGAACTTTAATCGGTTGACTCAAAAAGTCAAATTGATTTTCTTGCTGAGTCAAAATTTGAACTTACTGAAATGGCCGGAGGGATGCCAACGAGTGGGTCTTGGAAGAATTTATTTGCTAATGCTAGTGCTAATAAGCTGCTTTGCATTCCTAAATAAGAACAAACTTGTGTTAATGAGTGTGTATTAGGACATGAATGATGTATTTATATTGTAATTACTTAATTATGTTAAAGGTGGCAAAATGGGTGGGTTGAGTAACGGGTCAAATTAGTTTGGGTTAAAACGGGTAACTTTTTCCTGGAGATTTATATTCTTTTACAGATAGCTAGTGTATCAAATGTGATTTCAGAAATTATATTATATTAATAGCAATAATTTACCATTTGGAAAAGAATGATTAAAGAGTTACTATTATGCATTGAAAACATCAAATGGGCAACTTTGACCCATTTCCTTCTAAGGTTTTCTTTTGGTTTGTAGATTGTTATAAATATAAGGGTCAAGTTATAACTCATTTATTCTGCAGGGTGTAAAAGGTAATTTTCTTTCTTTTACCCTCTTTTGTTAGTTTGTTATATGTGCAGGGGCTATTGTGAAAATTGGAGATTAGGGTTATATAAATACCTCTTTATCTCTCATACGTATATTCATTCAGTCTGTCTCTATATTTTGTATCGTATTCTCTCTATATTTTGTTCTTGTTATTATCAACATTGAGTTGATATTAGTTTTCATTATTGAGTCTGTATTATGATTAACATTTGTATTTAGGATCACACACGTTTGTGGATGATCCCAGTCTTTTAGAATCGCACACGATTGTGGATGATTCATCTTCGTGTCTGTATTAGATCTTTAGGTTTTTCGATTAAATAAAAGTCTGAGTTGATTCGGTGTTGTTGGTGTTTGATCTCAAATTATTACATGGTATCAGAGCCAAGTTCTATAAAATCTAGGGTTTCAGATCTATTATTCTGAATTTAGGGTTTTGATATTTTGGGGGTTTTTTTTAGATCTAGGGTTTGATAATTAGGGTTTTCCATTAAAACCCTATTTTATTTGAAGATCGTGGTTGCTGCTTCCGCTAAGTATCTTTTGTGATACTTTCTTCTACATCATCTCCTTCTTCTTTTTATAGCACTGTAAGTCTTCTTTTCCATTATCTGGTGGATTGCCTTGATTCGATATACAGGATATTACGGCTGCCTTGACCATCTTCTTAAGAAGTGTGGAATCCTGGTAGTAGTTCTATCTACAAACTATATTGAGTCTTGTGTTGGTCTACAAAACTCCAGATAATTTGCTTAGTTTATTTTGTGCTATTTTTTTTAGTATTGTCTTTTGTGTGTATTTGAATATTATCTGTTTTCTTGTTTACAATGGGTGATGTTGTTACTGTTAATAGTCTTGATATTGGTAGTCCTTTGTATCTGCATGCTAATGATACTACTGGTGTGCCTATTGTGTCTATAAAATTAACTGGTACTGAAAATTATCGTATATGGGCTAGTGCTATAAAACTTGCTTTACAAACTAAAAATAAACTTGGTTTTATTGATGGTTCTGTGGTTAAAACTGCTTATGCTGCTAGTCCAGTTTTGTCTCAGCAATGGGATAGGTGTAATGCTGTTGTCTTGTCTTGGCTGTTAAGTTCTGTATCTCAAGATGTTTATCTGGGTCTTATTTTCTCTGAAAATGCTACTACTGTATGGAATGAATTAAAAGAAACTTATGATAAACTTGATGGTTCAATTGTGTATAATTTGATGTATAAAATTAACACTATTAAACAAAATGGTATCTCATTGTCTGAACACTATCATAAGCTTAACTCCTTATGGAGAGAATTTGATTCTGTGACTAAATTGCCTGCTTGTACTTGTGATGCTAGAGAAGAACTTGGTACACATGACAAATTGATAAAACTGATGCAATTTTTGATGAGTCTTGATGATGTGTATCAACCCATTAGAAGTACTATATTGACCAAAGACCCTTTACCTGATGTTAAAGCTGCTTTTGCTATCTTGTCTAGGGAGGAATCACATAGAGGAGTTAATATGTCTGCAAATACTGATAATAAACCTCAGATAACTTCTTTTGCTGCAAAAACTTTTGATTCAAAAAGAAAATTTCCAAATAATAAGGGTCCTAATCCTAATCTTGTATGCAAACATTGTAATATGATTGGTCATACCATAGAAAGATGTTATGAGATTGTTGGATATCCTCCTGGTTTTAAGAAACACCCTAATCCTATTAGACAAAATCATGGTTATAAACAAGGTTTTAATGCTAATTGTGATGCTAAAATGTTATCTGGTCATTCTGGTCATGCTTCTACTTCTTCTTCTGTTCAACCTGCTTCTTTTCCTGCTATGTCTTTCACTAATGATCAAGTGCAGAAAATTATATCTCTAATCGGTGACAAGGGTAATTCTTCTACTGCACAAGCTAATATGTCAGGTAAATCACAATTTTTTAATAACAGTTGTGTGTTTAATTCAAACTTTTCAAAGTTTTTTTATGCAAATATAAGTAAAAAGATGAAAAGACTGTTATTAGCTTGGATAATTGATTCTGGTGCTAATCAGCATATGACCATTTCTGCTGACAATATGTTTGATGTAGTGGATGTTTCTGATTTAAATTTGACTGTTGGACATCCAAATGGGACTTTAGCAAAAATAACACATATTGGTAATTTAAGATTAACAAGTAATGTAGTCTTGTATGATGTTCTTGTTGTTCCAAATTACTGTGTAAGTCTTATGTCTGTTCATAAACTTGTTAGAGACAGCAAGATGTTTGTTGGTTTTGATGAAACAAATTGTTATATTCAGGATTTGAAAAGAAAGACTGTCTTGGGGACTGGTAGTGAGTCTAATGGTCTGTACTTGTTTGATGAACCTAAGTCTGTGATTGGTAAGTGCAATATGTCTTTACCTGTTTGTTTTCATGCTTCAAAGTCTTTGTGGCATAGTAGATTAGGTCACCCTGCTGACCCTGTTCTTACTATATTAAAAGATGACTTAAATCTGGAAAATAATTCTTATATTTCACCATGTGATGTTTGCCATAAAGCTAAACAAACCAGAGAACCTTTTCCACTAAGTGATCACAAGTCTGTTCAGTTAGGTGATCTTATTCATCTTGATTTATGGGGTCCTTATAAAGTTGTTAGCAGAGAAGGGTTTAAATATTTTTTAACAATTGTTGATGATTTCTCAAGAGCTGTTTGGGTTTATTTAATTAAAACCAAAGATGAAGTATATGATATGTTTATTTCTTTTTCCAGTCTTCTTGAAACTCAGTTTGAAACTAAAATCAAGGTTATAAGGTCTGATAATGGAACTGAATTTGTGAATAGAAACATGAATACTTTTCTAAATAACAAAGGGATTTTACATCAAACTTCTGTTAGTTATACTCCTCAGCAAAATGGCATTGCTGAGAGAAAACATAGACATTTGTTGAATGTGGCTAGAAGTATTATGTTTCAGGGAGGATTGCCTCTCAAATTCTGGTCTGATTGTATTCTAACTGTTGTTTATCTTATTAACAGGTTACCCTCTTCAGTATTAAATGGTTGTTCTCCTTTTGAAATGATTTATAAAAGAAAACCTGTCCTCTCCCATATCAGAAGTTATGGTTGTCTTTGTTATTCAACTGTCTTAAATAATTTTGATAAATTTTCTCCTAGGTCTGAAAAATGTGTCTTAATTGGTTTTTCTCCTGTTAAAAAGGCTTATAAACTTTTTAGTATTGATAGTAATTCTATCTTATATTCGAGAGATGTAAAGTTTTATGAAAGTATATTTCCTTTTAAAATGCAATCTGCTACTGAAATTTGTTCAGATCTTGTTAACTCAACAGAATCTGAACAAGTTCATTTTTTTGACAATAAAGAGTCAGATGTCATAACTTCATTAACTCCCAATGATGAAGGGAGAGGTACTTTTTATGATGATGGCACAGCCTCCACCTCTTATGAGCATGTTAATGTTCAGAGGCAGGATGGCAGAGCAACATCTATAAATGAAAATTACATCCCTGAGGGAAACATTCCTATTGATCAGTCTGGTTTAATAAACAATGAGGAGATAACTGTTAATAATGAGGGTAATCCTAACTTGAGAAGGTCTAATAGAATAACTAAACAGTCTGTTAGATTAAATGATTATATTCTTGATTCTAATGTTAGATATGGTCTTGATAAGTTTGTTAGTTATGCTTGTTTAAGTAGCGAGAACTTCAGTTTTTCAACAAACTTAAATAAAGGTTTTGAACCTTCTACTTATGAAGAAGCTATTAAAGATCCTAAATGGGTTGAAGCTATGAATAATGAGATTGAGGCTTTACATAGAAACAACACTTGGGTCATTACTGATTTGCCTATTGATAGAGAACCCATAGGTTGTAAGTGGATCTTTAAAATTAAATATAAAGCTAGTGGTGAGATTGAGAGATATAAGGCTAGGCTTGTAGCCAAAGGTTACAGTCAAAGAGAGGGTTTGGATTATGATGAGACTTTTAGTCCTGTGGTTAAGATGGTCACTGTGAGATGTCTTATGTGTATTGCTGTTTGTAAAGGTTGGCCTATGTACCAACTTGATGTTAATAATGCTTTTCTTTATGGTGAGTTAGATGAAGATGTGTATATGACTATTCCTCTTGGTTGTCAAGTTGGTGATAGTACTAAAGTATGCAAACTTGTTAAGTCTTTGTATGGTTTGAAGCAAGCCCCAAGGCAGTGGAATGCTAAGCTTACCAATGCCTTGGTTGAGCATGGTTTTGAACAGAGTAAGTTTGATTATTCTCTTTATGTTAAACAGTCTAAAGATGTTTTTATTGCTTTATTAGTCTATGTTGATGATATAGTAATCACTGGTAATAATGAAAAGGAAATTAACAGTTTCAAACAGTTTTTAAGCAATAAGTTTTTAATTAAAGACTTAGGTGAGTTAAAATATTTTTTAGGTATTGAGGTGTTGAAAAATAACAGAGGTGTTTGCATGACACAAAGAAAATATTGTTTGGAGCTTTTGTATGAGTATGGTCTCTTGGCTGCTAAACCTGTTGATACTCCTCTTGTTTTAAATGAAATTATGAACTATGAAAAAGTGAAAATGATAAATTCATTAAAAACATTTCTAGCTATCAACAACTTGTTGGAAAAATAATGGGTTTAGTATCCCGGAGTGTAAGTAACTTTGCAACTTTTTCTATTGTATGTAAGTATCAAAAATTTTGTACATTATATGTAAGTATCTCGCTAAATTGAACACTTAATGTAAAATTTTTACGTTGACCAATCAAAAACTTCTACGTGGATAGCTCATATGGTTGCCACGTATACATTTTTACATTAAACGTTCAATTTAGCGAGAAACTTACATATATTGTTCAAAAAATTTTATGCATACACACAATAGAAAAAGTTGCAAAGTTACCTACACTCCAGGATACTTAATCCAAAATTAATCTATCTTACTCATACTAGACCAGACATATCTTATGCTGTACACTGTCTTAGTCAACACATGCATGCTCCTCTTCAGTCTCATTTTAAAACTGCTTTAAGGGTACTTAGATATCTTAAAAGGTCTCCTAGTACTGGTATTCAGTTTGATAAGAACAGTGATCTTAAGTTAAGAGTTTTTGGAGATGCTGACTGGGCAAAATGTCCTAAAACCAGAAAGTCAGTTTCTGGTTTTTGTATTTTTCTGGGTAACAATTTGATTTCTTGGAAAAGCAAGAAGCAAGCAACTATATCCAGATCTTCTACTGAAGCTGAATATAGATGCATGGCTTCTGCAACATGTGAAACAGTTTGGATAACTAATATGCTTCTCAGTCTTGGCATCAATAGTCTCATTCCTGTAAGTGTATATTGTGATAATAGTGCTGCTGTCCAGATTGCTGGAAATCCAGTGTTTCATGAAAAATCAAAACACTTTGAAATAGATGTTCATTTTGTTAGAGAGAAAGCTGCTTCAGGTATGATTAAAGTTATTAAGATTGATTCTAAAGATCAAACTGCAGATATCTTAACTAAAGGTCTTACAAGTAAACAACATAAAGTTTTGTGTGACAAGCTTAATTTAGTTGACATGTTTTCAAAAAAATGAGTTACAATCTTGAGGGAGGATGTTATAAATATAAGGGTCAAGTTATAACTCATTTATTCTGCAGGGTGTAAAAGGTAATTTTCTTTCTTTTACCCTCTTTTGTTAGTTTGTTATATGTGCAGGGGCTATTGTGAAAATTGGAGATTAGGGTTATATAAATACCTCTTTATCTCTCATACGTATATTCATTCAGACTGTCTCTATATTTTGTATCGTATTCTCTCTATATTTTGTTCTTGTTATTATCAACATTGAGTTGATATTAGTTTTCATTATTGAGTCTGTATTATGATTAACATTTGTATCGTATTCTCTCTATATTTTGTTCTTGTATTATCTCTATATTTTGTATGTATTCTCTCTATATTTTGTATCGTATTCTCTCTATATTTTGTATCGTATTCTCTCTATATTTTGTATCGTATTCTCTCTATATTTTGTATCGTATTCTCTCTATATTTTGTATCGTATTCTCTCTATATTTTGTATCGTATTCTCTCTATATTTTGTATCGTATTATCTCTATATTTTGTATCGTATTCTCTCTATATTTTGTATCGTATTATCTCTATATTTTGTATCGTATTCTCTCTATATTTTGTATCGTATTCTCTCTATATTTTGTATCGTATTCTCTCTATATTTTGTATCTATTTCTCTATATTTTGTATCGTATTCTCTCTATATTTTGTATCGTATTCTCTCTATATTTTGTATCGTATTCTCTCTATATTTTGTATCGTATTCTCTCATATTTTGTATCGTATTATCTCTATATTTTGTATCGTATTCTCTCTATATTTTGTTCGTATTATCTCTATATTTTGTATCGTATTCTCTCATATTTTGTTCTTGTTATTATCTCTATATTTTGTATCGTATTCTCTCTATATTTTGTTCGTTATTATCTCTATATTTTGTATCGTATTCTCTCTATATTTTGTATCGTATTCTCTCTATATTTTGTTCTTGTATTATCTCTATATTTTGTATCGTATTCTCTCTATATTTTGTATCGTATTCTCTCATATTTTGTATCGTATTCTCTCTATATTTTGTATCGTATTCTCTCTATATTTTGTTCGTATTATCTCTATATTTTGTATCGTATTCTCTCTATATTTTGTTCGTATTATCTCTATATTTTGTATCGTATTCTCTCTATATTTTGTTCGTATTATCTCTATATTTTGTATCGTATTCTCTCTATATTTTGTTCGTTATTATCTCTATATTTTGTATCGTATTCTCTCTATATTTTGTTCGTATTATCTCTATATTTTGTATCGTATTCTCTCTATATTTTGTTCGTTATTATCTCTATATTTTGTATCGTATTCTCTCTATATTTTGTTCGTTATTATCTCTATATTTTGTATCGTATTCTCTCTATATTTTGTTCGTATTCTGTCTCTATATTTTGTATCGTATTCTCTCTATATTTTGTTCTTGTTATTATCAACATTTTGATATTAGTTTTCATTATTGAGGTCATAACGATGCTTAGCGGTGCCATCTTTTGGTCTGTTAAAAAAGTAGCATAATTCGAGAGTGTAGCCCCGCTAACACAAGCTGTTAACATGATCCCATCACCTGTATCAAGTATTTTCTTGAAGTTTAGTCTTTGATTTTCTTACCTCAAAAGACAAATTGGAAAGAAACAAAAGAATAGAAAATATCGTACTTAAGGATATTGGAAGCCCGAGTAATCTCATGGACAGTGTACCAAAAATATATCCAAGAAATGGTTTTAGAGCATATTGACCAACATAACCAGCAAAGATAGGTGCTGGCCTTTTGAATGCTTCAACAAAATCTTTTTCTTTCAAGGTAAGTCCAACTGCAAACATCAAGAAACCGATAGCTGGAGCATAGTACCTGCGCAATATGATTTATATAAATAGTTCATACTATATCATAACATTCTCTTCTCAATCAAAAGTCTATCTTTTCCGTTCTATACTTTTTTTCGTATTAAAAACAGGCATGCCCGAATAACATGTTATGTAAAAACATGAATTAGTATATAGTACTCAGAGTGTTATGATATCACATACCTGCTAGTAAACCATGTGAACGAAGAGGGACGTACGAAAGCTAAAATTGTACTAATAAGTACTACTTGAGGCAATATCGAATTGGCATTTTGCAAAACTTCAAGAATCGTGGCCGCCTTCTTTTCAGGCTTCTGACACAACAGAAAGATATATCAGCATACGTAAACTTCAAAAACATCAAAAGACAGCATAAACTTATGAGGGCAATATCGAATTGGCATTTTTTGTTGTGTACGTACCATACCACTTTGTTAAATTTTCGTGTGTTTCAGAACATGATATATAACATTGTAACAAATTACCTGAGTAATTGTTGGGACAAATTCCAAAGACTGATCATTAAACTCAAATGGATTTGCAGTCTTATGTGAAACACATCTAGGGACTACTACTAATCGCGATCTCGAATCTGATATCAAACAAAATCAAGCAGAAAAGATCGTAAATAATGAGAATATGAGGAAGAAAATAATCGATTCTAATAACAAAATCAAAACTAGATTAAACTTTTTTGTACCATTCATGGAGATGGACCGGATACGGTCTGGCAATCCTAAATATGCATTTCCTGCAAAGTGTAACCAAAATCATAAGACCAAAAACACAAACGATAATTCAAATAGCCCGTAAAAATGTATCTACACACAAATTATGAATATATATATACCTGTGGAGATGGATGAACATTTTGGCCGGAAAGATACATAAAGTTGATTAAGGTGATGAACCTCAAGAAGATTACTGTAAGCATTCATGATTAATTAAGTTGTTGATAGTTTAAGATTTTGAATACTTTTAGTGTCTTTGAATATTTTTTTGCATGTTTAAATATACTGTATATGATAAAGGTCACTAATATAGCTAAGTATTTAAATTATGTATTCGACTTGTTCATTGTTGATGCTCTATATGCAGCCAAGATAGTCAAATTTATACAATCATTATTTTATTTTACCTTCCTTGTTTGAATACAATCATGCTCCCTCCAATATATATGTAGTAACAATATTTATATACACACTTTAACAAGAGTAGTTAGTGGGTGCATGAATGTGATATATATTAACTAGTTATACATACAATTAAGAATTTTATTAAAAAAATAACGTGTAGATTACATCTGAAGTAACATAACATGTTATTTTTATTTTAAAAGAGCTTAAAAGCTTGTAAATTGAACAAATGATATTGTAACTTTAATATTAAATGTTAAGTAATTTCAAGAAAATATTTTCTAGATCCGACTTAATTAAAAATTGCAGTTTCTTGTTACTACGGCAATTATCCACGTATACAAGTCCTTGCATCTTGAGGACTTGACTCATAAAATTATGTGAATTTCATATGGATACTCATACAAGAGTATCCGATCTCAATCCCACAAAAAGCTTAAGTATGAAAAATAGGGACTAAAAAATAAATAAATCCGAAACTCGATCATGAAGATATTCGAAAAAATCAGGTTGGGTTGGGAAAGCTTATTGAGTAATGTTGAAATAATCTATAACTACATTATAGGCTTTGGTTGTATGATATAATGTTTATATCGGGTTAAGCTAGTTTCAGTTTTATTACTGTGGATTAAGTGTATAGGGTCGGGTTTGGACAATATTTTATTCCTAATGAAGTACCCAATAAGATAGCCAATGGGGATCGGTTCGGACCGGGTATTAGTTTTAATTTGTTATTGGTTTTGGGTTTCCTATTATCCCCTTCGAATTGAACCCGACTCATTGTCGTTCCTAATAGAATAAATGAAATATATATTGTACCTGAACATAAGTCTACTCATAATTGCAATGTTTGTTATAGATCCATGGTTAGGTGGAGGATGTTTGTAGAAAAAGTATTATTATGAATGTTGACATGAAAGGTGTCCATTCGTAAGTGTTTAAAGGGAATGATCGTGAAGGATGAAGAGGGATGATGTTATATATATTACCTTATATATAGGTAAGGCTCATGTGAGAACCATTCAAATATGATGAATGTAAGTAATATTAAGTATAATTTCATCTATTAATATGTGGACGAATTTATTCACATATAAAATTCACTTCATATCAAGTTAAATTGGCTACCGAAAACAAATTTTGGCCATCATCGTGGTGATTGGCAATGTACGAAATGTACTAACATTAAAAGTTAAAAAAAAAAAGAAAAAGAATATCAAGAAAAAGAAATGTATATGTGCACGAATTTATTCACATATACAATTCACATATAAATATCAAGTTATTATTTAAAGTTTTCATGTTTTTTCAATTCAAATGGTTCTCATATATATGAATTTTTTCATGATTTTTTCAATTCAAATGGTTCTCATATATATGAATTTTTTCCTATATATCTAATAATGTTCATGTAATAACTATAACTATATAATATAAATAGAAAAAAACATGAGAATTTAAAAATTATGTATTAGATATATTTTGTCCTTTTTCAAAAACCAAAGTAACTTAAAACTTTTGCCGGCTTATTTTGTTCAAAAGAACGAGTCATTTTTGGCAGCTTTACATATATAATGACTACCGAAAACAAAACTTCGCCATCATCGTGGTGATCGGCAATGTACTAAATGTACTAACATTAAAAGTTAAAAAGGAAAAAGAAGATATAAATCCAAATTATATGCTCAATGCTAGACTCATGACATTTTGGACCCGGCCGTCTGATACTCTGATCAACTTTATTGGAATCGAGCCTATTGGGATCAAATCCGTGATCGCTCCAAATGGATTTTTAATTTTTTAGATAATGCACAATTATATAATGCAATGTACTTACTATCATAATATTGTTATGTAAAATATATATTGCATGTGTGTGTATATATATATATCATGTACCCGAAGCTTAAATCATAAAAATGAAAGCCAAAGGTTTAAAAGGATGGTAATTTCTATTGGAAAATATATGTATAATCTCAATCTCAATAAAATAATAAACCCGCCACTATATTCAGCAATGGCTCAAATTTGACTCTAGCCTAACTTTTTGACCCAATGTTCATGTACAAATCAATCGATTTCAACAAAATTCTTGGAATGTACTAATAACATCTAATTAAGGATAGGAAGGTGCCGTGGTAGATAAATGTATTCGTGTTAATGATTACTAAAATAATCATAATGATCTGCAAACACCAATATCTATATAAATTTTAACAACTGGATTTTTTTTAAGATTGTGTTGTTGTTTTTTTTTTTTAACAACAGAATTGCACCTTAGACTCTTATGTATAAAGGTGTAATCAGCATATCAATTAAATTTTTCTTAAAAAGTAAAATAGTATCGAGATTCTTTTGAAAAATATACTTTTTATATCTTGAAAACAATATCCATGCTCTAAGACCACTACTAAGTTTTTTTATTTCATCATCAGGTTTGTCATCTCAACGTCACATGAATAATTATAAACTGACACACACATATATATCAAATGGACTTCACAACTTCTTCTTTGTTCATTACTTAACCGAAGGGACTAAACTAACGAGCCAACTGATGAAATGGTGCCAATAGGTCTCACCCAAGCGAAGGGTTCTTCGATTGAGACTGAAGAGTCCGTTGGCACCGATAATGCACATAATAACAGATAGCTAGATATTCACAAGTATCTTCAGTTTTATTAAGTGGACAAAACTACATAACACCTATGCTACGATAGCGTATCCATCAAATGATTGAGTGCTCAAGTCTCACTTGTAACAATTATATAGAATAAGGATAGGGTTGCTGAATTTTTTGTTGTAAAAATCTAGCAAAGAAAAACCAGATAGAAAAATGCTGAATTAATATTGTTCCTACTCGCTGACTTCGGCCTGTTTTCATTTTACTCACCAAGTCAAGATTAGTTGGACACAAAGTCACATGATTAACTCTTAGTTTAACTGATGAGATGAGCTTTACATAGCAGACTCACAAATAGACAGTACAGCATGCTGTTGATGTGGTAGTCGTACTCACTACCGTAACAATTGTCCGCAATGGGTTGGACAACAAGTTGAAGTGGCGGTCCATCCGAACCAGCTACAAATTACCGGGCCGAACCAAAACCGTGGCCAACAAGGTCATCAAGTTCATCCTCGTGGCCGAGCTTTTGCGGGAATTGGCAATAGAGGCCAAGATGATCCAAACGTGGGTTAAGGTACATTCTTCTTAACAATCGTTACGTTATGACACTATTCGATATTGAAACAGACTATGACCTCGTTTATCCTAACGTTACTCCTTTGAATTACGCTCGTTCGTGTGTTTGGAACTATATGTTTAAGATTTCGAGTGTTTAACGACTCACTAACCAAATTTGGCCAAATACCCCGTCTGTACATCTTGACTCTAGAAGTCGACAAACCCTTCATGTACGTTGTGCTTTATGACGTTAAGGTCCCTGGCAATAAAGTGAATAAAATCCGAATGCAACGGTTAATATGATTCTTAATTATGTAGTAGGGTTACTGATGCAAAAATATCTGACGGTAGGATTTTAGGGTTTCATGCAAATTGTCAACTCAAGTGTCCTTAGAGCTACCATCTCAAGAGTCTGAAAACTAACGTCGCCCCTTTTAAATCATGAGTCCCCCGAACGTTTTTCCGGGTGACTTACCGGGCTTGTCCCAATTCGATAACTTAAATTTTGTATACGCTTAACTACTTAACATCGCGCGCGTGGTCAGAACCCTTATGGACTTCTGAGATGTGAATAAGTGTGTAGTGACAGACCCAGGGAGAGATTTGAAGGAAAACGAATTGCGATGGGCTTCCTTATGAAGTCGCCAAAGACAAGAAATGGGTTGATGAGGGGTGGAGATCGCTAGAGTTGAGGCCTAAGTATCCACATTTGTTTAACGATTGGTGATTCGTTGAATTTCGGGACGAAATTCTTTTGACGGGGGGATAATGTAACATCCGCGAATTTTGACTCGTTGACTTTACGTGTAATATGACTAACAATATAGGTTAATGAAACTATTTGGGTCGTTTCGTGAATTAAATGGCAATGTGTCGTATTCGGGTCAATAATGTGTTTTGATCGGTGCTTAAATGTGTAACGATTGTAAATTGACTAGAGAAGAGAAGCGGGTCGGCCCGTGGGTAGTCCATGACCCACCAGCCACCAAGACCCATCTTCCCCCCTTATCCTTTTCCTCCCTCTCATTTCTCATTACTATCTTTTTCTCTCTTTCTCTCAAAAGCAAAAGAACCATTCAATCTCTTCACCATTCTTGCAATCAACTAGTAGTGGATCGATTTTTAACACAAGAATAATCATCATCTTCCCATTGTCGCCATCTTTGAAGAATCAAAGGCCAAGTTCTTACCATTTTACCCATTTTTGACCTAAATTCGGAATTGAGCACTAGGAAGAGATTTGGTAAGTCTAAATCGACCCATTTACTTCTATTTATGTTTGTTCATGTGTTTCTAGTTGATTTGATACGATTTCGAGTCTTTAAAATGGTAAAATGGAGGTTTGGGTTCAATTAGGGTTTTAATTAGGGTTTGGATCGAATTGATGATTTGGTGATGTTTTGGACGGATTTATGGATTGGGTTATGTTCATTTATGTTCATCAATACTTATGTAAGCTTCAAATCGAGTCACAAGTCCCTGCAAGTTGTTTTGGATCGATTTGGGTCGAGTTTAAGGGTTTTGGTTTAGGGTTTCAGCTGCAGCTGCTGCTGCTCATGTTCTGGTTCCGTGAGAAGCCACTGCGGCGCAGTGGCTTGGGGCCTAGCCCACTGCGGCGCAGTGGGAGGGCATAGTCCCCACTGCGGCGCAGTGGATTCCCTCGGCCATTCTGGCTCCTTAGCCCACTGCGGCGCAGTGGGCATGGTTTGGCTCACTGCGGCGCAGTGGCTGGGGTCTGTGCAGGTCGTGGTTAGCTCACTGCGGCGCAGTGAGCTTGGCAAGGGCTCACTGCGGCGCAGTGAAATCCTCCTGTACATAATGCACGCGTCAAACTTCAAACGTTAATAACTTTTGAACCGTAAGTCCGTTTTAGACGTATGACCTATCGATGGAATCGTGAGAGAGTCTACTTTCTTATAGTAACCTTCATTTTGTATAAATCTTCCTACGTTTCTAAAAATGTCGAGTCTAAGTGTCTTGTTTCATACACGGTAAAGTTGTAGAAGCGTTTGTGGGTTCGTGACTCGACTTAAACTTACTAAACCAACTCAATTATGATTATAGAGTTGACATTATGATATATGACATGCTTTGATAGGTTGTGGACGTGTGGGGCCCAACACTCGCTATTAATCTTTCATTTACTCGACTTAAGCTTCTTTGCCGATCAAGGTGAGTTTCGTAGCTCCCTACTCAATTGAGATGCGGGCTGAAAAGTGTAACCATACGTGTTTAATTGTTGAGTGACCTGTTGATTGGCTTGAGTTACCTTTGGTCTTATTGCTTAAATTGTTGTTTGCCAATTGATGATTATATTGGCACTATTGATTGATTTCATATATGATTGGGTTAATTGTTAAATAAATTAGGATAGTGGTGTATACATAGAGATCGGTTTTACTTTCAAAAGGTTTTAGATGTGGTGGGAAGGCTGCGGGTGACCCTATATATAAGCATCTAGGATCCGAGGAAAGTAGAATCCTCCTAAGTGTATGTACGCTTTGTTTAGAGAAATTGATGGATATTGGGAATGTGTTTGGAATGGACATATACGCCTTGTTATACTTGACTTGTACGGTACACACTCAAGCATACTTTTACTGTTGCACTGATGACGTCTTTGCCACGCATTTGGTATACGTTGTGGTCTTACTTACGTACGACACATGATTTGATGTTAATGTTTCGCGTGCTCATCTATTATACGCGATTACTTTACCATTATGATTGAAATGAGTTGATATTGTGATTAGGATAGTTGTATATGCATGGAAGACGATGATACCTTTAATGAGTTGTAGATGTGGTGGGAAGGCTGCGGGTGACCCTATATATAAACATCTATGATTCCTTAAATGTAAAGTCGTATGAAATGCATGTGCATTGTAGTTTGATTGGATTGTGTTATGATGGTTTTGGTGATTGAATTTGTGGTTAGGTTCGTACTTGAGGTTTGGTTGATGTACTTCCAAGTATACTTACTTGATGAATGGTTCCATGTACTTCCAAGTGTCATACACTTGAGATCGCACAATGTACGATGTACTACCAAGTTGTTAGACTTGAGAATATTGTGTTCGTAATGATTGTTGTTGTCATGGTACACTTAGGCATTATTATTATGGTTATTGTTATTAATATTATTACTGCTAGGATAGACGTGCATACATGGAAGTCGGTTATGCCTTCATTGGGTTTAAGATGTGGTGGGAAGGCTGCGGGTGACCCTATATATAAGCATCTAGGATCCGAGGAAAGTAGAATCCTCCTAAGTGTATGTACGTATAGTTGGTTGAAATTGTGGTTGATGTACTTCCAAGTATACTTACTTGATGAATGGTTCCACGTACTTCCAAGTGTTATACACTTGAGATCGCACAATGTACAACGTACTACCAAGTTGTTAGACTTGAGGATATTGTGTTGGTAGTAGTTTTGTTGTTGTCATGGTACACTAGGGATGCGTTATCTGATGCCTAATTGTTGGACATACCTTTTATGCATCCGGACATGATTATGTGTGTAGGACATATCTTGATATAGACATCACTTGTGCTTATTTATCATACGCATTACTTATATTGTGTTTTGTTGTGATTTGAGATTGAGACACATAAAGGCTATTCTTACGTATTGTTTTGCCTTTACTTATACTTGTTGTGATTTAGGACAATGGTTTCTTGTGAACCATTCCTACGAACTCACCAACCTTGTGTTGACTATGCTTAGTACACTTTTCAGGTAACCAAGTTATTCCAAGGCAAGGAGTTTGATTGTTTGCTTGCTGTTGAACCCGGATTTGGACTTATATGGATCAAGGATCCATTGGCCTTCTTTTGCATTGTACTTAGGACCGTTAGCCATCTCTTAAATGTTCTTTTGCAAACCCTGGTGGTGACTTGCTCCTTATGTATTTTGGTACTTGTTTATTTTAATGTATGGATTCACTGAATCCTTTGCTTGCATATAGTTCATATTCTACATTAATTCCACCTTGTGCTATATGATTTCCGTGATATTCTGAGCCTTGGCTTGGGGTGTTACAAAAATGTCGAAGCTAAATCATAAAAATGAAAGCCAAAGGTTTAAAAGGATGGTAATTTCTATTGGAAAATATATGTATAATCTCAATCTCAATAAAATAATAAACCCGCCACTATATTCAGCAATGGCTCAAATTTGACTCTAGCCTAACTTTTTGACCCAATGTTCATGTACAAATCAATCGATTTCAACAAAATTCTTGGAATGTACTAATAACATCTAATTAAGGATAGGAAGGTGCCGTGGTAGATAAATGTATTCGTGTTAATGATTACTAAAATAATCATAATGATCTGCAAACACCAATATCTATATAAATTTTAACAACTGGATTTTTTTTAAGATTGTGTTGTTGTTTTTTTTTTTTAACAACAGAATTGCACCTTAGACTCTTATGTATAAAGGTGTAATCAGCATATCAATTAAATTTTTCTTAAAAAGTAAAATAGTATCGAGATTCTTTTGAAAAATATACTTTTTATATCTTGAAAACAATATCCATGCTCTAAGACCACTACTAAGTTTTTTTATTTCATCATCAGGTTTGTCATCTCAACGTCACATGAATAATTATAAACTGACACACACATATATATCAAATGGACTTCACAACTTCTTCTTTGTTCATTACTTAACCGAAGGGACTAAACTAACGAGCCAACTGATGAAATGGTGCCAATAGGTCTCACCCAAGCGAAGGGTTCTTCGATTGAGACTGAAGAGTCCGTTGGCACCGATAATGCACATAATAACAGATAGCTAGATATTCACAAGTATCTTCAGTTTTATTAAGTGGACAAAACTACATAACACCTATGCTACGATAGCGTATCCATCAAATGATTGAGTGCTCAAGTCTCACTTGTAACAATTATATAGAATAAGGATAGGGTTGCTGAATTTTTTGTTGTAAAAATCTAGCAAAGAAAAACCAGATAGAAAAATGCTGAATTAATATTGTTCCTACTCGCTGACTTCGGCCTGTTTTCATTTTACTCACCAAGTCAAGATTAGTTGGACACAAAGTCACATGATTAACTCTTAGTTTAACTGATGAGATGAGCTTTACATAGCAGACTCACAAATAGACAGTACAGCATGCTGTTATATCATGTAACATAATCCGTATGAATTATGAAACGCACATTTTTCATACCAAACAAGGAGATTGCTTTAACTTGTTCAATTACAATGAAATCCTCAGTTACTGTTCCTCAATAAAATCTTGAGTTTTGAACTGTTTTGTACAAAAAATAAGCAAAATCTAGAGAAAAAATTGATCACTCATGAACTGATTTCCTTAGTATACAAGAGGTAAAAGGCATATTGACTGATAGGGAATGAACTCATGATGCTCATGCTTTCTTCTTGGCCCAAATCATGACAAGAGAAAACCCCATAAGTGACATGATTACCACCTGCAGAAAAACCAATACACGATAAGAAATTATGTCGATTGTAGTTATCATACCACCAATGATTTATTTAAAGTTAGTTTTTGATACAAATCAACTTACTGATATGGCTGGAGGTACACCCACGAGTGGATCTTGAAAAAACTTATTTGCCAGAGCAAGGGCCAGTAGACTGCTCTGCATACCTAATTTTGATAAAGATTTATTTCATGGTTGAGACTATGAGAGGCACATAAGTACATAACATGAAGAATGTGCTAATCATGTGCTGCTTTTTATTTTAAGGGTGAAAATATATTAATAACCAATGAACAATTTACAAAATAATGTTACAAGCTAAGAGTTTGGACAAACCCCAAAAATTCAGACACGCAACATCACACAACTTACAACCAATTCAAACTACCTAATCCTCATAAGACCAATCTGCTCAAGAAAACAATATAACCAGCAATCAAACATTGTTTTGTAAAAAAAATGGACCATTCGGCCCATTTACATAAGTTCCTGCTGGCACAACACGGAAAAAAAGTGATTCAACATTTTTAGGGAAATGCTTGGTTTTTAATTGCAAACAAACTACTACTTTTTTCAAGTACAAAACCACAAAGAATCGGTAAGACTAACATGTATGGAGAGAACTACAGAAAGATACATGCTAAAAAACAGCATCACCTCATATCACAATGTTACAAGGTGACGAGTGTAGTGCCCTTTGGCTTTCTATCATGATCAATGGTTTGCAACAAGAAACAACTATGATGATTTAAATAGTTAACCACTCCTAAAAGATTGGAGACTCCATTGATATGATAAGATTTAAAAGCTCTGGGTGACGGGTCAAAATGGATTTGGGAATTAAAACAAGACAATTTTACTATTGGTTAAAATGAACTGGTTCAGGTTGATAGACCTGCTAATACTTTTCCGTCCATTTTAGATTTTTACAATTAATGAACGAGTTTATTATAAATTTATAATTATAAAAGTGGAAACTAAATGCATTGAAAACACACAATGATAGATTTTTTACCCGTTTCACATTCAGATAGTTCTCTACTTTGACCCATTTAAACAGAACCCAAATCGACCCATTCATAAGTAAATGTTGCAGCGTTTACGAGACCAATAGGGGGTCATTATTAAATAGAAGAAATGTAGAACCTGTTTCATAAGATAGTGTTCTTTGAAGAGGTTTAACATCTGGCGCATTGTGGAATGCAATGCCTGTAAATGCATATCCAAGGACAAATGCTGATAAATGAAGCCCAATAACAAGTAACACCACGGATATGCCAAAAGGCGATAAAACAGAGTTTATGTTAATAGCAAGAGGAGCCCCAACACATAGAGAAGTCACTAAAACTGATAATGGAGGCAAAAAGGGTCGAATAGCACTTGAAATTCTTGGCAAAAACCTGTACATGCAAAAACAAAACGCTTGTAAGAGAAACAATCAAGATAGCTCTTATATCAAACTTGTTGCATCCGAGTGAAGTTGATACGAACTTTATTAGAAGTTTATATGAATTTGTAAGTTTAAAATAGTAAGATGGACCTTAAGATGATATCTCCTATAGGTGGCAATTTTGACCAATTTTCTTATGAATGCATTGATTTAGGTTGTGTTTTATCTCAAACAGACCAAGGAACAGAAAGGAATGTCCAGTTAAAACTTGCCCGAAGTCTTTTAATCAGCTTCCAAAATCGTTTTACTCAAATATGTAGATTTTAGATTATTATTTTACTGCAATGATAACATTTGTGTAATCATGAATTACACATTCATTATTTATAATGTATGGACACTAGTGTTAGTGGGTCAACACGACAACACAACCTGATACGTACTAAAAACGACCATTTTCGACCCAAACACATCCCACCAAACCTACCCGCCCAGCACATCTTGTCTCTAGCCTCTGCTTACCGGTTAAGAAGCAGGCCTGCAGCAACAGGTGAAACTACAATCTGCAAAATATTGGAAATCATTCCTTTTACATCAACAGGCAACCTCTTCCCGATGAGCAATAGCGACAAGAGCGGGGTCACAAAAACAGCAGTAGCAGTAGACAATGAGGTCATAACTATGCTTAGTGGGGCCATTGTGGGGTCCGTCAGAAAAGTGGCGTAATTTGAGAGCTGGGCCCCACTAACACAGGACGTTAGCATGATCCCAGCACCTGAGCATATATTATTGGAATCAAGTTTAAGCATAAATATACGATTGAAAAAAATACGAGTAATACATACGTCGGTTAATATGTTGTTAAGGTGTGTTTGGCATTGCATTTTGAAGGTGATAAAAAATCGTCATTAATCAGAATCAGATGTAACAGAACTGATTATGTAACCCTTAAACACTAGAAACTAGTTACCCAAGACTAAAAAAAGACAATAGTCAGATGATTACTTTCAAAAAAGACATATTGAACAACCGTTATGATTTTAACCAATTGCTTGTGGTGTAATTAAGCACATTTTTTATCTCCATGTTCAAATTTCTCAACAATTTACAAGTACCTTCAAATTCCAAATCTTAATCAGATGCACGTCTAGACTCTGGCAATCTAGCATATCACTTATTTAACCAAGCTGACATGGCATTGAAACTCCCATCTTAAAAAATGACCTCGATGAACATTAGTTAAGAGAGTCACTCTTAATCTCTTACTGTCACATTAGCAAGGTTGTATAGGTGTTATGCCATGCGTACAACTGGCTGCAAATTTGTTATCTAGTGTATGAATCGTTCAAATTTTAACAGCAGTGATAAAATAAAGAAATCATAAGATCATGGAAATCACAATGTGTGTGTGTGTGTGTGTTAGCTTCACCAAAAAATAAATGAATTATACCTAAAGAAGTTGGAAGGCCGAACATAGTCATGGCAATTGTGCCAAAGAGATAACCGAGAAGCGGTTTAATAACAAACTGACCAACATAACCAGCAAAAATAGGAGCTGGTCTATTGAACGCTTCAACAAAATCTTTTTCACTCGAGTTAAGCCCGACTGCAAACATCAAGAAACCTAAAGCCGGGGCATAATAGCTGCTAGTAAACCATGTGAAAGATGGTGGATATACAAGAGCCAATATCGTAGTAGCAAGAACTACTTGCGGCAATACCGTGTTGGCTTTCTTTAAAACGTCCACGAATGACGCCTTGTTTTCTTGTATCTAATAATTTGTCATCATGTAAATTGTTAGTTTTTGTTTCCCCCTAAAATAACAACCAACTTTTTCAATTGTCGAATGTACTAAATTGACTGTAACATAAGTTTTAATTACAATCATCTGACTTTATATTTGCAATTAGGGGCAACTAAAAAGGTAGATTGTTATTTTTAAAAGGATTAAAAAAAGAGTGGTAATAAAATAAAATAAGATAAAAAGGTGGATGAATGAGTGAATGAAATTTAATTACCTTAATAATAGGAGGGGGAAAATGTGAGAGTTGACCATCAGAGTCGTCAACTCTGTCAGGGAGTTCACCAGAAGATACACTCATATGAACTTTCATTCTTGAAAAACTACCATTATTACCTAAACACAGAGTAGATATATATGGATAGCTTTTACCTGGAGATAAAGAAATATTTTGGGGAGAAAAGGTAGATGGTCGATGGTTATAGAAATGATGTTTTTTTTTATGATGATTGAGGTGACAGATATTGTTGTTATTATTATTATTAAATCTTAGAATCATTGTTGTTGTTTGTTGAAAGGAGAAGCAGAGGAAGTGGAAGGAGAGATGACTTTTTTTACTGATAGAATACAAGTGTAATCTGGGTTTTGTTTGTGTTCCTGTTGTTGTGTTATGTTGTGTTGGTCCAAGGTAGTCAAACCCTGTAGTGTTTGGGCAATAAAGATGTTTGACTTTCATATTGGACTACTTACTACTATTCACCATCAATACGAGTCAATGTTATTATATGCGATTCGTATTCTGAATACGAAATGACAATGACAAATTGTTATTTCTATTTTTTCTTACAATAAAAATTAGATCCATCCTGAATTTTATTTAATACTTCAAATTTAATGAAATATTATTTAGTCAATACAAAATAAAATTATTTAAATAAAATATTTAATATATCATTATAATTTTCATTTTTTAAATAATATTCTTTAGTTTTATCTACTTCCTTTTTTTTCTTCATATAAAATTTCAAAACACACAACACAACACAACAATACCCAATTCCTGTCAAAACGGCGAAAAAAATGCGCAACTATCAAATATCCCTCTTTAAACAATTAGTATACATAGAAGTATGGAACATTAATATCTATTCTGTAGTAACACATGCTATTATATCAAATATTTCTAAGAGTAAACGACATGGATCGTTCCTGTGGTTTACCCAAATAGTCACGTTTCATCCTTACTAATCAAAAACCTCATCGACAGTCCTTTATAGGAGGATAAGGTTCGTGTATAGTCCTTTGACTTATTGACCGTTATCTTCCTTCCGTTAAAACTCTCACGTGCCTCCAACGTGAGGGTATTTTGGTACTTTATAAATCATAAAGGACCAAACTTGATCATTTTAAAATTAATAATACATAACTATAATTACATATATAATAAAAATTACAGTAATATATTTATCCATTTTTTTTACCAACTTCACTCTCCTCTTAAAGGAGCTTCTTTCTCATCTATATCTCATCATCTACAACAATAAATCTGTATCTATATCTGTACATTACAACCTTTATAAAAATACAATAAACCGGACCTAACTCTTTGAAACAAAGGTTGAATCTTTTGTCAATATAAGATCTACGGAGTACAAGATTTGAGATGCCAATTTACTAATGGATCCTTATTTTATGTACCTGCATTTTCCCACTCTCTTTTTCACTCTTTCTCTCTCTATATATATACATATATAAATGTGTGGGTGTGTGTATGTGTGATGGCACCGAACAAAGAATATTCCGATCAACGTCATCAAGGGATGGCGGCGGAAGAGCAGCAGCCCCACCAAAACTGTAAGAAAAGTCCAGCCATACGAACCCGTCAACATCCAACCACCACGAGTCCACGACAAAAATCCGGCTACAACTACCACAACCGCAGGGACGATCCAGCCACTGTACACGTAGATCTATACATACACAATCAGATCTATACATATTCCTGTTCATACACACATACATATACATATGTATAGATCGCCGTAAGAAATGAAGCTCGCCGGAATCTCCAACACGTACTATCATCTCCGGCGGTGCTTATGCAGCCCCTTTACCCTTTCTATTTTATTTTGATTAGCTACTATAGGTAATTTCGATCTTTTCGAGTACTCCCACGAACCAAGGCTTCCGTCGTTAGACTCCTGAGTTTTTTTCCGCATCATTCGCGACCTTCTTTAGCCCAGATTCAACCTCCCCAAGTGCTGTAGAAGATGGCGGCGTTGTGGTGGGTTTTCCAAATTAAAATTAGGATTTGGTATCCATTGAAGAAACATAGACCACCATATACGTATTAAAGTTTGTATGTGATTACATTTGTATATCTAGATGTGATTTCAGTTTTTCTAGAAACAAATTAAGGCTTTTTTTGATTTATTGATTTTGGTGTTGTTTATCTTGGATTATAGATAGGTATGTTTTGAAAATTATGTTGATGATGAAAGGAAGTCGAAGGATGAACATAACATCTGTATTTTGTGTATGTATTTGAGATGTGATTTTATTTGATTCCATTTTGTATATTCAATTATCGTAGAGTTTAATGGAGAAATGGGTGGGGAAGATAGAACAAATCTGCTCAGACATAAAGGTAGAATATATATCAAGTTTGATCCTTTAGGCAGCAAAAGACTGGAATACCCCTCATGTGGAGATGTTAACGGATGTAAGATGACGGTCAACAAGTCAAAGGACTAAACACGAACCTTATCCTCCTATAAAGGACTGTCAATGAGGTTTTTGATTAGTAAGGATGAAACATGACTATTTAGGTAAACCACAGGGACGATTCGTGTCGATAACTCTATTTCTAATGATATTCATTGTAAAATAAAGATCTAGAAAATCTAAACCGGTAAATGAATGAGGTTTGTCCTCCCAAGATTACTTGAGAATGGCAAACCATATTTTTGACTCGGATTTAACAACTTAATTAGAAATTTATGCTACTGGTTGGTTCGAACTATTTACCTTGTCACCCCGAGCGGCCTAACATGGTTGTTTTTTCCATGGTCAGTTACACTTATTTCCGTAGCTATCGAAAACTATTCGTCCAGGAGGATTTAGACTTGAAATTTCTTGTGAAAAAACAGCTATTTGGTGACTGTTAACTTAAAATTAGTCATTCAAAATATAGAATTCGGTTATTACTACTCACATTTGTCAAAAATGCTTACTATGTCAGCTAACCACTCATCAACGCCAAGCAGCCATCATTCAACATAATGCTGAGTCAACTTCCATCTGTGAGCAAGAATTTACCATCTCATCCCTCCTACCAGAGCCACCATTTTGACTACTTTTTGCAAATTGAGCACAGAGTTGTTCATTAAACCAAACAGCTAGAGTAACGGCATTGTCACGGATAAAAGAATTAGGAGGCGGGCATTTGAGCATATTGATCAAACATTGATTATACTGCAGTAGGCTGTGAGATGGCAAAACTGAACCTTTTTCACGACAATATTGAATAGCCTTACAAATATGCTCACACAAATTACCCTTTTCTCCCCAATCACAGCTGCAAATTGCATACTCTGAGCCTGGGTTCCTTATAACATGAGCTATGTCTCGATCATGCTGGTCAATAACTTTGACCAGTTCACCTTCTGTGATTAAATCAGTGTTGGGGATTTCTCTTGAAGTTCCCCAAGCAGTTAAACCACTTGTCCATTCATCCTTCCAGTAGCGTGAAAAGTCATCTTTACTCTCATACTCGTCGAGCCAGAAGTAGGAATGTATTTTAGTACCCAGCTTGTTGACTAGCCAATCAACACGTTGATAGACACTTGAGTCGGTTTCATTGAGCAACCTCAGTTTTAACTGGTTGTGATAAAACTCGAGAGCTGCTGAACTCTCCTGGCTAGCAAGTGGTACGGTATTCAAAGATGTGATCCAAAATTCTGTTGAAAAAAGCAAACTAAAAGTTTCAAATAAGTTAACAATTAAAAAAAATGGTCAACTGCTACAAAGTACTAACCCATTCTAGGATACCAAACTGCCTTGAAGTAATCCATGAAATCCCTGCAATCTACAAAATCTTGCATGAATTTATCGAACGATTCAAGTGTTCCACGCCCTTTACAAATGTCTTTGACTAATAAAACAAGTGTTTTTGATAACTTTGCTCGTGTCTCCATATTTGAACATCTCTTCATTAAGTTTTTATGCCATGCATGACGAACACGCCAAAAGGAGATCAATACAGAGCATTTAAACACTTCCCTGGTAACACCCAATTGCAACATGTAAGTTAATGCAATCTATATACACCAACAAATTGTAAGCAGAAGCTGGCACTTATATGACCAGTTTACACATGCATAGGTTGATTTGGGAAATGTTCTATCTCAAATGGGCAAGTTATAAGAATTAGAAACACCTAACAAGAAACGGGTCAAACTGGTTGAAAATCTCCCGAAGTTCACTTTCAGCGCATAAAACCTCCTATTTAATTTTACTCGAAAAGTTGGATCCCATCACCGGAAGAATATAAATTTTGTAATCATACTTGACACGTTAATAATTTATAAATAAATCATTGGACTATAAACTGTCTCAGGTCAAGCGACCTGACCCACTATATACCGTAGCAGAATTACCAATATTTACCTGTTAACTGTGTACATTTTACCACCAATTACTGTCAACTAATTTGGCATATATAAAACTGTCACCAGAGGAATTATAGTATTGAGCAGACCTGATAGTGAGATGGTCCAATAAAGGATCATCAACAATAAAGCCGCCCAATTTCCATGTAGGATCTTTACTGCGAACTCTAGTATAGAGTGCCCTCATCCATTCATGAGTTTGCTCAGATCTTGAAAAACTTGGTGCTATTATCCATGCTACCGGTATAGCCTTGCTGTCTGAGTTGAAAACAATAAGACTTTGGATTGGGCACTGCATAAAGTTTGTAACCGGAAAATAAACAATTTCATCTAAATGACAAACACCACAAGGAAATATACAGAAATAAAGAGTGACTATGGATTCTAGGGAAAAGGAACTCCTAATACATTTCAAATGTGACAAATATGAACCGCTTACATAGTCAATCTCAAGATATATCTCTATATAGCATCTAACAAAGATAAACCAATTACCAGTTTTTTACAACTTCAAACATACTGTTTGTCCACTTTCAAAACTAGAACCAACTAACAAGTCCACATGACCGATAACAAGTCCGGGGTTGGGTAAGAGGTCAAAACAGGTTATGGAGTTGAAATGAGTTCGAACGAGCCAAGTTGGCCCACACACACTTTTTTGTCATGTTTAAAGTTAAAATAGATAAAAAAAATAATGATGATTACAAAACTATACAATGGTGATTTAAATCTTTCAGTAAGAAGATCTAGGAGGTTGTATGCATTAAAAACAAACTTTAGATGACTTTTAAGACGACCATTTGTAAGTAAACGAGTTGAGTCTGCTGTATTAACAGTAAATCAGTGTACATGAGAGAGAGAATGAAAAAAATGGTCAAACACACCTTCAGTTTATTTGTGCCAAACATTGAATGTAAACCAAGGAGGCGTCCATTGCCAAAACGAATCATTTGCTGCAACTGCCATTCTGTTTGAATACCCAACAAAAAGGGACCGTTATCTGAAAAATCCTCGTAAAAGAACACACGACTCTGATTGCTTTCAACCCACAATCTGATGCTAACATCATCATCTTCATCAAATTCATAACTAGAGCGTCGAATAGTCCTTTCTTGTTTCCTCACATACCTATTAGTTAAAAGGTCATCTCTATTGCATGGGCCTCCTTGCTTCTCTACGGATTCATTGTGTCTTTGCATAATTGTTTCAACCGGAATTCCAACGTGTAATAAAGACAAGACACGTAAACGTAAATCCTCTGACATAGACGGTGCAAACATGGCACGTGTTCCTACAGACTTGTTGTCTTGCGGTCCATGACATGGCAATCCCTGTTTATCCACATGTTTATCATGGTTATATATGATAACTGCCACGGATGGTTCGGCTATTAAGCGTTTAACTATGAAGTTGCAGGTACACCCTCTTTTTGTACTAGGCCTACCGGCAGATTTCTTCTTTGGAACATAACTAGCCCTACTAGGTCTAACCACACCTCCTTCTCGACGGTCATCTGGTCCAAATGAACACCGATAACTGGAAAAGCGATAACTATAATTGTCAGAGAAACCGATAACTACGAGGCCATGTCATGTACCTATGCTTAGGTATAGAACCCCTCACATCTTAATATTTTAATCCCTAAAAAACATGGGGGCCCAATCATTTAATCATTATACAATAAATATTAAAAAACTCGTATGTGCACACACACACACACACATATATATATATATATAATCTAGGGTGACTTTCCGGTGAGAAGATTGTGAGAACGCTTAAAAACTTCATTTTGATGCATTAAAAGTCCATAAACTAACATAGTGTATAACTAATTATCATTATTTAAGTGTTTAACAACACATTGATCCGTCAAAACGAGAAAATCACATATTTTTATTTATGCATCCATTTTGATAAATATGCATCCAAGATGGATGCACAAACAAAAAACATGATTTTCTCGATTTTGACGGATCAATGTGTTGTTAAACACTTAAATAATGATAATTAGTTATACACTATGTTAGTTTTATGGACTAATGCATCAAAATGAAGTTTTAAAGGCGTTCTCACTAGATTGGAAATCATAAATTATATATAGAGGATGGAAATATAAGATTGTCATGTACCTAAACTTAGGTATAAAACTCTCACATCTTAATATTTTAATCCATAAAAAATGGGCCAATTATTATTACAATAATATTAAAAATTAGTATGTGAGAAGTTTCATATATAAGTTCAGCCACATATTGTCATTCCTCGTATATAATATATATAAAATATGGGAAAATCGGATATGCAGTTGACTGCAAATCATATAAATGATTGATATATTACAATAAATGTCACCCTGATTTTCAAGGTAACTTCATCAAAAAATGATGCAGTTCATAAAATATATACGAGTAACAAACTAGTTTCTAGATGGGAATGGAAACACTAGACAAGATGAGAAAGCTTACTAAGTTTTTTCAAGGATACCATCAACTTTAGGCTTCTTGGGAACGGAACGACGATTCCTAGTTTCAACATAAAAACTTGTGGGGGGACAATCTTTGTTGTTAGATTCACCGCGAACAAAGTTATTGACTCTGGGAAAAGGAACCAAAGCAACTCTGTCCATGTTATTGTCACCATAACCTCGTACCTTGGACCACACAAGATCATTTGCCGAGAACTCCATTGTCGGGGGATTTTGTACTGGCAGGGATAGTATCTCATCATATCTACTACCCATCTGTATATTAATTTCAATACGAAAACAAAATACTGATATAAAAGTAAAACCCAGTACGGTCAGGGGTATGTATGGGGAGGGGAGGTGAGGTACAGCTGCCTTACCCTACCTAAGAAGAAAATACGTAGTACTCTCGGAGTCTCGGGATCTATTTCCTTTCTTCCCAACTAAACATGGGTTGTTTACATGGGCTTTTCTTTTTCTTTAGTTTGGTGATGATTGTTTGGGCGTGGGGCCGTGGCCCGTGGGCTGTTAAATTTGAGTGTTTTGGATTTTAGTGATTTTTAAACATTGGATAACCAATTTTTTAAAAGTTGGTATCAAAACTTTTGAACCCAATTTATATTAAACTAGACAGATGCCTCACGCGGTGGTGATGGTGACAGTGGCGGCGATGAAAATAGCGGTAGGTGATGACGACGACGGTGGGTGGTGGTGGTGGAGGCGGCAATGACAGGTGGTAGTAGAGGCAGTGGCGGTAGTGGTGTAGTTATTTTATAAAAAAACAACAGTTTGATTTCGGAAGTGTTGAGACATATGTAGTATTTTCACTTAACACCCTTAAAATGTTTTCACATACACTACCCATTGACATTAATGATTAAATTACACTATCAATCCTTTATATTTTAAAATATATCTTTATTAACCTTTTAAATCAATTACTTTTACATCAATTATCTACACCACCACCACACCGTCGCCACCACAACCACCGTCGCATTGCGTGAGTACCGTGCTAGTTGATATAAAAGGAGGTAATATATTTATTTTAAGGGTAGAGATCTATGTTGTAAATTATCTCATTAAATGTATTATAAGTATATTAAATGAAGATGTTTAATTGAGAAATTAAGGGTCAAAACAAAAAAAGTTTAAGGTTTTTTTGAGTAGAGAGAGAAGGGTTGTCCTTATATTAAATAAGGTTTAAGGTAAAATAAAGCAAGTATTATAGTGAAACAAATAAAACAATAGGTTTCTCTTCACTGAAAATCATCGTGCATCAATTGCCTCGTGAATCTCCGTGCATCAACATAACCATGATCTAAGGGTAAAGATCTTGTCTTATTTGTTTTACTTTAATACTTGTTTTACAATACCCAACCCCTATTAAATAATATAAACTAGTAAAATATTTCTGCACTTCACGTCGGAAGCAAAAATGGTAAAATAATATAATCATATTTAGCACCAATATATCTTGTAAATAATTAGACTGAACCAAAAAATGGAAAATTAAAAACCATAAGAAAATGCAATCCAATATATCTCTATTTAGATATCCACTTTTTATATTAGTTAGCCAACTATGACATATTCTCGTATAATAATTAAACTGTTGTAAATCATCAAAGAATACTACCAAGTATTGGTGGTAGAGTTAGTAACTTAGCATGGGGCATCAAGCTTGAAAACTCTGAACGATATAATGATTTGGAAATGATAGATAACTGCAATTGCAATAATCATTGATCACTGATCTAGAGCCCCCATTATATAGTGGCTTTACATTATTGATAGAATAAAAACAAACATTTGTTTGTTTATGGATAGCCACTTATATATATATATTTATAACACTCCCCCTTGGCTATCCATTAGAAAAATATGTCTCGTTTGAAGTTTCGCTTTGAACTACTGCCTCGTTAAAAACCTTGCTAGGAAAAACCCAGTGGGACAAAATCATAGCTAAGGGAAAAAGAGTGCAGCACTTGTTATCTGCTTTGATACTTCTGGATCGGTTATGTTGCCTCATTAAAACCTTACTAAGAAAACCCAGTGGGACAAAAATTTAGTGAAGGGAAAAAGAGTGCAACTTGTGATACTCCCCATCATTTTGATATGTATTCTCCATATATTGTGAATCAATGTTTCCCCTCAATCTTTTGTGATGTATTGAAAATGATAATTGATCATCATATTTACTCGCTCATCCAGCTTGTAATGTTATAAGTAGGGAATCTGATATTCAAAAATTCTTGTATCTTGTATTGTTTGACCAATCTTTTGAGAATGTCAAGTTCTTATGTCTTTATCAATGGAAAGAGCAATATCATGTATTCCTTAGCAGTATTGTAGAAAATTTCAATGCCTTCAAACATGACTTACTGCATTTTTCTGTTGCATTACCTGTATCTGCAAGACTAATCAAAACTTGTTTTGATAGGTTAGCAAAATATAAACCCTTTAATTTTATACCTTATAGGTATCAACATGTTTGTTTTTGTAACATCCCAAAACTTAATCGTATATGTTGACTAACGTCGTTAGGTCAAATTCTAAGTCCGTGATATGTTATGTGGTAAAATGTGTGTTTATATGTCTATGTGCCCGATATGTGAGATTTAATTATCTTTAAAGAGTGACAATAAAGTGGACTAAATGATGTGTAAAAGGCCTTTGTAGTGTGCGAAAGTGCTTTAGTGTGTTATATGTATCCCAATAAGTGTTTTAAAGCGAAATAAAGTCAATATGAAGTCCAGGGACTAGTTTTGCCAAAGGTGTAAAGTTAAAAACGAAAATTGTGATTAGGGTAGCCTAATCTCTGATTAGTTTCAGCCATTTTCCCTAATCTTAAACACACATTAAGCCTTTCCAATTCCTTAATTGATTTCTTTAGCAAATCTTCAAGTTTTTGGTCAATAAATTGAGTGTTTTATATTGGAAATCAATCGGCCATCTTTTGCTACAGGTAATCAATGATTCGTTGGCTATATTTCAGATCTAAAGATGTTTCTATTTGAATCAAATCTGATTTTAAAAGAAGTTTTGAAAGAATTAGGGTTTATTATGTGTTTTGGTCACTTGATGTTCATAATGGTGTTAAACGAGTTTATAATCGATCTTTATGATCAAGAGATGTCCAATTACGTCAAAAACATGTTTTGGGAACAGCCTAAGTCGATCGATTTCTGGAAAAAATGAAGAACATAGTCGTTTTTGAATTCTGGACGAAGATAGGTTTAAATTCGTTTCCTGAAGCTTAAATTCGTTTTCTGATGACTAAATTCGTTTTCTGGAAATCTAAGTCGTTTGAAAAAACGAAGTTTAACTTCGTTCAAGCCATTTTCGTTTAAAAGAAGACTAATTTCGTTTGTTAAATCCGTTGGCTAAATTCGTTTTCTGGAAATCTAAGTTCGTTTGAGGACTAAATTCGTTTGTGGATGATTAAATTCGTTTGGCAAACGAATTTAAAGTTCGTTTGTTATCAGAAAGCAGTTAAGTTCGTTTTCTGGGATTAAGTTCGTAAGAACAAAACTAAGTTCGTTTCAAGTCCATTTAAGGTCCCAAATGACTTATATTTCATATATTAATGTACGATAGGTGTCGGGATTACTATTAAGCACTGTTAGCTTTGTTTGCGCGCACATTCTACTACCAGGTAAGATACACTACTTTTGTCACGCTGAGGGTGCAACAAAATGGTTTCATAAACTATAACCTCCAAAATGGTAATGTATAACCTATATTGTGGTTGGGTGATATGGGAGGTATTCGGGGATTAAAGATGACGATGCCTATGCTTAAAATGCTTCCCCGTAAATACGTTTATGATATGATATGTGATGATATGTTTAAACGATATGATATGTTATGATGAATGGTGGTTAATGATATGATGTAATGATGATATGTGCATGTATATGTGGCTTGTTCATCTAGAACACTAGACCTTTTTAGGTTGCCATGACACGTGCACGTTTTAAGGGCCCTAACGTGAAAGATGATAGATGTGGATTAGTTTAGGATTAATGTGGAAACCTAAACTAAACGTGGTAAATGCTCGAGCTAATTAGACGTTAAGAGTTATGCATAACCCGTGCCTGACGGTGGTAATAGGTACGTATAAACCGTGCTCGTATGTGGGAGAGTACGTCGTGCTCGCATGTGGAAGAGTACGTAGTGCCCGTATGTGGGAGGGTACGTTAAAATGGTTGCTAGGGTGGCTCCTTGCAACAAGTCATATGTGGCGAGTAGTTTCGGGTGGCCTGATGACCCACCTAATGTCGTGAACATAACGTGCTACTCATGGATCGACATTGTCTTTCCTTAACGGTAACTTCAGTTACAACTTAACGGTGACCTGGTCACAACCTAATGAGATGAGATGAAATGACGAAATTGATTAGGCACACTTAGGGTCAGGGACTCTATGCTTATATGTGATATGGATACGTTATGTGGTGATATAAATGCCTAAATCAAATGACGAAATGTTTTAAAGTGACGTGCAATGGATGAAATGTTTTGCTTAAACCTGGTGTTATCTTACTTAGCTTTATAGCTAACACTTGTTTCTTCTTATGTGTTGACACCCCTCAGGTTAAGCAGTGAGATGTCGTGTGAAGCTTTGGCGAGAGATGGGTAGATGATCAGGATGGCTTTAGTTTACCCAATAACTTCGCATAGACTTAATGTTAATGATTTCCTTTATGGTACTATTGTAATGACTATGTTATGGTTGCTTTATGTTGGGCAATCTTATGGATTTCTTTTATTACTGATTTGATGCTATTAGTAACACCACTTATGTTTCTCAACTGTTTTCTTTGGTTGAGGTTTTTAATAAACTGTTTCCGCTTTATTGACGCCGTTAGGCGAAAATTTTTGGAAATCCATATTTTTACGAAACGAGTGTTACAGTTTTATCCTTTTCAAAATGACATGTACCTTGTTGATTATAAATGGTATTCCTTATCAAATTTTCCCTTTAAAATTCGACAGAGTCTCTCAATGATGTTTGTTACTGTAAACTGGGATATGAACTTTAAAAGTAAAAACTTTGATAGATAGGTATAATTAGCTCATATGAGTTACTATTTCTAATTGCTCATGTATTCATATTCAAGATATACCTCTTTTCATCTTGATCAATTATATGCTTGTGCAGTTACTAAAAATTTTTTTATGCATATATACTTATTACTTATCAATCAATTGTAAAAAGAATAAAAATATTGTGTTATACATAATAGTATATATAAAAAAATTGTTTTGTATTCTTACTTCTATGTTTATTTGTGCACAAGCATAATTTTGTAACTCAATCATAATTTGGTCATGCCAAAATTGTCCAATATATATACCATTTAGCCACTTAGCTATTTTAGGAAACTCACCCAAGAGTCCTAATAATATACATATACAAGTCATCATTTTATGATGTATGTAATGGCAATTATCTCCCCCTAATGTTGGTAAAACATATACATTTTACATGTTTCAACTCATACCCAAAACAGTCATACTACTGTCGATTAAGCTGACAGGTTCGAACTGAATCAAAGCATAAGCCTACGCATTTGCAGGGCACTTCATTCATCGTTGTTTTTCCAACATTATATCCAACATTCTTTGTGGTCTCATCTTTGTGACCATAAACCAATTTTATTGGTTAGGAAATACAATAAACTATTTATATGATATGCATTCATATTATTGCATATTAAATGACATGACCCCAAAATATAAGCCATTCATTTTGCTTTCAAATATTGATAATGTAGAATTTATCAAAATAAAGTTGTCAATCTAGAATAATATGCTTACTATTTTAGCTAAGCCATATGTGCAAACTTCAAGTTGCGAATTGATAACCATTTAGACGATGCATCGATTTAAATGCTAAATGGTATCATGCTAGGATATGTGTATCCTTTAATCATTTTAGGATCATGTGGATCCTTTTCATCATAGGATATCCTTAATGGCTTAATCTGTCATGCCATAAGTTTAAAATCATCATATTTTTCTATGACTGTCATATGTGCGTGAGGCACATTTATAATGCAAACCAAAAATGGATCTTTGGCAGTTTCTTCAATATATGATCTTTCTTTACAATATGTAAATAATTATCACTTTCATCAGTTCTTGACTGAGTATCATAACCACTATGATATATATAAACTCAACAATTTTCTTGTTGATTTTGGGTAAAAATAGAGCGTCCTCTATTAAAAACTTAAAATAGAGCGTCCTCTATTAGAAGTTTTCTACCATTAGGTAATTTAGGTTTTCCCTTGTTTATATATATTTCTCATCATCATTGATTCGGTGTGGTTTAACTAGTCATGCCAATTTATTAAATGGCCATGATCAATATTATTTACTTGCATTTATGTTTCTTTAATACGATAGAATAATGCATTTAATTCATCTAATTTAAAATTAGAATTTCAAATTTTTAAATTTTCAAAATTCAAATTCGCTTTTCCCCCTCTTTTCATTCCGACTATTACCACGACTCTTTAGTCTATATAAATAATACCACAACACATAACTCTTCATACAATTTCAACTTATCATTATCTCTTGTCTTAAAATCTAACCAAACTCTTATCCAAAAATGTTGAACCCATTCATGATTATGATTTACATAATCATCTTTGCTTGGTTGATTATTGTGGCTCAACTTCCATGGGACGAAGCTTACCCATGGTTGATCTTATTTATCATCGGTGTAGTTCCTCTACTGTTTGTGGCCACATGGGTTTCTTTGTATGGTTTTTAAATATATTGTATTTCTAATTGTTGTATTTCCGTTGAATAATGTAACGAGTTGTACTCGTATTGTACGAATAATGAATACAATTTTTCTTGATTTTGAACGAAATTTAAAATATCTTAATACTGTACAGATTACTGTAGTTTCTGGACACGTGTACTTTTAACTGGTCATCGTAACAATTATTTCAATCTGTCACACCCCATAATAATGCGGAAGGGTACGAGGTGCAACATTCATGAAATCACAACACAAGGCATGATGAACGACTATAAAGGAGTCGTTTTGAAAACATTTCATTTAACATAAGTTCATTGTCTTGAAATATTGGAAATACATTAAGGAAAAACATTATAATAATTTAAAGAGTATTTTTAGGAATTCTAAATCCTCGATAGGTGGTGCTATCATTGGTTTCGACAACAATGATAATTTGAACAAAAGTAAAGTCTTTTCCATGATAAAAACGAAACATCAACTCCAAGTGGCGAAATAGCCTTATGTGAATCCTACCGTGCATCTTACGGACCTGCTAAAATGGGTCAACAACAATGTTGGTGAATTCATAGGAGTAAATAAGAAATTTGCATGAAACCACAAGATTCAAGTGTGACCATTGCTAACCCGCAATGTCGTGTAGCCATTGTTCAAAAACAATGCTATGAAAAATATAATGTATATATTGTACTAAGCTCATGAATTGAAACTCGACGGTAATAAGTAACATTGTGCCTCGGCAAGTATTTGATCCGTAATACTTGGGAATCCAAATATGAATGCATTCGTTCGACCATCACCGGTCAAGTTGGTGCGACCAACCCGAATGGGGGTGTCAACCCAAATAGTACTATTCATCATATCTCGTTTAAATCCATAACTAACAATTCATGATGGGAGGACTTTAATGGGATCAAGCAACTTAGACAATCATCATATACGTAGTTTGGTACTTGTGTTCCACATGTAAAACATAGAGCATGCGTCTCACCCAAAATAGTAAGAAAGTGTGGGCTATGAACTCACCTTAGTTTCAAGTAGCAACAATTTGCAAATTGAGAATCTTCTCGAATGTGTTAACCTATAGAAATAAAATATAAACTTGTCTTAACAATCTATGCTATTATGTTCCTAGTGAATTTTCCTTATTCTTCCAAATAATATTGTTATAATACATTTTCTTAAAAAATGTTTTCTTATGTGATAATCGTTAGGGTTGTCCACGTGCTAGTTGGAGTTGGTCTTTCATGGGTTTATATATATTATTATATATATAATATTAATATAATATAATAGTAGTAATATTAATAGCAATATTATGACCATTCTCCCACACAACCTATACACGTGAAATGGCAAAGAAGTATGGTTGTGTGTTGAAATAAATCATAACGTGGCATTCGCGATCATTCTCCCTCACAACCCATACGAGTGCACCGGTTTCCATAATAGGAGTTGGGCAATTGTCAATTAAGTATGGTTGTGAGTTGGAATAACCACGAATTAAAAGTATAAAAATATAAATATGTCGCCGCACAACTTTGCACCAACATTCTAAATAGAAGATGGGCATGGTGGGTCTATATATTAATAGATATATATATATATATACGTATATATATATATATATATATATATATATATATCATATTATATATATATATATTTATACTATTATATATATATAATATATATATTTATATATATATATATATATATATACACGTATATAATATATTATATACATATTATATATATATATATATATACATAGTTATTTAATGGCCATTTAACTAGCACGTTTTCCAAACTTCACTAACATAGATTATCACAACAATGATTATACTTAAAGCATGCTTTTATATTTCCAAGAAAAGTTAATCATTATGCATGTTGGGATTTATGTCATAAAGGTATTACTTGGAAGAGGGAACAATCACCTAGGACTTTACAATCATTAGATGCAATTAATGATTATTAACTTAAACAATTAATTAATTTAATTAATTATGTAACTTTCCAGAAATCATTTTAAAATTCCCAAAAGAAAATCTGTTTTCAAAGTGTGACAATAGCCACAAAACTAGACGTGCATTTGTAGTTGGAATTCGAAAGCTCGTTTTTATTTCGGTTTTACAACTCGGTCGAAGTTCATGGCCAAAAGGAAAACGATTTTAGTTTTGAGCAGCATAAAGGCCGGCATTTCTGTCCCGAAAACAGAGACCAACAATGGTGGTTTATGGTGGTGATATAAGGTGGCAAAAGGTGGTGGAGGGTGGTGGTTCGCGGTGGTGTTTAACCGAAAAAAAAGAAAGGAAGGATACTAAAAACTTAGCATGGTCGAAAATCGACGTTACAGAAACCTTAGGGATAGTTTAACAACTTGTTTGAGTGTTTAACAAATCTGCAACGGTGGATGGAGGTGGCTGTGCACGGCGGTTCGCGACTGAGAACAAGAAAAACAAGTGAAAAACGTTTTTGAGATTTAAGGCACTATAACTAAGCATGGGCAGCCATGAAACGACCTGAAATGATACCTGTACGCTCCTCCTTCTTCCTGGGTCGTCGCGAGGTGGTGGTGGAGTGGTGGTGCGCGGCTGCGACGGGAAGAAAAGAAAAAGAAAGGAACCCGGTTAGGGTTTTTAGAGAGAAATAAGAAATGGGTTTATGTTAGGAGGTATTTACTTACGTTCCTCACCTTCCTGGATGTTAATGGAGTCGAATGGTGGTGGTTGAAGGTCCGGCCAGCAGCAGTAGCGGCGGCCAGCAGCAGCAGCAGCGGCCAGCAGCAGCGGTGGGGGGTTTTGGTTGTTTAGGGTTGCAGAAAAACCTTAGGGTTGATGGGGGTGGCTGCCGGGTTTGTTTTCCGGCGAGAGGGAGGTGGCAGGCGGCGGTTGGGCTGCAGGAGAGTGGTGGCCGGCGGTTGGGGTGAAAGAGGGAGGGAGAAGATGAATAGTCTTTGGCTTTTTGGTTGCTTTTGTTTATTGGGAGAGAGAAGCTCACGTGGGTGTCAGTGTGTGTGTATGGGGCGTGCAACATCAAGAGAAAAGGCAGAGAATTATACTACCATTTTTATAGGCTAGGATGATTGGGCTACTGGGCTTGGGTCATGGGCTGGGCTATATCCGAAAATTACATGGACTAGGGAGGTATGGGCTTATTTTTAGTCTAGCAATTTATTTAGTCCAAGATCTGAACTAGTTAGTTGATCCATGTATTTTTCTAAATAACATATATATCATTTTGTATAAATTTTTAGTTAGGAAACTAAAAATAATATGTCATGTTTTTATAATTCATGTTTTTATAAATTGTGTCAATTATTATTATTACATAAGAGCGTTCTTTAATAATTTAGTAAATATATAACGACATATATTTCATATGGCACTTTTACTAACGAAAGAGATCTTAACTAGATACATATTGTCACATAAAAATCATATATCACAAAAATGCATATTATGGAGGTCCTCCTTGACCGGTTCATCAACTTGATGAATGTGTGTCGGTATCGTTATTTTATAACGGCGTTTGATCATGGTTGACACATAAGACTTTAAATATCACATATTTAAATTTAACTTTCTATAAATAGCACATGCATAGTAAACTTTATAAGTTTAGCTAACCTCAAATTTGGCGGTTGTCACACAATCTACTGTACTTTATGGACACCTGTCCGTTCTTCCAGGTCACGCATGCTTTTTAACCTCTATATAATAACGCGTTTTGTTAAGGAGAATGTACACAAAATCTTATTTCTCTATCTCTTTTATTTGCTTTAGTTCTTCTTTTAGTAATTCTGTTGTAAGCTATTCCGCTCATAACTCGCTAGTTCTCCGATCTTCTCTGGTAAGCTATCTTTTGTTCTTTTACTCATCTTAATTTATATACTGTATATTTATATGTTTATATAAAACATTTATCTTTTAAATCATGTTCGGTTAATTAACAATATTGTTCCACCGATTTATAATAAGACAATGAAAAACTCCGGTGCCTCTTCTAGCGATCCAAAAGGCAAAAGGCCAATGGCTCAAGATAATCTTGAAAATCTTGAAACAAATAGGGTCAAAAGAATTAAGCTTGAGGCCGAGCTTAGAGGCATCCCCTATGAAGATTGCAAGTTAATCATGGACATAGAGGAATATGAACTTGTTGAGAAACAAGCAAAGCAAGAAACTGAAGATGAAATGTTGGCCAGAGTTTTATCTGAAATCTTAGAGGAAGAACAATCTAACATTTTCAATCGTCAAATAAAAGACGATGAAGCGTTCGCAAAATTTGTAGCTCAGCAAGAAGATGACGAGCCAACACAAAGGAAGAAATCCATTTTCGCCATGTCATCTGAAGAAGAAGAAGATGATGATCTCAATGTTCAACCTCTTAGGAGAAGAAAAAAAATGGTGCCGGAGGAAGCAACATGTCGGGATCTGGATCTGACACAAACTCCAATTCTTAAAGTCAAGAGTGATTTTATAGAAATATGTGGAATTTATTATAAATGATGTGTTATTTAATAAATAAAATCTTAAGTTGTCCAGGATAGTATTGTTGAGAATGTTTCTTGTGTATTTGTTATATTAGTTACCTGACAAAATTTTTACAGCAGGTAGGAAAGACTCCAGTCTATAATGGACAAAGGGAAAAATCTAATGATCAGTACTAATGAATGGGAAAAAGCGGTCGACGATTGTTGCCAAAACTGGCTTCTTCATAATACTGCATCGATGTCACAACTAGAATTTCCTAAAGAAAATGTCAGTGCATCGTTCCCAAATCCTTTTGGGGTAGCTTATCATGGAGCTTCATCCTCAAATCCTATAGATTCCTTTTATCAAAACTGGTTTCTCAATACACCAAAACCAACATTCCAATTAGAACCATCATTTCAACCAGAACCCTTTGAGGAAGGTAATAAAGAAAAAGGTAAACAACCAATGTCAGACTCGCCCACACTATACCCTAATCCAATTAGTGACGCATTTTATGAGGACTCAACCTCGAACATGGTGGGACCGATTGATACGATAATGAATCAAGGACCAGAGTTTGAAAAACTTGTAGAGGATTCATGGGCTTATATTAGCAAGCTTTATAGCCGTAAGAAAAAGTCTCTAGAAGTATCATTCTTGAAAAACCAAAGAAATGTAAGGCCTAGAAGGTCTTACCAGTTTGTGAAAAGTAATACTACTTTGGTAGTATTTGGAGAAGAAATGAACATATCAGAGATGCCAACACCAATATGCTCATGCACAGGGATACCTAGGGCCTGTCGCGGGTGGACTTCAGAGGGATGGACTTCCATTTGTTGTACAGCTTCTCTTTCCATGTATCCGTTACCAACATATGTCGGGAAAAATCGTATTGTAAGGTTGCCGGGGAGAAGAATGGGTGGTGGTACATTCAAAAAGGTCATAGAGGAATTGTTGTTAGCAGGGTACGATCTCGATAATCCAATTGACTTAAAAAATCATTGGGTTAAACTTGGGACTAACAATTATGGAGTGATTAAATAAATATGTAATTTTCAAAATTTTCGATCTACTACTATGTTATGCTATGAAATATAATTTTCTCATAGCATTTTATTTGTATCTTTTATTTTGGTATTTATAGTCGTTAGAATTATACTTAATAATCCCTTTGGTTATAAATGCATGACATCTCTTTTTCTTTTAATGTAAAAGAAAAATTGTTTTTGACATACTGTCATTTCACTTTCCCATACTCATGCTACCATTTCACTTTTCCATAATGCCAAGTAGTAAATAAAGAGAGAATGCAGAGAGAATTTCTTTATTCTCTTCTATTTAAATGAGTGGTTGCGACCACTAAAATGAGTCATGTCAAAATTGTTTTGACCATGTCCACGGCCTCGTCCACAGTCTTGTTATTATTATAAGCAATATTTGCTTCTGGTATTGTCAATGATCCTGTGGGACGAGCTTGATGGTTTTTCATTAATAGCTCGTTATTTTTCTCTTGAATAATGAGAATCATATTCTGGTATTATCAATGATCTGTGGGACGAGCTTGATGGTTTTTCATTAATAGCTCGTTATTTTTCTCTTGAATAATGAGAATCATATTCAACTCAGAATATGTTTTAAGCTTTTTAAATTTTTGCCATAAAACACTTAGATCATCATAATTAAAGTATTCCAACTGTAGTATTTCATCGATGTGTTTATGGATAAAGACAGCAACTGTTGCTTTGTCTTGCTCATCACACGTTAGTAAACATAATTAAATATTATATTACATAAATAAGAATTACTTGACATAAATGTAAAAGTTAGGTGCATAAATAAATGTTAGATGCGTAAATAAATGTTAGATGCGTAAATAAAATGTTAGATGCATAAATAAAATGTTAGATATTAGTAGTCCTATCAATGTTATGTCCATAGCATAGGTCCCCTGTACTGATTTTAATTTATCATAGAAATGAAACAAATAATAAGATAAATATTATTATATATATATATATATATATAAAATTCTTACCTTGAATATACTATATATATATATATATATATATATATATATATATATATATATATGAGAGATATATATATATATATATATATATATATATATATATATATATATATATATATATATATATATATATATATATATATATATATATATATATATATATATATATATATATATATATATATATATATATATATATATATATATACATATATATATATATATATATATATATATATATATATATATATATATACATACTTTGATTTATATAATTCTTTTATATATATATATATATTCGCACATATATATATATATATATTTATAACATAAACAAAGTTATGCTTTAAAAAGAAAAAAAACTGTTGAGAAAAATGAGGAAGCTAGACTAATAATAACATATTGGACACAAGCTCAAGCTGCACGATACACGACGATAATGGTAGTGGTGGGTTGTGGTGGCAGCGGTGGTTGATGGTGGCAGCAAGTCGGCAACGGATGGTGACGGCGACGATGAATGTAGGTTATTCATGTGATGGTAATTGATTTAAAAAGGATAATTTAATTATTTTAGGAGTTGAGTTTGGTATCATGATGGGACACCAATAAATTGAGATTTAAGTATAAGTATCTCCCTTTCCTGCTAAAGGAGCTTAGGTGATGATCTCACAAAATCTGATTTGTCAAAAGCTTAAGGTAATCTCAAGAGATTATACAAATATACACATAGTTGATTATGTCACTATGTATTTTGGTATACGAATTCGTATGTATATTCATATGGTACATGGATTTGATCAGTATATATATCTATATATTATTCTTGTGTTTGTGTTATGTGTGTATGTAGTTTCCAAGAATAGATATATATGCTTATAATAATAGATATGTATGTACTTGATGTTTAACTGTTTATTGAAGAGGGAATGGGCGGGCGAGATAGACAGAAAGAAAAAAACTGGGCGGGATTTTTAATTTTTGAATAATAGTATATCTTTTCGACGTGGCAGAAGATAGAGAGAAAAGACATTAACTTCTCCTATACACTAAATCTTTTCCTATCAATGAATCACTTAATTCATTCCAAAGTTCAAAATTAAACCTAAAGCTCTGTCTCTTACTCCTCAATCTGATGCTCTTCTCTTCTTTTTCGATGTAAGTATGCTGATTCCTATTTCAATATTGAAACATGTATGGGTGCTTTATTTAAAATGTTTGTGTTATGTGTGATTAGGGTTACTTAGTTTAGATTTCACACTTTTTAGTTTTTACTAATTATATGTATCATGTTACATGTTTGTAGGATTTTATCTTCACTGCCAAAGACTCTCTTTGATGAAACCATAGATCAAGTCAAAAGATGATGTAAACTGGTTTCGGTTTTGTAATTAGCGATTTGGGGTTGTTAAAAATCATGTTTTTAAAACCTTTGGTAAGTGTTGTTTACATGGTTTTTGTTTTTGATTGATGATGGTCATTCATGGTGGAGGTACATTACAAGATGAAATAAGATGATAAAGAGAGAGAGTGCATAAAAGCCGGTTTTAGGTCAGGAATTTATGTTTGTTTTGCAAATTCTCAGTCTACTTAATTTAGTTTACTCATTTAGTTAGTTTCAAGTAGCTTTATCTCAAGTACATTATTCAACCACCAACTTATCATTGTTTTAAATATTAATCAAATACATTATTCAGGTGCATAAATCAAGTTTCTGCATATACCTAATGTGTCTTTCATTGACTCATAGATATACTTTTTGCAGAGTCTCCATCTCTCTCTTTGCTCTTATTTGATTGGCCTAATGATGTGACGATGTTTTGTATTTTATATATCTGAATTAAAAGGCTGTAATGTATACAACTTACATGATTTTTGCTTTTTTACATGATTTTGTGTTGTACTAATATATCTTTATGTATTACCAGATCACACTTGCTCCCTACATGAAAGAGAATTCATATTGATGTGCTTTGATGTGAGGTGTGACTGAACTCCTTTTCGGTTTTGTTTTTGCTCCCATTGGGCATTGGCAAATTGGTAAGTTTTGAAAATAGCAGTGTTTAAATATATATATATATATAGTCCTATATGTTAGATATGTATATATATATATATACAAGATTATATAAATTAAGTATATATATATATATATATATATATATATATATATATATATATATATATAT
>CM067174.1:7286108-7331108 GCA_034093135.1 Erigeron breviscapus | reverse complement strand
ATATATATATATATATATATATATATATATATATATATATATATATATATATATATATATATATATATATATATATATATATATATATATATATATATATATATATATATATATATATATATATATATATATATATATATATATATATATATATATATATATATATATATATATATATATATATATATATATATATATATATATATATATATATATATATATATATATATATATATATATATATATATATATATATATATATATATATATATATATATATATATATATATATATATATATATATATATATATATATATATATATATATATATATATATATATATATATATATATATATATATATATATATATATATATATATATATATATATATATATATATATATATATATATATATATATATATATATATATATATATATATATATATATATATATATATATATATATATATATATATATATATATATATATATATATATATATATATATATATATATATATATATATATATATATATATATATATATATATATATATATATATATATATATATATATATATATATATATATATATATATATATATATATATATATATATATATATATATATATATATATATATATATATATATATATATATATATATATATATATATATATATATATATATATATATATATATATATATATATATATATATATATATATATATATATATATATATATATATATATATATATATATATATATATATATATATATATATATATATATATATATATATATATATATATATATATATATATATATATATATATATATATATATATATATATATATATATATATATATATATATATATATATATATATATATATATATATATATATATATATATATATATATATATATATATATATATATATATATATATATATATATATATATATATATATATATATATATATATATATATATATATATATATATATATATATATATATATATATATATATATATATATATATATATATATATATATATATATATATATATATATATATATATATATATATATATATATATATATATATATATATATATATATATATATATATATATATATATATATATATATATATATATATATATATATATATATATATATATATATATATATATATATATATATATATATATATATATATATATATATATATATATATATATATATATATATATATATATATATATATATATATATATATATATATATATATATATATATATATATATATATATATATATATATATATATATATATATATATATATATATATATATATATATATATATATATATATATATATATATATATATATATATATATATATATATATATATATATATATATATATATATATATATATATATATATATATATATATATATATATATATATATATATATATATATATATATATATATATATATATATATATATATATATATATATATATATATATATATATAACTAAAGTGAAGTATAATTAGGCCAATCAATTCCCAATTTCCCATATTTAGTTTATTGTTTCGAGCTTTCTGTAAAGGGTTCTATTCTTTATTGTTTATTGGTAAACAATAGAGGGATTGTGAGGAATTTTGTGCGTATTTTCTTGCATCTATATTCTTTTTCTGTAAAGGGTTCTATATGTGTTAGGGTATCCAAATACAACAAGGATTATCCGCGTTTGAACAAGTTTTTACTCTCACAAAAAATTCCAACAGTTATTATATGGCATTGACAGAGGATTTAAGGTACCTTGATATGGAGATACAGATAAGTGGCCTGACAAAATTTGTTCCGAAAAAAAATATAAGCGGCGCAGCAAAATTACAAGATTTTCCGCTGGAGTTGATCCACCATATACAATCATTGTTGCCGCTATCAGATGCCGCCCGCACATGCATCTTGGCCCAATCATGGGGACACGCTTGGTCTACCTTCCCTATCCTCAGGTTTTTTAAACAATTTACTTCTCTAAAGTTAGAAAGACAATACTACAATCAGATCGATCGTACTCTGCTAAGGTATCACCAGGATAACTTACCCATCCAAAGTTTTTTTCTTGATTACAATGTTAGGAACAAGGAGTTGGATTTTCTTGCTGAAAAGTGGATTCAGCTGCTTGTATCTCCCAAAACTTGTCTTAAAGAGCTTTCCCTTGATCAGTGTTGTATTAATGATTCGTTTACATTGCCAGATGAGATATTATATGGTCAACACCTACATACGTTAACTGTAACAAAGCATTTTTTATCCTCCAACTCTTCCCTTTGGATCTGTAATAGCAATGATGCGTTGATCAAATGCGTGTCCCTTCGTGTGCTAGACTTGACTCTTGTGAGCATAAGTGAACAAGTACTTAATAACTTATTGTCCACTTGTTGCTTGCTTGAGAAAATTAAGCTTGTGTGTTGCGAGGGCTTCAAAACCATCAAGTTTAAAAATCCTCCTTGTTTTCTTCGGGAATTAAAAATAACTACAAGCGGAGCAGAGGACGTTCTTTTGGAAATCGATGATGTCATCCCCTGTCTTGAGTTGTTTGATTACAGAGGCCCAGCATTTTCATCGAGTAGGGATAGGCCTCTGCCCTTCAACTTGGATGCAATAGGAAGATGCGTGAAACACTTACATATAGAACATGTATTCATGGACGATTCTTTTTTCAACACTATCAACTTGAAATTCCCTTTTCTCGAGAGTATGACCATTGGAATTGATTTTCCGGGTGAGGAGAGTTTCGTTATCACAAGTGCTTCATTGAAGAGGTTGACCGTGAATTTGTGGAAGGCTAGGTCGATGATGGACATACAAGTTTATGCTCCAAAATTACTTATTCTCGATTATTTAAGTTTGAGACAACCACGTGATAAGCTTAGTATCTCGTATCCTATCACTCCTCCTAGTCAAGTTACGTTTACAGTCAAGACTGTCGAGTGAAAGATGTTCCGCGAATTTTATCAAGTTATTGGAAATAATTGGCTGATCACTTTATTCATTTTCACAACAGAATTGAACCTGCTCATCTTTGGATCCATCTATGTACTGATTAGTTATTTTAAGCTTATTGTTTGCTCATCTAAACTTGTTTTATGTACTTTTCTTTTCTCATCTATGTTTATTTTTTAGTGTCAAAATTTATGTGTTGAGCTACAACATAAAAACTCGCGTTGAGCAAAATTTATGTTGTGAGAATGTGAGTACCATCAACTTTAGGCTTCTTGGGAGCAGGACGACGGTTCCTAGTTTCAACATAAAAACTTATGGGGGGACAATCTTTGTTGTTAGATTCACCGCGAACAAAGTCTTTGCTCAAAATCAATGCATCGTCCATGGCTTAACGCAATCAGGGGCTTCTACAGCTTTTTTGGTTTGCAAAGGTGTGCAGTCAATAGGGATATATAGCCTTTCACTTTTATGTTTATGGTCAAGTCAATGGACGAAACAGTCATTTGATTTTGTTTGCAATCAGGTGTGAATGGCTTAACGCAACTTTTCTAGACGCCACTAAAAGAGCTTATACTGCATCATTTTCTGGTAAGTTAGGTGCCTCTCTGATATGAACCACACTGATACAATAGGTCAGCTTTTGTTTTCAATCTTTGGCCATTCAGTTCTATGTTGATGGTCAAGTTAATGGTGGAATTTGTTTTTGTATCCTATTTAGAATTTTCTTTAATTAATGTCTAATTTTTCTGATTTACGCATCTTGCATAAATTATATGCTTCTCGTGAATGATATGAATGTGGTTATAGTTTTTGAAAATCATGTCAATTAAAAAGGAAAGTCAAATCGATATCTAATATGAATTATATATAACGAGAGAAAGTACCCGCGCGTTGCGGCGGTGAGATGGTGGGGTGATAAGTCATAGAGTGTGATGGCCAAATGCCTTAGCCGTACGGGTTCCGTCCTCAGATTTAAAAATTCGTCGAAAGTATATCGAATGACATCTCTAATGAAAGAGCATAAAATTTTAAGAACACTCATATAATTTTTATAATTTATCGATATACGGTTTTTGAGATAAAAGATTTTGAATGAATTAGAGAAATAAAATGGTTTATGGAGGAGAGAGAAAAAAATGAGTGGTTGAGATTTGAGGAGAGAGAGGAAAATGAGTGGTTGAGATTTAAGGGTATTATAGGTATATTAGGTAGAGATGTTTAAATTAGTGAATAAAGAAGAAGAGTAATTTAGGTAGTTCAAAGTTGTAATTTGAGATTTAAAAAAAGAGGCTCATCTATTATATAGGAGTAAAGATAAAGATACAACCAAATACAGTGGTTTATCTGGTTTTATATAAATCTTGGTTTTAGTATCCCGGAGTGTATATAACTTGTCAACTTTTTTATTGTATGTATGCATCAAAAATTTTGAACGTTTTATGGAAGTATGTCGCTAAATTGAATGAATCGTGTAAACAGTGACCTACTAAAAAGGTAACCAGTTAACATTTAATTTACATTAATTTAATTGCTTATGTGGCATGCTTGTGTGGAATAGTCAAACACTTAAAATGTTTTGACTGCTTTTGTTATGTCATTCTAAGTTTTTCATACAAAAATGTATGATACCTGCAATTTGGGCGTCGTTTCAAACCAGCCCAACCTTTCATTCAAACACCTTATCAATCTTATTCGAAACCCATCAAACAACCACATCCTTATTCACGGAGCAGATCGATTTTTTATATACATACCTATCTCTGATTCATCATCATCATCATCTTCTTCTTCTTCTTCTTTAAGGTAGTGGTTACCGGAAAACGAGAATGAAGGGGATTGCTAGAAAACTTAAGCGCCGCCACCACTGGGCCCGAATGCATATCCTACAAAAAAAATGTCCTTTAGTGGCACACACTTTTAGTGACATATATTTATGTGCCACTATATGGTGGTCTTTAGTGACATTTGTACATGTGTTACTAAAAAATTGATGTATTAGTGGCACTTAATAATTGTGTTACTAAAGAATGGATGTATTAGTGGCACTTAATAATTGTGTTACTAAAGAATGGATGTATTAGTGGCACTTAATAATTGTGTTACTAAAGAATGGATGTATTAGTGGCACTTAATAATTGTGTTACTAAAGAATGGATGTATTAGTGGCACTTAAAAATTGTGTTACTAAAGAATGGATGTATTAGTGACACTTAAAAATTGCGTTATTAAAGAATGGATGTATTAGTGACACTTAAAAATTGCGTTATTAAAGAATGGATGTATTAGTGACATTTAAAAATTGCGTTATTAAAGAATGGATGTATTAGTGACACTTAAAAATTGGGTTATTAAAAAATGGATGTATTAGTGGCACTTAAAAATTGTGTAAGTAGTGTATATATATTAATGGCAGAAAAAATTATGTGTCACTATTACTACTAGAAAAACTAAAGATAAAAAAACCATTACAACCTCGTCGATTGAAACCAAAAGTTGATTTTTCTAATCATATGATATAAAGAAATCTTTTAGTAAATGGGCTCTGATTTAAATTTTTTATAAATATTTTGACATTATTTCATAGATTTCACTTTTAATAAACCATCATATGTTCAATTACAACTTAAAGATTGGACCAGTATGATAAACGAACATTCTTAGCCATCTAAATTCATAAGCATATTAATCTAGACCTTTTAAACTAAAAATCAACTTTGACTATTTTATATATGGTAACACTTTATGTTATTTAATTACTTTCAGAATGGCTTATATATATTAGCCATTAATTATGATAATCTTTTATTATACTAAAGCACAGTTGCTATAATAACTTATTGACTAATCACAACTCTCGATTTCTTAAAGTTGACTTTTGTTTTCAATTTTGACTTTAATTTACACTTTTTTGTTTTCATTACAAATTTACACTTTGTTTTCGATTTTGACTTTAATTTACACTTTTTTGTTTTCCATCACAAATTTACACTTTTTACCAATAATTTTAATAGAATAAAAAATAATAATAGCTAATATATATCCGATAGAATAATAGCTAATATTTATCCAATAGAATAATAACCGATATATATCCAATAGAATAATAACTAATATATATCCAATAATATGTTCTATCTATATAATATAAAATTAATTAATTAAAAATAAATAGAATTTAATGTAAATATATTAAGATTTTAAGAGTAATTGTACTATTATTTTTTGTTGAAGTTTTTTAATAATTATCATGACGCATATAAGAAAAATAAAGCATATAAAAATATAATTATGATTTTTTAATGTTCAAATATCGCTAAGTATGTCACAATTTACAACTTTGATGGACATATTATATTTTGTAATATTCAAATATCGCTAAGCATGTCACAGTAAACAACTTCGATGAATATATTTTTAAAAATATTTCAATATAAAACTCAAAGTGATATATAGATCAAGTTTTTGTTACTCAAAATAATATATTAAATTTTAAACTATAATAAATTTAACATCCAATATTGATAACGCCGTAAGCCCGTGTATTAAACACGGGCCTAAAATCTATTAGAGTTAATTACACTTTTCGTCCCTGTGGTTTGTACCAACTTTCACATATCATCCCTGAGATCACGAAATTACGTGTTTCATCCCTGAGTATGGAATTCCGTTAACAAGTTTGGTCCGCGACCCAAACGGACGTTAACTCTGCAGTCACGTGAGAGGCACAATATGGGCATTCTTGTCATTTTCCATGTCATAGGACAAAAAATGTAATCAACTCTTTTAATAATATTTTTATTAAAATATATATTTTTGCTGTACATATCTGTATCTATATCATCAAAATCAAAAATCAAAAATCAAAAATCAAAATTAAACTAAAACCAAAATCTTATATCAGAAAACCTATAACTAAAATTAAAAACACACTTTCATATCTATATCTATATCTGTGTGTATATATATAACCACAAATTTATGTCTGTATCTCCATATCTATGTGTATGTACAAATCATATCTATATCTATATCTATATCTATATCTATATATATTTATGTAATTTATCACTAGTACTATAATTTATTATATCTATATCTATATCTATATCTATATCTATATCTATATCTATATCTATATCTATATCTATATCTATATCTATATCTATATCTATATCTATATCTATATCTATATCTATATCTATATCTATATCTATATCTATATGTAAATAGTGTTCTGATCTATATCTATATCTATATCTATATCTATATCTATATCTATATCTATATCTATATCTATATCTATATCTATATCTATATCTATATCTATATCTATATCTATATCTATATCTATATCTATATCTATATCTATATCTATAGGTAAATAGTGTTCTGATCTATATCTATATCTATATCTATATCTATATCTATATCTATATCTATATCTATATCTATATCTATATCTATATCTATATCTATATCTATATCTATATCTATATCTATATCTATATCTATATCTATATCTATATCTATATCTATATCTATATCTATATCTATATCTATATCTATATCTATATCTATATCTATATCTATATCTATATCTATAGTGTTCTGATCTATATCTATATCTATATCTATATCTATATCTATATCTATATCTATATCTATATCTATATCTATATCTATATCTATATCTATATCTATATCTATATCTATATCTATATCTATATCTATATCTATATCTATATCTATATCTATATCTATATCTATAGTGTTCTGATCTATATCTATATCTATATCTATATCTATATCTATATCTATATCTATATCTATATCTATATCTATATCTATATCTATATCTATATCTATATCTATATCTATATCTATATCTATATCTATATCTATATCTATATCTATATCTATATCTATATCTATATCTATATCTATATCTATATCTATATCTATATCTATATCTATAGTGTTCTGATCTATATCTATATCTATATCTATATCTATATCTATATCTATATCTATATCTATATCTATATCTATATCTATATCTATATCTATATCTATATCTATATCTATATCTATATCTATATCTATATCTATATCTATATCTATATCTATATCTATATCTATATCTATATCTATATCTATATCTATATCTATATCTATATCTATATCTATATCTATATCTATATCTATATCTATATCTATATCTATATCTATATCTATATCTATATCTATATCTATATCTATATCTATATCTATATCTATATCTATATCTATATCTATATCTATATCTATATCTATATCTATATCTATATCTATATCTATATCTATATCTATATCTATATCTATATCTATATCTATATCTATATCTATATCTATATCTATATCTATAGTGTTCTGATCTATATCTATATCTATATCTATATCTATATCTATATCTATATCTATATCTATATCTATATCTATATCTATATCTATATCTATATCTATATCTATATCTATATCTATATCTATATCCAGGTCTATATCTATATCCGTAAGATCTATATCTATATCCATCAGATCATAAAATCAAAATTAAACTAAAACCAAAATCTTATATCAGAAAACCTATAACTAAAATTAAAAACACACTTTCATATCTATATCTATATCTGTGTGTATATATATAACCACAAATTTATGTCTGTATCTCCATATCTATGTGTATGTATGTATACAGATCTGATAAATATACATGTATACACACATATATATCTCACTTTTCATGGCATTCATCTTCAATATAGAACCATCTCTCTTGCATTTCTATACTTTCTTTTCTCTCTTTTCTCTCAAGTAAAAAGGGCAAGACAAGAACCCATTTCATTTCTACTTCTATCTATCATCGATTGGTGTTTTGGAACTTGTATAACACTAGAATCATAGTCTTCTATACCTCATTATCGTCATATCAAATAATCAAAGGTTGAAGTTCTTGCATTTTACCCATTTTGACCTAATTTCGGGTTTGAGCTCAAGAAGGAAGTTTTGGTAAGTCTAATTCATCCCATTTACTTCTATTTATGTTAGCTTACTCGTTTCTAGTCATCTCGTACATTTACAAGTTCTAAATCGCCTTAAAATGAGTTTTGGGTCGAATTAGGGTTTGGCTAGGTTTTGATCGATTTGGAGAATTTGATGATGTTATGGATGGAGATACGGGTTTGGGCAAGTGTATTTAAGTGTTAGAAGGTCAAATGTATCATCAAAATGAGTCCTTTAGCCTTACAATGCGATTTAGGGTTTTGGTTCAAGTGGAAATAGGTTTTGGTTCTTGTTTTTCTGCACAAACTGCTGCTGGTCGTGTTGCTGCCCAGTAAGGGGCGTAACCTACGGCCCTATGGGGTGTAGGTTACGCTAGTTATGTTTTGACTGGGCGTAGGTTACGGCCCTTTGGGGCGTAGCTTACGCCGAATGCTCCACCTTACGCCCAAAAACCCACTGTTTACGCCACTCCAGACGCCAAAACCTTCATTTCTAGAGGACCGTAGGTTACGCCCAGTTTGACCGTAACTTACGCCAGTTGTTTTTTTGACCACCGTACCTTACGCCCATTTTGACCGTAGCTTACGCCTGGTGGTTTTGAACCACCGTAACCTACGCCAGTTTAGGGCGTAGGTTACGCCCCCTTTGTTGCTGAATTTCCTGTTTGACCTAGTTTGACTTCCAGAACCCTATTAACGCCTCGAGCATCGTTCTAAATCACTTCTTAACTTATTTAACAATGATTAAGAGTCTTAGAAGTCACTTAACGTCGAGAACCACTTTGGAAACTAATTAGGGTTTTGCCGTGAAATTGATAAGTCATGTATACGTGTTTATGAATGTTGATGTGAATGTATATGTTCGATATTTAGGTGTTGGACGTGAAGTGAACATTGTACGGCAATAACTTGACTCTATATCAAACTTAGCTTTTCTTAGCCGATCGAGGTGAGTTTCGTATCTCCCTACTCGCTTGAGATTCAGGCTGAAAAGTGTAAACTTGCGTGTTTACTTACGTTGTCGATTGATTGATTGATTTGGTTTAAATGTTGGATTGATGAGACAGTTATCACGTTTGAATGACTTGATTTATGTTTTGTTAAGTATTTCGTTAATATTAGGATAGACGTACATACATGGAAGTCGGTTATGCTTTCAAAGGGTTTTAGATGTGGTGGGAAGGCTGCGGGTGACCCTATACATAAGCATCTAGAACTTGATGAAAGTAGAATCCTCCGAAGTGTATGTACGCATTGTTTAGAGGAATTGATGGATGTTGGGAATGTGTTTGGAACGGACATATACGCCTGTTATACTTGACTTGTACGGTACACACTCAAGCATACTTTTATTGTTGCATTGATGACGTTATTGACACGCATTTGATATACGTTGGGGTCTTACATACGTATGATACATGATTTGAGGTTAATATTTCGCGTACTCATTTATTATACGCAATTACTTTACCCTTATGATCTTGTAATGATTTGATATTGTGACTAGGATAGTTGTACATACATGGAAGACGATGATACCTTTAATGAGTTGTAGATGTGGTGGGAAGGCTGCGGGTGACCCTATATATAAGCATCTATGATTCCTTAAATGTAAAGGCGTGTGAAATGTATGTGCATTGTAGTTTTAGATGATTTGTTGTAGGATAGACTGGTGATTTGGTTGATGTACTCCCAAGTGTTTTACACTTGAGAACATGCTTTTGTACTTACTGATTGGTTGATGTACTTCCAAGTATACTTACTTGATGAATGGTTCCACGTACTTCCAAGTGTCATACACTTGAGATCGCGCAATATACGACGTACTACCAAGTTGTTAGACTTGAGAATATTGTGTTGGTAGGGGTTTTGTTGTTGTCATGGTACTCTTAGGATGCGTTATCTGATGCCTAATTGTTGGACATACCTTTTATGCATTCTGCACTTACATTGATATTTACATCATTTGTGCATACTTATTACATATTTACAATTAATGGTGTAATCTTGTTGTTGGACGATATTGTGTTACTTAGAGGCTCGCTGTAAGTCATGTCTAGCCTCTACTCGTATATTGTGATTATTGACGGTGGTTCCTTATGGACCATTACTACGAACTCACCAACCTTGTGTTGACTATGCTTGGTACGCTTTTCAGGTTATCAGGTTATTCCAGGGCGTGGAGTTGATTGTTTGCTTGCTGTTTGAACCCGGACTTGGACTTATATGGATCAAGGATCCATTTGCCTTCTTTTGCATTGTACTTAGGACTGTTAGCCATCTTTTGATGTTCTTTTGTAAACTTTGATGGTTACTTGTTCATTATGTATTTTGATACTTGTTATTCGTATTGTATGGATTCACTGAATCCTTTAATTGCATATAGCTCTTGTTCTACATTAATTCCACCTTGTGCTATATGATTTCCGTAATATTTCGAGCTTTGGCTTGGGGTGTTACAGTAAATGCAAGATAGATGGTGGCCGACGACCATCACCAAGAGTCGTAATGGATTTTTATAGAAAGAAAGAGACAAGTGATAGGGGAGATTTAAATGGCTTTCACCTAGATCTGGCCATCGAGGAGCATGGGGAAATCGTAGACCAAGATCTGGACATTGACAAAAATTGAAATTTGGCGGCAGCAACTACCACTTCCGGCCAGATTTTAATGGGTTTCGGAAGTGGATGGTGTTCGGTTTTGTGGCTGTGGTGGTAAATGGAGTGGTGAGGTATATGTGTATGTATCTACATGTTTCTTTGAATTTAGATTTTTTCACAATTTTATATACATCTACTTATATATGGTGGTAGGATCTCATGGTGAAAAGGATTTGATAATGAATAGATTTATGTATAGACTAAGCTTTTGATATATAGATTATAGAGATAGATATGTTTGTATAGACACATTCTTATAAAATAGGTTTTAGATGTGGTGGTGTTGTGAAGAAGAAGAAAATGATGGATGATATATGTATTATTAAATAAGGACGATATGACAAATATACCCCCAGACCAAAAGTGTAATTAATCTTTCTTTAACGGCCGTTAGTGGCGTGGACCAAGAATGTTGATGGAGGTCCAAACTTGGGGATGAAAAACGTAATTTCATGAACCCAGGGATGAAACGTGAAAGTTGGTACAAACCACATGGACGAAAACTGTAATTTACTCAATCTATTATTTACTATATGGTATTTACTTTCAAATGGCTTCATATATAGTACACGCTAATACACGGTAACTATTTTATTTGTGTACCTTCTGTATTCCATTATTACAACATTAGAGTTGATAAAAATTAAATCTGGATGCATCATATATGATTGACTATATACTTTAACAAACTATATAAAGCTTATATATTGAAAACGTAAATGCATAATTGTACACTGATTAAGCAAATATATAATAATTGACTATAACTCTTGCAAGTTGCAAGTGCTGAAGTGCATCATTTATTTTTATTTTTTAAAAATACTATTGGTTGTTTATCTAATACATAGAAATAATCTGAAACTATAAATCGTTAGATTTTTATCTTTGTTTCTTTTTTAAAAAATTATACTCTAATATATCAAAGTGCATTATTTTTCTTGTGATCTCATTTTAAATGCTATTGACTACTGTACAATGTTTTAAGGGTGTTTTGTTTATTCTTAGTTATTTTGTTTATTTTTTAAACATATCACTATATGAGAGTGCTATTTAATTTGGGGATCATTATCTTATCTTATGTCATAAAAAGTAATATATTTCAAATACATATTTCAGATCCTTTTCTTTTTTGACAATTCGGTTTGTTTGTTATGAAATACTTTTCTTAACTTTTACTTTCCGTTTTTAAAGTCAAGATACTTTATATTATTATCCTTAAATTAAATCCCTCCACACTATTCCTCCATTTCTATTCTAAAAAATTTGAATACCCCACCATTTTTACCCTTACAAAAATTTGAACACTTAAACCAACCCAAAAACTCACCTTTCCCTTATTTTTTTTTCACTCTCTCCTCCTTTTATCTTCTTTTCACACCCACCACAAAAATTTACCAACCCCCCATTCATCTTTTTCTTTTTGGACGGCACACCCACCACAATATTCCCCTTCCTCTCATTCTCACATGCTCACCCTCTCATCTCTTTTTTCTCTAGCCGACCACTGCTCCTTCTCTCTCTCTAAAACTTTTCTTCTTTTTCATCTTTTGTTCAAGATTTGGTAAGGATCTTCTAGATCTATGAAAATTAGCAAATGTTTAACACAAATCTATACAAAAAACGTATTATATATGTATATATGTATTCGGATCTATCGATTTAAAAGAGAAACGAGATGGATTTCAATAAAATTATAAGAAACCGAAATATCTAGTGTTAATCACTGGATCGGGTTGGTTATGGGTAAGATCCGTTCGGTTTTTTGGGTTAATCACCAAAACCTTCATCTTCTTCTTCTTTTCAAGATATTGGTAAGTAATATCTAATGTGATTTCGATGTTAGATCTAGTTCAATTTCGGTCAAATCGAGATCGAAAAGGTGAACTGGGATTAGATCTAGATCGAAAAGGTGGGTGGTTGTTTGTTTTTACATATCGAAAAGGTGATTTCGATCAACTCTAGATCTCGTTGTTTGTTTGTTTGTTTCGTGTTACAGATCGAAAAGGTGGTTGTTTTTTTAGTATAATGTTTCTTTTTCATCTTTTGGTTCTTTGTGTTACAAATTATATATTTTTATACATAATGCCGAATGAAGGTAATTCTTTGTAAATTTTTTTCTGTTCTTTTTTAATCTTGTAATTAGTTTATATAATATGAAATTTAGTTTATAGTTTTTGATATATATCTTCTCCATGTTCTTATTTTGTTTCAGATCTGCATAGTCGATTATCAAGTTTACATCAAAGAAAAAGAAATGAAGATGATGTTTGCTTATAGATGAAAGAGAAAATTTCATTACATACCCCTGGGGTATGTCATATTATTAAGTTTCGCCCCTCTCGTTTTTTTGTATCATTACATACCCCTATGGTGATTTTTCGTATCATTACATATCATTTATCCTAACGTCCGTTTGTGGATCTCTGTTAAGTCCCTCATGTGCGTTGCACATGAGGATATTTTTGTCATTTTACCTCTAAAAATCCCTCTTTGCTTCTTCTTCCTTTTTCCGTCTTACCTGCTTCTCTCTATATCTATACATCTTTATCTCTATCATCCATATTATAATACTATAATATACTACGGAGTATAATAAATATAGAAAAAGCTTTAAAACACTTGCACTTAATTTCAAAAAACTCTTAAATCAATATGCTATTTTCAATCTATACATATACATACACATTGTATCATCCCACACACACACACACACACACACATATATATACATATCTATATAATATATATATCTGTTTTAATCAATCAAAGAGGAAGTTAAACATTTGATAAGCAAAAGTGGCTGCTCCAAATAAAAAACCACAAGAAATCAATCATCCATATATCTATCTATATCTATACCTATCGATAAAGCACCAAAAATCACAACCCTAAGTCTAACCACAAAAATTAATCTAGAACTTGATAAAGCAAAAGTAATGGTGGCGGCGTTGGGTTTTTTTGGCATAATAAATCGGGGAGAAACATCCGGGAATGAGATCGAGAGGTACTTCTTCCGACCACCACTCCGCCGCCTTCTTGGTGTTTTTCCGGCGAATCACCATATCCGATGAGAAAACCACCAGCAGCTCCACCATCTTCATCAATGGATCGGGTTAATTTTGGGACCTACATCTGTATGTACATAGTCCATTATGTCGGTCTTTGACACTCTGTGGGTATTGTTTGTGTTTTTCCTTGATTTACATTTTACAGCTCCTACATATAATGTGTGTGTGTGTGAAAATATATACATGTGTATACTGACATTATGTATTAGATAAAAACTTTTCATTTATGTGTGGGTACAGAGTATATGTATCGTGTGTGTCTGTCTGGGAATATATAGATATATATAGGGTGTTAGGTATAGATGTATGTATTTATTAATTTTTAGGGTTTATTAAATTAGAGTGTTAGATCTGGAAAAGAAAACATGATTTTAGGTTGTTAGATCTTGGAAAAAAACGAGGATGGAAAAATAATGTTTTAGAGGTGACAGGACAAAAATACCCTCATGTGCAACGCACGTGAGGGACTTAACAGAGCTTGACTAACGTCCGTTAGGATGAGGGGTATGTAATGATACGAAAAATCACCATAGGGGTATGTAATGATACGAAAAAACGAGAAGGGCGAAACTTAATAATATGACATACCTCAGGGGTATGTAATGAAATTTTCTCTAGATGAAATATGATGTTGTAAATGAGATTTAGATTTAGAAGTAAAAGTTAATGTATAAATGAATATTATTATATGTATCTGATTTTTATTGGTTGAATATTATTGTTTTGTGATTTATTTTGGTTAAATTTTGTTTTGCTCTATTTGATTCTTATTTATGATGTATATTTCTTGATGTTTTTTTGTTAATTTGATTTGTTCTATTTGTTTTAGAAAATAAATATGGTGTATATAATACAAAAATATACACAATATACGTAAATACATTTATTATATTGATATTATAATTAAAAAGCATAAAATAATTATATTTAGAGAAATTATCACAAATCGTCCCTGTGGTTAGTCGTATTCGCATTTTCATCCCTGTGTTTTTTTTCCTCACTAAGTATCCCTGGGTATCATTTTTTATTGCCAATCGTCCTTTACCCTAACTGACGTTAAATTTTATCCGTTAAACCCCTCATGTGCAATGCACATGAGGGTATTTTAGTCTTTTTAACATTCAACACAACTTTCCTTTGCTGTTGCTTCTTCTTCCTTCATCTTCATAAATCCTAAACCATATATTTATAACAATCTTGATAAAACCCAATCTAAATAGAGAAAACTAAAATTTTGAAAAAGAAAAGTATAATAATAATGATGATAATAATAATAACAACAATAATAATAATAAGAGTAAATTACAATTTTCGTCCCTGTGGTTTATACCAAATTTCACGTTTCATCCTTAGGTTCATGAAATTACGTTTTTCGTCCACAGCTTTGGAACTCCGTCAACGATTTTGGTCCATACCATTAACAGACGTTAAAAAGATGGTCACATGACTTGCATGCCGAGGGTATAATGGTCAGTTCCGTTTTTCAGGGATCAAAAGTGTAAAAAATGTAATTAACTCTGGCCAGACTTAATCAAAGTCTCCTCTCTCTATCTCATCTTCTTCCCTCTTTGTTCATCTTTTTCTCCAAAAGAAAAAATCCAGTAATGAAAACCTCAATATACCACATAACAAATCAACTCTTTTAATAATCTAGTAAGAATACGTATAATATATTTATGGATATTTCTATATCATATCTGGATCAATCTATCAGTAACCATATACATATGTCTCTACCTGGATTTTCTATATCTATACATTCACTCTTATATACATATATAATACATATATATATAGTAATATATATACATACACCTGTAAGATCATACCACCACAACCACCACCAAGATCCGACCACCTTATACCACCACCAAGATCCGTTCTCGCCCCACCACAACCAAGATCCGTTCTCCTTGCCCCACCACCACCAATATTCCACGCCGGATTTATTCGTATTTCTATATCTATACCAATTTATCTTATATATATAACTTTGGATGACCAGTGGGCAGTGGGGGTTATCGACTTGGTGATTCTCGGCTTGGTGGTGGTTTCTGACGACTTGTAACAGGTGGGGGGAGAATATAGAGGTGATGGAGTAAAGGTGAGTTGGCCGGAGATGACCGTAGATGGTGGCCGGTGGGGTTTGGTGACCTGTGGTGACTAGTGGGGTGCGGTGACCAGATCGAGGTGGTAGAAACAAATTTCACGAAAAAACGTAAATCTGAAAGAATGGAAAAGGAAACAAAAAATGAATCGATTTAGGTTGATTGGCCGGCTATTTTGGTCGGAAAATGGCAGGGAAAGGAAGAGAATCGCTTTTATCCGGACATTGATTTTGATAATGAATTTTGAATATAAAATTAGGTAAGATCTTCTGATTCCAATCTAGCGTCAAGGAGGTTTATTCCTTCACAAAAAGTTTTGAGTTCAAGATATAGGAAGATTTAACAGGTATGATGAATAAATTAATGGCTATAAATACGGATAGATGAACAGATTTATAGATGAAAAGAGAAAAAGGAAAAAGAGATGGATATGATGATTATGATGATGGTGGTTGTTCTTGATGTAGAAGATGATGAAGATAGATATAGATTAAAAGAAATTAATTATTAAAAAGAGTTAATTATGCTTTTGGTCTCTGTAGATGGAACTGACCATTATACCCTCGGCATGCAAGTCATGTGACCATCTTTTTAACGTCTGTTAATGGTATGGACCAAAATTGTTGACGGAGTTCCAAAGCTGGGGATGAAAAACGTAATTTCGTGAACCTAAGGATGAAACGTGAAATTTGATATAAACCACAGGGACGAAAATTGTAATTTACCTAAACAAATCAACCTTATACCACCACCAAAATCCGACCACCTTATACCACCATGAAGATCTGGTCCCCCGCCCCGCAACCACCAAGATCCAACCTTATACCACCAGCAAGATCCGACACCTATACCACCACCAAGATCCGACCACCTTATACCACCAGCAAGATCCGACACCTATACCACCACCAAGATCCGACCACCTTATACCACCAGCAAGATCCGACACCTATACCACCACCAAGATCCGACCACCTTATACCACCAGCAAGATCCGACACCTATACCACCACCAAGATCCGACCACCTTATACCACCAGCAAGATCCGACACCTATACCACCACCAAGATCCGACCACCTTATACCACCAGCAAGATCCGACACCTATACCACCACCAAGATCCGACCACCTTATACCACCAGCAAGATCCGACACCTATACCACCACCAAGATCCGACCACCTTATACCACCAGCAAGATCCGACACCTATACCACCACCAAGATCCGACCACCTTATACCACCACAAATCAACCTTATACCACCACCAAAATCCGACCACCTTATACCACCATGAAGATCTGGTCCCCCGCCCCGCAACCACCAAGATCCAACCTTATACCACCACCAAAATCCGACCACCTTATACCACCATGAAGATCTGGTCCCCCGCCCCGCAACCACCAAGATCCGACCACCTTATACCACCAGCAAGATCCGACACCTATACCACCACCAAGATCCGACCACCTTATACCACCAGCAAGATCCGACACCTATACCACCACCAAGATCCGACCACCTTATACCACCAGCAAGATCCGACACCTATACCACCACCAAGATCCGACCACCTTATACCACCAGCAAGATCCGACACCTATACCACCACCAAGATCCGACCACCTTATACCACCAGCAAGATCCGACACCTATACCACCACCAAGATCCGACCACCTTATACCACCAGCAAGATCCGACACCTATACCACCACCAAGATCCGACCACCTTATACCACCAGCAAGATCCGACACCTATACCACCACCAAGATCCGACCACCTTATACCACCAGCAAGATCCGACACCTATACCACCACCAAGATCCGACCACCTTATACCACCAGCAAGATCCGACACCTATACCACCACCAAGATCCGACCACCTTATACCACCAGCAAGATCCGACACCTATACCACCACCAAGATCCGACCACCTTATACCACCAGCAAGATCCGACACCTATACCACCACCAAGATCCGACCACCTTATACCACCAGCAAGATCCGACACCTATACCACCACCAAGATCCGACCACCTTATACCACCAGCAAGATCCGACACCTATACCACCACCAAGATCCGACCACCTTATACCACCAGCAAGATCCGACACCTATACCACCACCAAGATCCGACCACCTTATACCACCAGCAAGATCCGACACCTATACCACCACCAAGATCCGACCACCTTATACCACCAGCAAGATCCGACACCTATACCACCACCAAGATCCGACCACCTTATACCACCAGCAAGATCCGACACCTATACCACCACCAAGATCCGACCACCTTATACCACCAGCAAGATCCGACACCTATACCACCACCAAGATCCGACCACCTTATACCACCAGCAAGATCCGACACCTATACCACCACCAAGATCCGACCACCTTATACCACCAGCAAGATCCGACACCTATACCACCACCAAGATCCGACCACCTTATACCACCAGCAAGATCCGACACCTATACCACCACCAAGATCCGACCACCTTATACCACCACAAATCAACCTTATACCACCACCAAAATCCGACCACCTTATACCACCATGAAGATCTGGTCCCCCGCCCCGCAACCACCAAGATCCAACCTTATACCACCACCAAAATCCGACCACCTTATACCACCATGAAGATCTGGTCCCCCGCCCCGCAACCACCAAGATCCGACCACCTTATACCACCAGCAAGATCCGACACCTATACCACCACCAAGATCCGACCACCTTATACCACCAGCAAGATCCGACACCTATACCACCACCAAGATCCGACCACCTTATACCACCAGCAAGATCCGACACCTATACCACCACCAAGATCCGACCACCTTATACCACCAGCAAGATCCGACACCTATACCACCACCAAGATCCGACCACCTTATACCACCAGCAAGATCCGACACCTATACCACCACCAAGATCCGACCACCTTATACCACCAGCAAGATCCGACACCTATACCACCACCAAGATCCGACCACCTTATACCACCACAAATCAACCTTATACCACCACCAAAATCCGACCACCTTATACCACCATGAAGATCTGGTCCCCCGCCCCGCAACCACCAAGATCCAACCTCAACAAAAGAATTAACGGGGACGAACCACCTATAATAATAATAAAGATATCGAGATTACAACTCATGCCGTCCAATCCAATTCATTTATAAATCAAATCTTAAGTCACTTTTGCCTCTCGCATACATACATCACAATTTCGCAACACAACTTTCTCTTCATATATATTTTTTTAAAGAAAAATACGATCGGAAAGTCCTAGCTAAAGAAGGAAACGATGACGTTTCACCTGGTGAGTTAATCTAAAAAAAAGATGTTGATAATGATGGTTTGTGTGAAGATGAGGAGAGTTTTTTAATCCAATGATTCCGACATAGACAGTGGTTTCAGATGCCATGGAAACCGATTTCCGGCAACTGTACTTTAGCGGCGGCGGTGGTTGTCTGCTCACCTACAATTGTACTTCGCGGCGGCGGCGGCGGTTGTTTGGTCACCGACAATTGACTTAGCGGTGGCGGCGGTGGATTTGTTTTATTATTATTATTATTATTTTTTGAAAATTTCAATCTTTATCTACTACTGTTATATATATAATTAACTTTCATAATTTTTGAAGGTATTTGGGGAGATTAGATACTCTATCTGGCTTTGCTTCGATTATGAATATAGCATGTGCATATATAGATCTCTTTTCCTTTGCGATGTGTTTTTGTAGGATTGAGTTTATGTTTTCATTATGAATTTATGGATAAAGATAAGATATATAATTTGATTATTAGATATGGGTTCAAATATAATGATTGTTACTGGGTTCTTGGTGGTTAGATTTTTGTTATAGATATTCATACAGGGAAGGGTTGAGACAAAGGTACGAAAATACCCTTATGTGCATTGCACATGAGGGATTTAACAGATAAAATTTACTATCAGTTAGGGTAAAGGACGATTGGCAATAAAAAATGGTATCCAGGGATACTAGTGAAAAAAAACACAGGGATGAAAATGCGAATACGACTAACCACAGGGACGATTTGTGACAATTTCTGTTATATTTATAAATAAAAATAAATTTAATTATTTAAAAATAAATTTTCTTGTAAGCAATTAAGGTATAGTGACACAAATAAAAAGTATCATTTAAAACTCATAAAGTCTATAGTGACATAAAAAAGAAGTGTCACTAAAACCAAAAAATACTTTAGTGACAAAGCGAAAAGTGCCGCTAAAACCTTTTAGTGGCAGCGTTCTTAGTGACACTTTTTTTTTCTGCCACCCATTACCCATCTGCACTTTAGTGGCACTGATATTTAGTGACACTTTTTGTGTGTCACTAAATGACATTTTTTTTGTAGTGAGTATACCGCCACCATTGTCTCAAACACACACAACCATTGGACGCCACCACTGTCTCTCTCCCAAATACCCTCGCCGTTTTGAATCGCCGGAAAACATGGCCGCCACCACTATCTCTCTCTCTCTCAAATACCCTCTCTCACCTTGTTTAGACATGGCTATGATTTGTTTGATGCTACTACCAACAGCGATACTAGAAACCCATCACCACAACCCTTGTAAACCACCGGACCTGAAGCCACCACCATTTGGTAATATTATACTATTCTAAGCAACGGCAAAAAAGAAAAAAGAATTATCCGACATTAGGAAAAGTGAACCACCATCGTGCACCACATGTGAACAATTCCACTATTAAGCTTCAACTTCCTAGTTGATCTAATTTATATCGATTTGCTCTGATGTTTTTGACTTTCAATTAAGAGAAAATTACATTTTTCGTCCCTCAACTTGGCAAATTTCACAGTTTTGACCCTAAAGTGAATTAATTACAAAAAAAACCCCTAAAGTTGGTCGTTTTTTCATTTTACACTCCGCGACCTAACGGAGTTAGATTTTGGCCGTTAACCCTTACACGTGCCAAACACGTGAGGGCATTTCTGTCATTTTCACCTTTAAGACCAAAAATGAAAAAATATACAACTTTAGGGACCAAAAGTGAAAACATATACAACTTTAGGGACCAAAAACGTAAAATAATTAAAATTTGGAAAAATGAACTTTTATATTACACATGTCCTTTCCAACTCTCATCTTCTTCTTCCTTCATCATCATCATTCATCCAAAAACCCAAAATTTACAACTCCCATCTTTTTCTTCCTTCATTATCCTCATTCATCCCAAAACCCAAAATTTACATCTGATCTTAATAAAACTCATTTACAACAACTATAATCCTACAAATGCTAACAAACATCAACTATATAAATATGTATCTATTAGTTTTATATATTTATAGATTAAAAAAAAATACAAAAACTCAAACATACACTACAACCACCACCAAACTCCGGCCACCATTACCACCACCAAATTCTGGCCACCGTGAGCACAACAGTCATCGTTATGCTCATCCTTCATCGCCACCATATCTACCTATTACCACCACCACTATATACAGTGGCGGACGTATAGCTTAGGCAGGGTATACATTTGCATACCGTTTGACCATCCAAATTAGTGTAAAAAATTTAAATTGAGTTTTCTTTTGTAAATTTTTTTATATAGAATGCATATCCAATGAAAATGAATGAAAATGACGTTATAAGAAAACTCAATGTAAATTTTTTTTTCATGCATTCTATATAAAAAATTTACAAAAGAAAACTCAATTTAAATTTTTTACACTAATTTGGATGGTCAAACGGTATGCAAATGTATACCCTGCCTAAGCTATACGTCCGCCACTGTATATAGTGGTGGTGGTAATAGGTAGATATGGTGGCGATGAAGGATGAGCATAACGATGACTGTTGTGCTCACGGTGGCCAGAATTTGGTGGTGGTAATGGTGGCCGGAGTTTGGTGGTGGTTGTAGTGTATGTTTGAGTTTTTGTATTTTTTTTAATCTATAAATATATAAAACTAATAGATACATATTTATATAGTTGATGTTTGTTAGCATTTGTAGGATTATAGTTGTTGTAAATGAGTTTTATTAAGATCAGATGTAAATTTTGGGTTTTGGATGAATGAGGATAATGAAGGAAGAAAAAGATGGGAGTTGTAAATTTTGGGTTTTTGGATGAATGATGATGAAGGAAGAAGAAGATGAGAGTTGGAAAGGACATGTGTAATATAAAAGTTCATTTTTCCAAATTTTAATTATTTTACGTTTTTGGTCCCTAAAGTTGTATATGTTTTCACTTTTGGTCCCTAAAGTTGCATATTTTTTCATTTTTGGTCTTAAAGGTGAAAATGACAGAAATGCCCTCACGTGTTTGGCACGTGTAAGGGTTAACGGCCAAAATCTAACTCCGTTAGGTCGCGGAGTGTAAAATGAAAAAAACGACCAACTTTAGGGTTTTTTTTGTAATTAATTCACTTTAGGGTCAAAACTGTGAAATTTGCCAAGTTGAGGGACGAAAAATGTAATTTTCTCTTCAATTAATGTATGACTAAAAAGGGAGAAAAGAAATATTAGGGTTATATAAAGTATTATTAATTAATTTATGACGTGACTCCAGCGTGGCGGCCTACATGGCATGTGACCGACAAAAACTTTTACCCAGCCGGTAACTTACACTATCCGAACCATTTTAGCAGGTTGATTCTATAAAACGTTCAAAATTTTTGATGCATACATACAATAGAAAAAGTTGACAAGTTACATACACTCCGGGATTCTTAACCCATAAATCTTTTCCATTAAGAAAACTCATCATTATCAATGTGATGATTGAATAGAAGAAGCCATGTAGGAGTCCTTGAATACACCAGAAACACACATTTAGCCCAAGCTTCATACGAATCTCAAATTGACTAACATAATAATGCAACAGAGGCTCGTGTTCTCGACTCTGGATCACTTTCAAGCAATGACAACAGAAAAGTTTTGCGGGAGGATAATGAACTTGTATAAAAATTAATGTTATGTCTTGGTGTATTATTTTAAATTGTTTGGTAGGGATGATTTGGTTATTAGTGCGGGTCCGAATGCTGGTGCTTTTTTAGTTGATGGACTTGGGGATGGTACATTATTAGAAGCTACGGATCAAGACTGAGTTTATCAATTACTACAAAGATGCACGATGCGGAACACTGAAGATAGTAATGATCAATGATTGAAAATTAAAATGAATTGTAGGCTGGTTGGTTATATATCTTCTAAGTAAAATAAAACAAGTATTAAAGTGAAACAAATAAAACATAAATAAAACAGTAGGTTTCTCTTCAATGAAAATCACTGTGCATCATAAAAATCATCGTGCTTCATTATAATACCTGTGTTTCGTGAATCTTCGTGCATCAATTTTATCACGCTCTAAGGGTGAAGATCTTGTTATTTTTTTTTTTAATACTTGTTTTACAATAACCAACCCTATTATATATTTGTATTGCTATTTTATATTTATATAATACACGGGAATCTGTCTCTTGCCCATCTTGTGGCATAACACTATTTGATCTTCAAGTGATATGCACATTGCATTTGTAGGAGTGGATTATTGGATTATTTTTTGAGAGTCCTGGTTTCATCTCAAGCATGCGTGATTCGAGCTTCACATACTGCCTAATTGAATGATAATGTGGTGTATTGAATAATAACTACAAACAGAGTTCAAAAAATACAAAAATAAAGAAATATAATAGGTTTTTAATAAAGTTGATATTGTGAAATGTCTTTTTATTAACACGTTAATGTAATGGTGCTTCTTATTTTACGAATCATTATATTAGTTGATTTACTATCTTTCACTTCTAATTATAATGCAATAACAACACATTTATACTCCCTTATAAAACAAATTGTCCTCCCCCTTTCTTAAAATTAAAAACTTGATATGTCTAATTTACCCTCATCTTAATACATCCTTATTTCCATCTTATAGTTGAAAACCTCAAAATACCCATGTCACTTATTCATAATATCCTTAGAAGAAATCTCAACCACTCATTTTCCTCTCTCCTCCATAAATCATTTTATTCATCTAATTCATTCAAAATCTTTTATCTCAAAAACTGTACATCGATAAATTATAAAAATTATATGGGTGTTCTTAAAATTTCATGCTCTTTTATCAGAGAGGTCATTTGATATACTTTCGAAGAATTTGTAAATCCGAGGGCGGAGCCCGTACAGGTAAGGCATTTAGCTATCACACTCTATGACCTATCACCCCACTATCCCACAGTAGGAACGCGCAAGTACTTTCATTCGTATTAAATAGACAATTTCTTGAATATTTTTTGGATTTGAAGTTTTAATTAATTGTTAACCCAAATTGATTAACTAGTTGTTAGAAGATTAGAACCTTCAAGCCCAAAGGCGAAAACCAAAACAACCATCCCGCTCGAAATGATTAGAAAAATATCGTTAAAAATAAGAAGAAAAAAAAAAAACCAAAACAACCATCCCGCTCGAAATGATTAGAAAAATATCGTTAAAAATAAGAAGAAAAAAAAAAAACCAAAAAAACATAACTTCATCATTAGATAATGAAAACCCCGTTACAATCTCACCACCATCATCATCATTTTCACAATTCCGCCATTAAAATACCTTCAAAACCATATTCAATTCATCTCTTTCAATCCACGTTTCCTTCAATTCCTCTTCACATTCTCACATTCCCATTAATCCTTCAAACCCCACCTCATTAATTCCCCCCAATTTATCCAAAACCCCCAAATTCAAGAATTACCAAATTCATCTTTTAATTCAATCCAATTCGACCCAAGTTTCAAACTTTCATACAATTCAATTGTTTTTCGAAATGACCCATGAAAATAATGGTCAAATTGCGCACATTAAGGTAGGATTTGATGATGATTCTAAGCCTGATTACGTCATCATTACGTCACCGGATGGAAATGGCGGTGGCGGTGGCGGTGGTTTGATTCCGGTGGATGGTGCTGCTGCTGCTGCTGGTGAAATTATTAGTATATGGTGGTCGTTTTGGTGGTGGGGGAAGTTTGTTTTCTTGATTTTGTTTTTGGCGTTTTTAGCGTTTTGTTTCTTTGTTTGGATTGGACCCTATGTAATGGAAAAGGTGCATTATATCTATATCTATATCTATATCTAATTATATATAATTACATTTCAATTATGTACAAAAATCACAGAAGATGGCTTATAAGCCAACTTTGGCGTCCATATATCCACACCTTGGGCAGGTCGTATGGATCGGTTGGTGTCAATGTACTTTTCCCGAACGTACAATAGATTTCAGGTTTTAGTTGAATATATTTCGAAACAGTTAACCCTTTTGGAAACGCTAGAATGGCCATTCACCTAATTACAAAATGTACAGTTTGTGAGAGAAGAAGTAGTAATAAGAACGAACGATTTGATGGTAGATTTATGAATTTGTTATGTTGTTTTACAGTTTATATGTATATGTATGGATAATTGTTAAAGTGCGAGTTTCAAGTATTGTGTGTGGAAAATGTTTTTCAGGAGGTTATACCTATCTTAAACTGGGAGACCGAGACATTTAGCAAGCCGGTGTTAGCACTTATAATATTTGCTTCGGTTGCGTTATTCCCTACTGTATTCATACCATCAACACCCTCAATGTGGGTTGCAGGAATGAGTTTTGGCTATGGTTTGGGATTTCTGTTGATAATGAGTGGTGTTAGTATTGGTGTATCACTTCCTTATTTCCTTGGTTCCCTATATTATCGCAAGATTCAAGTAAGTTTTCTCCTATCGTTAGAATTAGTTTATTTATCTCCATGGATGATGATTTAAGGTGGGATTTGTGTTTATCATGCAGGGGTGGCTAGAAAGATATCCAAAGAAAGCATCAATTATAAGATTAGCAGGTGAAGGAGATTCGTATGATCAGTTCAGAGCTGTCACGCTATTAAGGATATCACCGTTTCCATATGCGGTGTACAATTACTGTGCGGTGGCGACTGATGTTAAGTTTGTGCCGTACTTGTGTGGAACATTGGTCGGAATGGTGCCAGAAGTTCTTGTTGCAATTTACACGTAAGATTTCTCTTTCTTTGTGTTCATGTGCTTGTTTACTTGATTCTGGATATGCTTAGCAGAGTGATATAATATCATTAAGCTGATCAATCTTTAGAGATGGAAATGCATCTAAATTAAACCGTCATATAGCGTTTACCCTGTTCTTTTAATGTTTATACTCCAAATGCATATTTGTATGGACTATAACTGGATTTTGTGACGAGGAGGCATCATGTGCCTTTAAATTTGGTTTTCTCTTGATCCGTGTATCAAGGTAGATGCCGTTAGTTATAGATATCTGAAGACATACAAAGAATCATATTAGTCTACTGTCTATCTAAGTTCTACAGAAGGTGGTATGGATGTTGTTAGTGTCTTATTGTTTCAAAAGCTTGAATAACTTATCAAGAGACATCGTTAGGCGAACCTATAAGTTGACTGAAGGATACTGGTTAGTTAGATATAAGCCCCAGGAGATATTACCAATTATTTAAGTAAAGATAGTTAGAAATTTTGTAAGAGTTGTTGGAATTTATTATCAACATATATGATTAGCTAGAAATAAGCCTATGTTTGTGTTAGTTTCCTTTTTCTTTGATCTGTGTTAGTTTTTTAACAGTCTTTACCATATGTCAAAACTTTATGAGTGATACATTGGGGTTACTAGTAAGATACTGTAAGTTCACCTATTATATATAAGTATCATGTTATTGTTGAATTACGAGTCCAGTTTTTCAGTGTAGCAGTTTATGGGGTTGTAGCCCTTGAGAATACTTTCAGCCACTGCTAAACCTTCAAGGCTTCAACTGGTAATTTTAACCCATTTTCACACTAAATGGGGTGAAATTTAAGTTCACGAATATGACATATAGAAATAGAGGAAAATATGGGTTGTAAGTCACACCAAAGATGGTAAATGAAACTTTTTAGTAGAAGAAGATGGGACTAGATGATTGGATAACCATCTTTGGATATTGTTTTATAAAAGATGTTTAACGAAATCAATGGCGGGAGTTTGGTGGGTACTTGGTGACTCTTCCTTGCATCTGAATTAAAGGTTCTTAAAGAGAATATTGAAAGTAAAATAAGCGGATAGAAAAACTTTTGTAAGCTGCTAAAGCTATAGGTTAATGTGGCAATTTTGACCAATTACGTTAATGTTCGATTCAAATACTCTCGATTGCTATTGAATTAAAATGAGTTTGTAATTATATTTGGCAAACTAGCTATCTTAAGTAATGTAGAAAATGTGGATAAACAGCGTGTTTGGTATACTCGCACCAAAACCACCGTGACCCTTACTCAACTCACATGAACTGCCTATCTTGCCAACTCTAGCTCAAGGCATAATGGGTGTTTATATGGAGGCTTAGGGAGGTGGTTCTAACTGGACTTTTTATGATATCGATGAAGCAATGGATGCTTTTAGGTGGAAGAAAAGTAGTTCGGTTCCGATATCAATAATAGAAGGGATTCGGAAGTTTAGGCTTTTTCAAAGTACTTTGGTTATATATAATAAAGGAGGTTTTGAATTTTTGTCCTCTCCTGGAGGGATTGATTATATGATCTATACAAAAGTATTAATTAATGAGACTAGGCAGCGAACTAATTAAAAGAGGGGTTGATTGCACACATTAGCATAAACTTTGTCAACCTACATTTCAGACAACGTTCTCTTTTTCCCAACAATAGCAATTAGCAACCTTCTCTACTGTCTGTCCATTTTGGGCAGATATATCTTTGTCATTTTATGGAAAAATGACATATTTGAGAGAAAAGGGAAAAAGAGATTTGGGAATATTTTGTGTAATTGATCAACTGAACTTACAAAAGAGTAACCGTCCTATATATATACAAAGAGGCTAACTTTTCCACGTGTCTAACTACCTAACAACTTTCTAACTAACTGCCTTTTCTATATAATTACATATTATTACAATCACTAAAATATTTACAATGCCAAATATATTGTGTTGTGACATTGTTAATGCTAGGTGTGGAGTTTACACCTTTAACAACCAACACCCCCCCCCCCCCCCGGCGCACAAGTTGGCAGTGTGAATGGATCACAAAGGCCAAACTTGGAAATGCATCTGTGATGGGGTGTTCTGCTGAGGCCTTTCGTCAATACATCTGCAGTTTGATGGTTGGTTGGAATGAATTGAGGTAGAATGCGACCATCTTTAATTTTGTCTCCCACAAAGTGGCAGTCAATCTCAATATGTTTGGTGCGAGCATGTTGAACAGGATTGGAAGCCAGCGCAATGGAGGAAGCATTATCAAAGTAGATGGTAGTTGGAGATGTCATGCGGAAGTTCAGGTCATTGAGAAGACTTTTCAACCAAGTTATTTCACACGTACAGTCAGCTAGGGCTCTGTACTCAGCTTCAGTTGAGGATCGAGAGACCACATTCTGTTTCTTGGATTGCCAAGAGAGTAGACAAGGACCAAGAAAGATACAATATCCTGTAACTGATCTGCGAGTGGTGTGACAGGCTGCCCAGTCACTGTCACAATATGCAGAAAGGTTTGGGAGATTGGTAGGAAAGTAGATGCCTTGACCAAATGGAGTGTTGGATGGTTTGTCATTTAAGAGTAGAGCTGGCAATTTCTGACACGGACCTGTTAGCACGACACGACACGACCTGGTTTTTTCGTGTTTCGTGTTTGGCCTTAACGTGTTTCGTGTCTTAACAGGTCCGGACCTGTTAAGACACGAATACTATTTCGTGTCTTAACAGGTCCGGACCTGTTAAAACACGATAAGACACGTAAGACAGATAAGACACGTTAAGACACGTAAGACACGTTAAGACACGATAAGACACGTTAAGACACGATAAGACACGTTAAGACCCGTTAAGACACGTTAAGACACGGTAAGACACGTTAAGACACGATAAGACACGTTAAGACACGATAAGATACGTTATCAGGTCCCTTAACAGTCCCTTAGCGTGTACCTTTTAACAGGTCTCTTAACAGGTCCCTTATCGTGTAACCTGTTAAAAATCGTGTCGTGTTCGTGTTTGGAAAAACTGACACGATTAGCTATCGTGTCGTGACACGATATGCCAACTCTATTTAAGAGACCAGCAATGTTTAGATCAAGAGCATATTTGCGTTGAGACTAGGGGTGGGAACGAGCGGAGTCGAGTCGAGTTTCAAGATATTTAGGCTTGTTTGTTTATTTATTACTCGAATTGAGCTCGAGCTCGTATATATATTCAAAATTGAACTCGAGCTCGAGCTCGACTTGACTCATTAGTGTTCGAGCTCGAGCTCGAAGCTGTATAGTTATTTGAATACTTGTAGGATTAACTTAGTTCGAGTTTCGTTTCCATGTTTAGGAGCTCGAGCTCGATTAGCTCGTGTTATAGAGCGGTATGTTACCAATAGAGTTTGAGCCCACATGTGAAGTTGAGATAAGCGAGTCCAATCCTTAAGGACTTGGGTAAAACCTTTTAAGGTTTTCCCATTAGTTGGGTTTTGAGTTAATGGAGTTTCGGACCGGACATTGAAAAAAATATTCAAAACTACATTCATCATTTAAGCTCGATCCTCATTCGTGTATACTTAAACCGAATAACCCATCAATAGATAGAACGTTACATATTACCAATACAACTTGGTCTCACATGTGAAGCCTGATTTACTATATACATATAGTAAAATATGTTACCATTATAGAATAGACTATGGACAAAATCAACTATATGAATTTCATTTTATTACAATAAATGAGACTTTATTTCTAATAATGATAATTTTGGTATCTCGTTTCCATTCATGGTAACTAGCACGGTACTCGTGCAATGCACTGGTAATTATGGCGGTGATAGTGTGATGGTGGGGGCGACTGTTGGTGGTGGAGGCGACGTCGAGTGGTGTAGATAATTGATGTAAAAGGTTATGAAGATATTTTAAAAGATAAATGATTGATAGTGTAATTGAATCATTAATGTTAAAGGGGTGAAAACATTTTAAACATTTATCTTAAAAGTAGCTACCTCACAAAAAATAATGTAAAAAATAAGTTGTTATTTTAATATATTAAAAAAAATCCTCTTGACAAAACATATTATATCTACATATTATAGTCTAACAAGCAAAATGTCGTAATGGAATTCAACTATCATTGGTATTAATTATATAATATTTATTTTCTTTTTAAGATGTTATGATTTAAATATTTACGAAGATATTTTGATATTAATAATCATTTGTACATTATTTATATTATGGTATACGTGTGTGGATGGTGAAATATAACTAATTCTGAGCATTTATCTAAATTACAGTAAAAAATTAAACAAAAAGATGGTTGATCTCATTGGTTAAAGCTTTATGCATTTAACTTGAAGGTCATGAGTTCTAGTCCCATTATTAACATATTAGTGGGATTTTTAACCATGTATAGTAAGGCTCGATAGGCTCGAGTAGCTCGTGAAGCTCGTTTGGCTCGGCTCGTTCAGATCGAAACAGTTAAACGATCTTTCGAACGAGCCGATCCCAAAAATAAAATTTTTAGCTCGGCTCGTCTAACTAATCGAGCTCGTTTTCTTGTTCGAGTTCGACTCGAACTCGAAAATGTTAAATTCGAACTCGGTTTAAACGAGCTCGAGTTGTTCGTGAACAGCTCGACTCGATTCCCACCCCTAGTTGAGACATGCAAAGGCCTTTGGAATTCTTGAGGAATTCAATACCCAAATAGTAATGCAATGCACCCAAGTCTTTGATGCTGAATTTGGAATCAAGTTGTTGTTTGATTTGAGAGCGAGAGTGTTGTTTGATCTAGCAATCAAGATATCATCTACATAAACAACTAAGGCAGTGAAGTCATGTTGGGATGAAAGGGTGAAGAGGGATGTATCAGTGTAGCTCTGTTTGAAACCAAGTTGAAGCAGGAAGGTAGTAAGCTTGTGAAACCACGGTCTGTTAGCTTGTTTGAGGCCATATAATGACTTGTTGAGCTTGCAGACTGTGTTTGGAGGTACCTACTGTTTGTAACCTTGAGGTAGAGACATGTAAACCTCTTCATTGAGATCCCCATGGAGGAATGCATTGTTTATGTCTAATTGTTCATTTGATTGACAGCTATTGCCAAGAGAGTTCTTACAGTAACCATCTTTGCTACAGGGGCAAAGGTTTCTTTGTAATCCACCCCCTCCTTTTGTGTGAAACCTTTGGCTACTAGTCTAGCCTTGTATCTCTCTATGGTACCATTTGCATGATACTTGATCCTGAAGACCCATTTACAGCCAATGGGGTCTTTGCCAGGTGGTAAAGGCTGTAGAGACCAAGTGTTGTTCGATTCTAGGGCACATGTTTCTTTAGCCATGGCCTCTACCCAGTTGATGTCTTTAGAAGCTTGAAGATAGGTGGTTGGTTCTGATGTAGAGTGTAGTGAATTAAGGAAGTGTGTGGTTGTTGGGGAGGAAATATTGGAGTAGTTGATGAATTTAGAGTGGTGAAATTTGGATTGAGAGATGGAATTGGTAAGATGTTTTGGAAGCTGACAGTGGTAATCTTTGAGCTTAACGTTTCAAAGTTCTTGTGGAAGATCTAGTGGGGGCTGATGGTTGAGTTTGAGTGTTTGATAGAGTATTGGTAGTGGAATTAGGCTGGATGTTGGTGTTTGGAATGTTGGTAGTTGGTTGATCAGGTGCAGTGTTTGTGTTTTGGGTTAAGGTAGCTGACTGTTCAGGTGCAATAGGGTTGAGTTGGTCAGTTGTTGGTTCTGATGAAGGAGATTTTCAGTGGATTGAGTTGTGACATTGTTGATGGGAGGTGTCGGAATGAAGGTGGGTGTAGGTGTAATTGGTGGTGATGGTGTGTTATTTTGAGATGTGGAATGTGGTTGATTGTGAAAGGGAAAAATGTTCTCATGAAAAAGAACATGTCTGCTGACAAAAGTGGTATGGGAGGATAAATCATATAACAAGTACCCTTTTTGAGTGGTAGGGTAGCCAAGTAAAACAGATTCCACAGCTCTTGGGGCAAATTTATCTGGTGTGTGTTTGTGTGCAAAGGCTTGGCATCCTATAACTCTAAGATGTTCAAGTGATGGTGTGGTGTTGTAAAGGAGTTCATAGGGGCTTTTAGATTGAAGAGGTTTTGATGGGAGTCTATTTATGAGATATGCAGCTGTAAGAATACAGTGGCCCCAAAAATGTAAAGGAAAGTTGGCTTGAAATCTTAGAGCTCTAGCAACCTCTAATAGTTGCCCGTGCTTCCTTTCCACCCTAGCATTTTGCTGGGGTGTGTAAGGGCAGGAGGGCTGGTGAACAATTCCATTAGAGTGAAGATAGTCTTGTAGAGAAGAGTTAAGGAAATCAGACCCATTGTCACTCAGAGTTTTGATTGATGTTTGAAAGTGATTTTTGACATAAGAGTGAAAGGATTTTAGGTGTGAAGTGGCAAGTTGTTTGTTGGGTAAGAGGAATACCCAAGTTGCCCTTGAATAGTCATCAACTATTGTTAAGAAGTACTTACAATTATGCATGGTGGTCTATTTGTAAGGTCCCCAAATATCCACATGGACAAGATCAAATAAAGATAATGCATGAGATGTACTAGTTGTGAAAGGTAAAGCATGATGCTTAGACAAAGGACATATCTTGCATTTATTCACAGAATCATTACAAGTTACAAGAGAAGCAAGATTTTGAATCTGTTTTAATACATGAAAAGAAGAGTGACCAAGTCTAGAATGCCACAAGTAGGATTCATCCTTTCTTGTTGAGAGAACAGAGTGATGAGCATTGGGCTCTTGTTTGAGGATGTAAAGACCATTACAGAGGGTGCCATGTGCCATCCTCTGGTGGTGGTCCTGGAAGTAACAAGATAAAGGAGTAAATAGAACAGATAAGTTCAAGTTACTGTTTACTTTGCTAACAGATAGCAAGTTGTAATGGAAGGAGGGAATATAGAGTACTTCATGCAAAGTAATAGTGGGGTTAATGGTCACTGAACCACATCTAGTAACTTCAGTATTAGTGCCATCAGGAAGAGTTACATAGATTGGAGGATTGCATATACGAATATTATGCATTAGAGCTAGTGATATGGATACAGGGTGAGTTGCACCACTATCAACAACCCAAGAGTCTTTCAAGTGTGAAACTAAAGAGGCAATTAGTGCATATTTTTGAGCAGTTAAGTGTGAGGCAATGAGCCTTGGTGTACCTGCAGTAGTGGTGTCTATACCAGTTTGAGGATTTGCTTGAGGGCTTTGAGAATTTTGCATCATAAGAACAACTTGATTGAGTTGGTTCTGCAGCTGGTCCATTCTAGCATACATTGCTAGTTCAGAGTTGAGAGTGTTGGTTCTAGCAACATTTGTCTGAGTATTAGTGGACTGAGAAGTGTTGGTGGCTACTGTTGTGCTCTGTGTGGAAGCATGAGTAGGTTGAAAGGTGGATGGTTGATGAATAGCCATGTTGACAGATTTTTGTGGGTGGTTTGGAGGTTTGTATTTTCCATGAAGAGGATGGCCAACTGGATAACCAACAACCCTATAACACTCTTCTTGTGTATGTCCCTCTTTTGAACAACCCCCACAGAATATGCCTTTCTTAAAAGGACTCTTTCTAGTTGTGATTTCTGTGGTAGGGTTTGGTATATCTGTTGTAGTTTGGGTGAGGCTTGTGAGTGAATGATTGAGCAGAGAAGGCCATAGATTGGGTAGATAGAGCTACATTCAGTGCAGGTTTGGTCAAGATTCCCTCTATTTGTTTTTCCTCTTGCCTGATCATTCCATAAGCTTTAGCAGCGGTAGGCAGTGGGTTCATTAGAAGGATTTGGCCTCTAACATTGGAATAACATTCATCTAGCCCCATAAGAAACTGAATTAGCCTTTTTCTACTCTCCCTCTCAGTGTTAACCTTACCATTAGTGCAAGTACATGGACAAGAACAAGTAAAAGGTGCTTCCAGTGCATCAGACTCATCCCAAAGACCTTTAAGTTTGTGGTAATAGACCTCAATAGCACAATTACTTGGTTTATGATTAACTATGTCATTTGCAAGTTGATAAACCCTATGTCCATCAAGCTGAGAGTAATGCTCTTGTAATTCTTTCCACAATTCATTAGCAGAATTAATGTAGTTCAGAGAGTTACCTATCTGGTTATCAATTGTGTTGAGGATCCAAGAGATGATCATGTCATTGTTTCTGTCCCACAAGGCATGAGCATCAGGCTGAAAGTCAGATTTCTTGATTTCTCCATCAACTATCTTCAATTTGTTCTTTGCATTCAGTGCAATCGTCAGCGATCTTTTCCAGACGCCATAGTTATCAGAACCAAAAAGCTTCTTTGAGATCAGAATTAGACCTGGATGATCATTTTGATGGAGGAACAGGACATGATTTGGTGAGTTGTAATCAGTCGATGTAATTGATGACGTATCACTGGTTGTTGATGACGTATTAGTAACCGCCGGTGCCATTAATCGAAGTTTGATTGAATTTTGAAGAAAATTAGGGTTTGAAATTGAGAGATATTGAAGAAACTGATAAGATTTGTGATTTTAGGGTTTATGAGACCGAGAAACAGAAAATAGATGATTCCGGCCGGTGATGATTGATCGGAATATGAACAGAGTTCAGTGAAGAAGATGATCTTCCGGTTAACCGGAGCTCTGATACCATATGGAAAAATGACATATTTGAGAGAAAAGGGAAAAAGAGATTTAGGAATATTTTGTGTAATTGATCAACTGAACTTACAAAAGAGTAACCGTCCTATATATATACAAAGAGGCTAACTTTTCCACGTGTCTAACAACCTAACAACTTTCTAACTAACTGCCTTTACTATATAATTACATATTATTACAATCACTAAAATATTTACAATGCCAAATATATTGTGTTGTGACATTGTTAATGCTAGGTGTGGAGTTTACACCTTTACATTTATGTTAAATAGGAACATATTTTAGTTTCGACTGTAGATGATTATCAGTATATTAATTGTTTTATTGCGTGAAATTCGTTGGTGAAACCACCTGTGATGGCTTTGTTACGGTCAAAATGGTCATGGATTCTGTCCAAAACTGGATGACTCAAATTATGTTGCTATCTGTGCAAAAAGAACATGGTGCCTAAAATGAGAGTTGGTCCTATGTTATGCAGCTATCAGATAGGCCTTGAGACAACAATAACCAGTCATTAGGTGTAGACTGTCATAGGGTAGATAGATCACTTCTAAGAAGATCTCCAAGCAAAGGTGTATGTGCGTAGGGACATGTATTTGTGTGTTTGTGTATCTTTGGACATGTGTGTCAGTTGTATGTTTGTTGGACATACACTCAGTTTGAGTGTGACTGTGTAAGTGTGAGTGTAATAGTGTATGTAAATCTATCCAAATATAGGGTACATGTCAAAAAGCAAAAAACATGTAAGCATGTAAGACCTTGCAATCTGAAGTTTTAGATTACAGTGGGACAAATAAAGTGTATGGACTGCAGCTTAAGTAATACTGGTTGAGTAGTGTACATTTTGTGTAAAGACCTTACTTATACTTGTGTACTAATGTCCATGCCCATCTTACAGGGATTTTCATGTCCGCCGAACTTTTTTTTTGACATGATGCATCATACAAGACATTTTGCATACTGTTTTCTTTATACAAGTAAGGGCTTTTCGTTTCTAAAGGTACTCAACTTACACTTTTTTACTATTAGAGGAACCATTCTATTTTTCCGTATAACTTGGGATATATCGTGACAAACACCGCCTATTGAGGGTCTGAAAATACCATGTAGTTGTTTTATGCCATGTAATCCGGTTTTTGACTTGTTTGGCTCTATCTTCCCCTTTATTACCAGAAAAATATCCATATCAAATATCCTCAACTTTTTCGTAGATTACACACACCACTCATTTTAAATTAACAAATTATCATATTATCTTAAATCCAAGCTATCACCGTCAAATCTTTTTCTTCTTAGGCCTTAAAAGATTTTATAGTTGTATACTTTTATCGATTTCATCATCGTTTCAGAGATTACTACTGAAGTTCTTTGATTGGATGCATGAGGATCGGGATAGTTGATTGTGATGGTGAATATGGCAGCATATATATATATATATATATATATATATCGAAGTGAGCGTAACGTTACCAAGATCAGATCTGGGATCGAATTTAGGGTTACGTTTGTGAAGCTCTTGGAAGGAAATAACTGTCGGGGATGAAGATGATGAAGACAGGATGATCGCGGTGGCGGCGATACATTTTCCCGGTGACAGAGAGGATATATACATATATTGTTGAAAAAAGAGAAAGTAACAAAAAATTCCTAAATCTATAGAACGAGTGGATGTCATGGTTAAATATAGGATGAAAAACTAAGAAAGTCGACACACACAAAAAGAGTGATACGCCGGCTAATTTGGCCGGATAGGTTGCGGTGGCAGTTGGCCGGAAATCTATTTGGTTATGATGGGGGTTTGCGGTGGAGGAAAGGGTTTGTGCTTTTTGATGATTCTTGAAGTGGAATTTGTATGTTGATTATTGATTTTGGATTTGAATTGAATTTGATTTTCTATCATTTTGTTGTTGATGATTTGGATCAGATATGGATTTCAAGATTATATATTTTTATGTTTGTATTAATATATACAGTCAAACATGTATATATATGTGTTAAAAAGGTGGTCCACACACACAAAACCACCACTACAAAACCGGATGGTGGTTTTGGTCCCTACAATATATGCATTTTGTCATGATATATCCCAAGTTATACGAAAAAATAGAATGGTTCCTCTAATAGTAAAAAAGTGTAAGTTGAGTACCTTTAGAAACGAAAAGCCCTACAAGTAATGATGGTCTATTCTATGTTCTTTGCTTGTTTTTCAGGGGTATAATGATTCGAACCTTGGCAGATGCTTCAAAAGAACAGAGAACACTTGCACCGCTTCAGATTGTATTCACTGCTTGTGGGTTTGTTTTAACGATTGTTACCACCATAATAGTTACAGTTTATGCCAAAAAGCGGCTCAGTGAGTTGCAGGATCAAGAAGAGCAGATGCTATTGTTAGAGTAACATGACGGTTTGATTACATGAAACTTTGAGAGAGTAGAGGTCTTCTGTAACCGTTTTTCCTGCTTCTCAACCCATGTTGGTGCGGAAAGGTGAGACCATGGCAAACTCACACAACTACTAACCAAAACAAATTAGCTTTGGTAGAATGAATCATCTGTTGAAAGGTCTGTAGATCACTGTCTAAGTATGGCTTAGTGTCGTATCAACATGTTCGGAAATAATACAAAAAAGTTGATTTGATACATGGGTGAGTTTAGTGTGATTGATAATGTGATTAATCATAGTGTCTTCTAAAATCTTGTTTTAACTAGTTTTACCGTTATGATTACTTGTTAATCTGTTTAACAGCAGGGTAAATCAGTGTGTTATCTTTCATAACTGCATATGTAAGAAGGTTTAAGGGTACAAATTTCTTATACCTGTTAACGTTTGACACTAAATATAAATTTAGCTCCAGAAGGATCGTACACATTGTATTCATTCATCATTAGGTTAATACAAACGTTTGTCAAGAAAATAAAATCTTAAGTTAAGAACGAATTCATAGTGTATCAACCATCCCCAATACAGTACTACGATTAAACAAACATACATTCCAAGTAATAAAAGTAACCAATGTCAGGAAAATAGAGAGTATTAAACAAAGAGCAAAGCGAGACCGCTCAAGAATGCAACTATGCAGGCATAGGTTGTTGGTGTTGTCAAGGTGCTCGAGGCAGATTGACTTGGAGCTGGAGCCATTGTTTGTGGTAAAACGGTGATGGCAAGCTTCATGCCTCTCAACTCACAATGCTTTGCGATACTACAAATGTACCATTTCCTTCCCGGTGTTAGAAGGGGGATGACATCTCGTCCACTTGTCAAAGTTCCATTGTTAGATGTAGCACTACATTGTTGGAAGCCAGTGCCGTTAACTTTCACCACATTATGGGTACCGGATCCATAATTGAACACTACATCAAGAAAATAAAGAACAATAAATTACTTTCCGTATGTATAAGATGCAGGAAATGCACATATATATGGGAATATAACGTACCAAGTGTATCTCCAACGGCGAAAACTTTATCCTTTGTCCAGGTTTGATAATCAAAGTCGAGACTCCATCCACTTGCATCACCAACAATGTACTCCGTGGCACAAACTGAAGTTGCAAGAACAGCAAGTGTTGCAACGAAGAGGATGAACGAACGTGATAAGGCCATTTTTGAGGTTTCTAATTGATGCAGTCTTCTTTGATTACTAAAAAATGGCTTCTAGCTAGTTTGCTTTGTTCGTTGAAAAGATGATAGACAAGATACAAGATTGTTTGGCTATATATACACTTTTGGAGTCATTGTTGAAATGCAAAGTTGGGAACCGGAAATGGACGGCAATATAATGGGCATAGTAGATTTGGTACTACATGTGTTCTATTCCACACTAAATTATATATTAAAAAAAGTTGTTTTCTTATAAGCCGGTGGTATCTTACGGCTTGGATTTCTTTATACACAAGATTTATGGAAAACACTTTTTGAAGCATAAAACCACCATCAAGATCGTACAGTAGTTTGGTGTGTTGATATTCACACAAGAGAGGTCTCATGTTCAAATATTTAGGAAACCAAAGAAAGGGTATACAGATGATACGAGATATTGTGGTTATGTCACATACACTTAGACTCTAGCCTCTATATGAATATGTGTAGAGATTATATAGTCATACAAACATGTGTAAGTAATTATATAGTGAATATATATATTTAAAAAAGGTTTTTAACGGGTTTTCACAATTTTTGAGGTTTCTAAAATAACTTTCCAATATATATATAGGGATTAGTTATTGTAAAACATGTATTAAAGTAAAACAAATAAGACAAGATTTTAACCCTTAGATCATGATAAAACTGATGCACGAAGATTCACGAAGCACAAGTATATATATATTGATGCACGATAATTTTCATAATGCACGGTGATTTTCAATGAAAAGAAACTTATTGTTTTATTTGTTTTACTTTAATACTTGGTTTATTTTTGTAAAAATATCACAATCAACCAAGAACTAGAGCAGAAGAGATTATTATGAATATTTATTATAGAGTTTATGAGTTTATTGATACAAATATTATCTAAATAATCATCGATAATGATGATTATATACAGAAAACCAGAAATATATATATCGATATGATATATATATATATGAATACAATATAGAGAGATATTATATATATATATATATATATATATATAGAGAGAGAGAGAGAGAGAGAGAGAGAGAGAGAGAGAGAAAAATCGACTGCAGAATAATAAGGGTTTGTTGTTAACCCTAAATTCAGATATAAGTGTGTATATATACACCCTTTAATTTACATAAGACACCCTTGACTTCTTCTTCTCTTCTCTTTTAGCACAAAGTCTCCAGAATGCCATCTTGACAACTTCAGTCCCTCACTTCTATAATTCAACACTTTAAAACCTTTCCTGCACTTGATAAAACACTTGTTAAGTTTTTGATCTTTTTTAACCATGAACTTGATCCTCATAACATCCCCCCTCCAGTTCATGGTTTGAACATATTAAATAAACCAATTTTTTCACAAAGAAATTGATGTTGCTTAGAACCTAAACTCTTGGTAAAGATATCTGCTATATTATACTCAGATTGAATTTTATTCACCTTAACCACACCTGCACAAATTTTTTTCCCTTACAAAGTATAAATCAATCTCAAAATGTTTTGTCCTTTCATGAAATACAGGATTGGCAGAAATTTGAATAGCAGCTTTGCTATCACAAAATATATTAACAGGAAGACTTGTTTTTATTCCAAGATCATTTAAAAGGTTCATAAGCCAAATACTTTCACAAGTTACAGCAGCTAAAGCCCTATATTCTGCTTCAACAGAGTACTTGGCTACTGTATTTTGTTTCTTACTTTTCCAAGAAACAAGAGTATTGCCCAGAAAAATAGAAAAACCAGTGACAGATTTTCTGGTAGCAAGACATCTAGCCCAGTCAGAATCCATATAACAAACCATATCAAGATTATCACATTTCTGAATATGTAAACCATTACCTGGTGCTCCTTTAAGATATCTCATGACTCTAAGTCCAAGATTAAAATGCTCTTGAGTAGGAGAATGCATATATTAAGATAAACATTGAACAGCATAACTAATATCAGGTCTTGTTAGAATTAAATAAATCAACTTGCCAATCAATTTCTGGTATGCATTCATATTTTCAAGTAAAGGTGAGGAAGAATTTGGTTTTAGAGTCATATTCATTTCAAGTGGTGTATTAATAGGTTTACAACCAAGTAGACCAAATTCATTCAAAACCTCCAAGCAATATTTCCTTTGTGTTAAATACAAACCAGACTCATTTTCAAGAACTTCAATCCCTAAAAAGTATTTCAATTTCCCCAAATCTTTAATCTTAAACTTAGTATTCATAAAATTCTTAACATTATCAATTTCAGTTTGACTATTACCAGTCAAAACAATATCATCTACATATACAAGCAATGCCACAAAAATACCATTCTGATTTTTGACAAACAATGAATAATCACATTTGCTTTGAACAAAACCATACTCAATCAAAGCACTACATAACTTAGAATTCCATTGCCTAGGAGCTTGTTTCAACCCATACAATGATTTATTCAGTTTACAAACCATGTTTTGGTTATTAGAATAACCTTGAGGAATATCCATATAAACATCGTCAATCAAATCACCATATAAAAAAGCATTATTCACATCTAATTGAAATAAAGGCCAATTTTTAGAAACTGCAACAGTTAATAAGCATCTAACAGTTACCATTTTCACAACAGGTGAAAATGTTTCATCAAAGTCAATACCAACCTTTTGACTATGCCCTTTTGCAACCAATCTTGCTTTATATCTTTCAATTTCCCCATTTGCCTTGTATTTAATCTTATATATCCATTTACAACCAATAGTAGTTCTATTATTAGGCAAAGTTTTGATATTCAAGTATTGTTTCTGTTTAAAGCTTCCATTTCCTCATTCATTGCATTTATCCAATTAATGTCTCTACTAGCTTTACTAAATGAGGAAGGTTCAATACTTTTGTTTAAAGAAGTAGCAAAACATTGAAGATCAGAAGCTAAATGTGAATAATTAACAACTTTGTTTAATGGATACTTTACTTTTCCTTGAACCTCAAAATCTTTTAACCTTTGAGATAAAACAGACTGTCTAGCAGACCTTCTTAAATTAAGACTTGGATTTTCTAAATTGCCCTCAGGAATGATATTCTCATTATTCATGTTTTCTAACATGATGGCATGCTCACCATCTTCTCTATTAATCTCTTCTGAACTATCTGCAGAATGACTATGCTCAATACTATTCTCAGTAGTTCTTGAAGAACTGCCAGGAGAATGATCATGCATATCATTAAGATGTTCATTAAGATTCTTTTGAAGATGAGGCTCACCTCCAATGTTAGAATCAGTCTTCTTGTCTTCCTCTTCATCATAGGGCATAGAAAAATCCTCATGAATTAGTGTATCATAGTTATCAAAGAAATTCAGTTGATTTACAGAATCATTTTGGAAATTTTTATCATTTTTCATAGTAAAAGGAAACACATTTTCATAAAACCTAACATCTCTAGAGTAAACATAAGCTTTAGACTCAAGACTATAAAGTTTATATCCTTTTTTTCTATTAGAATAACCAATTAACACACATTTTTCAGCCCTGGACTCAAATTTATCAAACAAATTCAGATTAGTTGCAAAACACAAGCAACCAAAGACTCTTAAATGTTTTAAAGAAGGTTCAAAACCATACATTTTTTCATAAGGAGTTTTTCCTTTAAGAACAGAGGAAGGAGTTCTATTAATCAAATAAGTTGCAGTAAGCACACAATTACTCCACAAATATAAAGGAATTCCCCCCTGAAACATAAGAGACCTAGCAACATTAAGAAGGTGTCTATGTTTCCTTTCAGCAATACCATTCTGTTGTGGTGTATATGTCATAGAGGTTTGATGAACAATTCCCTTAGAAGTGAACAAAGATGACATTTGTTTATTTAAAAATTCTGTACCATTATCACTTCTAACAATTTTCACTTTGATATTAAACTGAGTATTCACTAATTCTAAAAACTGCTTAACATTTTCAAACACTTCAGTTTTGTTTTTCATCATAAAAGTCCAAACAGCTCTTGTAAAATCATCCACTATAGTCAAAAAATACTTAAATCCTTCTTTACTTTTAACCTTATATGGTCCCCAAACATCTAAATGAATTAAATCACCAAGTTTTAAAGTTTTATGTTCACTTAAAGGAAAAGGTTCTCTTGTCTGTTTTGCTTTATGACATACATCACAAGGACCAATAACACAAGCAGACAGATTCAAGGTCTTAGAAAAAACAGATAAAGCTTGGTCAGCAGGATGACCAAGTCTCATATGCCATAACAATTTAGACTCACAAGGAACAGAAGCAGAATTGCAAACAACAGAAGAAGATAGAGGAAGATCATCATAGACATACAAGCCACCCTGTTCACTACCAGTCCCCAGAACATTCTTTCTTTGTAAATCCTGAATATAACAAGTACTAGGATCAAAACCTATGAACAAGTCATTATCCCTAGCAAGTTTATGAATAGACATAAGATTCACATTATATTCAGGTACCACAAGAACATCAAATAAAACAATGCCATTTTTAAGATGGAGATTTCCTATTTGTTTAACAGTAGCACATGTTCCATTTGGATGTCCAATCTTTAACTTTAAATCAGAAATGTCAACTACATTTGTAAGATTTTTTGCAGACATAGTCATATGTTGATTTGCACCACTATCAATAATCCATTTGATTATAGCATTGAATAAGAAACTGTTGCAACTAAGAAACCAAGAGTTACTACACATAGGCATACCTGCCATATTGGCATGCAGACTGGGACCAGAAGAAGACTTGTATCTAACAAACTTAGCAATTGAGCCACTTGTTCAGAAGTAAGAGAATTAGAATAAGTAGAAGCAACAGTAGTACTAACAGTAGAATTAGAATCAGATTTATTCATATTGACATTGTTATTTGAAAATCTGTTAAATTGATTTGAAGAACTCTTATTTTTTAACAAAAAACATCTGTCAATAGTATGTCCAATTCTGTTACAATGAGTACACTGAAGATTGGGATTAGGTGGTCTTAAAACCCTTTGATTTTGATCAAAAGTTCTCCTTGATTCAAAATTATTATCATAAGTTCTTTTAGTATCAAAGAATTTTTATTCCCTTTAAACCCAGAATTCCTGTTGAAATTTGATTTAGCAATGAAAGCAGAAGAAGAAGGAACAGATTTATCACCCATCCCCCCTCTATGAGATTCTTCTCTAGAACATATATTTTAAGCAGTTTTAACAGTAGGAAAAGGATCTCTCATAAGAATATTAGATCTAACAGACACATAAACATCATCCAATCCCATTAAAAACTGCATTAATTTCATAAGATCAGCATGTTTTTGAATTTCAGGAGCAGCAGTACATGAACAAGCAGGTAAATGAATCATAGCATCAAATTGTTTCCATAAAGCAGAAAGTTTATGATAATAGTCAGACAGAGAAGATCCATTTTGAGCAAGACAATTAATCTTTTGATACAAATTAAAAGTAACAGATCCATCAACCTTATCATAAGTATCTTTAAGTTCTTGCCAAACAACACAAGCATTTTTAGAATAAATTTGACCTAGATATAATTCTTGTGAAACACACCCTAAAATCCAGTTAAGAACAACAACATTGCTTCTATCCCACTGCTTAGCTAAAACAGGATTATCAAAACTTTTTAAGCATGTACCATCAATAAATCCAGTCTTATTCTTAGTTTCCAAAGCCAATTCAATTGCACAAGCCCATACTTTATAACATTCAGTTCCAAGCAATTTAAAACCAATTAAAGGTGTACTAGTAGTGTCACTAGCATGCAGATACAATGGATC
>CM067174.1:7188608-7283608 GCA_034093135.1 Erigeron breviscapus | reverse complement strand
AACCATGTTTTGGTTATTAGAATAACCTTGAGGAATATCCATATAAACATCGTCAATCAAATCACCATATAAAAAAGCATTATTCACATCTAATTGAAATAAAGGCCAATTTTTAGAAACTGCAACAGTTAATAAGCATCTAACAGTTACCATTTTCACAACAGGTGAAAATGTTTCATCAAAGTCAATACCAGCCTTTTGACTATACCCTTTTGCAACCAATCTTGCTTTATATCTTTCAATTTCCCCATTTGCCTTGTATTTAATCTTATATATCCATTTACAACCAATAGTAGTTCTATTATTAGGCAAAGTTTTGATATTCAAGTATTGTTTCTGTTTAAAGCTTCCATTTCCTCATTCATTGCATTTATCCAATTAATGTCTCTACTAGCTTTACTAAATGAGGAAGGTTCAATACTTTTGTTTAAAGAAGTAGCAAAACATTGAAGATCAGAAGCTAAATGTGAATAATTAACAACTTTGTTTAATGGATACTTTACTTTTCCTTGAACCTCAAAATCTTTTAACCTTTGAGATAAAACAGACTGTCTAGCAGACCTTCTTAAATTAAGACTTGGATTTTCTAAATTGCCCTCAGGAATGATATTCTCATTATTCATGTTTTCTAACATGATGGCATGCTCACCATCTTCTCTATTAATCTCTTCTGAACTATCTGCAGAATGACTATGCTCAATACTATTCTCAGTAGTTCTTGAAGAACTGCCAGGAGAATGATCATGCATATCATTAAGATTCTTTTGAAGATGAGGCTCACCTCCAATGTTAGAATCAGGCTTCTTGTCTTCCTCTTCATCATAGGGCATAGAAAAATCCTCATGAATTAGTGTATCATAGTTATCAAAGAAATTCAGTTGATTTACAGAATCATTTTGGAAATTTTTATCATTTTTCATAGTAAAAGGAAACACATTTTCATAAAACCTAACATCTCTAGAGTAAACATAAGCTTTAGACTCAAGACTATAAAGTTTATATCCTTTTTTTCTATTAGAATAACCAATTAACACACATTTTTCAGCCCTGGACTCAAATTTATCAAACAAATTCAGATTAGTTGCAAAACACAAGCAACCAAAGACTCTTAAATGTTTTAAAGAAGGTTCAAAACCATACACTTTTTCATAAGGAGTTTTTCCTTTAAGAACAGAGGAAGGAGTTCTATTAATCAAATAAGTTGCAGTAAGCACACAATTACTCCACAAATATAAAGGAATTCCCCCCTGAAACATAAGAGACCTAGCAACATTAAGAAGGTGTCTATGTTTCCTTTCAGCAATACCATTCTGTTGTGGTGTATATGTCATAGAGGTTTGATGAACAATTCCCTTAGAAGTGAACAAAGATGACATTTGTTTATTTAAAAATTCTGTACCATTATCACTTCTAACAATTTTCACTTTGATATTAAACTGAGTATTCACTAATTCTAAAAACTGCTTAACATTTTCAAACACTTCAGTTTTGTTTTTCATCATAAAAGTCCAAACAGCTCTTGTAAAATCATCCACTATAGTCAAAAAAATACTTAAATCCTTCTTTGCTTTTTACTTTATATGGTCCCCAAACATCTAAATGAATTAAATCACCAAGTTTTAAAGTTTTATGTTCACTTAAAGGAAAAGGTTCTCTTGTCTGTTTTGCTTTATGACATACATCACAAGGACCAATAACACAAGCAGACAGATTCAAGGTCTTAGAAAAAACAGATAAAGCTTGGTCAGCAGGATGACCAAGTCTCATATGCCATAACAATTTAGACTCACAAGGAACAGAAGCAGAATTGCAAACAACAGAAGAAGATAGAGGAAGATCATCATAGACATACAAGCCACCCTGTTCACTACCAGTCCCCAGAACATTCTTTCTTTGTAAATCCTGAATATAACAAGTACTAGGATCAAAACCTATGAACAAGTCATTATCCCTAGCAAGTTTATGAATAGACATAAGATTCACATTATATTCAGGTACCACAAGAACATCAAATAAAACAATGCCATTTTTAAGATGGAGATTTCCTATTTGTTTAACAGTAGCACATGTTCCATTTGGATGTCCAATCTTTAACTTTAAATCAGAAATGTCAACTACATTTGTAAGATTTTTTGCAGACATAGTCATATGTTGATTTGCACCACTATCAATAATCCATTTGATTATAGCATTGAATAAGAAACTGTTGCAACTAAGAAACCAAGAGTTACTACACATAGGCATACCTGCCATATTGGCATGCAGACTGGGACCAGAAGAAGACTTGTATCTAACAAACTTAGCAATTGAGCCACTTGTTCAGAAGTAAGAGAATTAGAATAAGTAGAAGCAACAGTAGTACTAACAGTAGAATTAGAATCAGATTTATTCATATTGACATTGTTATTTGAAAATCTGTTAAATTGATTTGAAGAACTCTTATTTTTTAACAAAAAACATCTGTCAATAGTATGTCCAATTCTGTTACAATGAGTACACTGAAGATTGGGATTAGGTGGTCTTAAAACCCTTTGATTTTGATCAAAAGTTCTCCTTGATTCAAAATTATTATCATAAGTTCTTTTAGTATCAAAGGAATTTTTATTCCCTTTAAACCCAGAATTCCTGTTGAAATTTGATTTAGCAATGAAAGCAGAAGAAGAAGGAACAGATTTATCACCCATCCCCCCTCTATGAGATTCTTCTCTAGAACATATATTTTAAGCAGTTTTAACAGTAGGAAAAGGATCTCTCATAAGAATATTAGATCTAACAGACACATAAACATCATCCAATCCCATTAAAAACCGCATTAACTTCATAAGATCAGCATGTTTTTGAATTTCAGGAGCAGCAGTACATGAACAAGCAGGTAAATGAATCATAGCATCAAATTGTTTCCATAAAGCAGAAAGTTTATGATAATAGTCAGACAGAGAAGATCCATTTTGAGCAAGACAATTAATCTTTTGATACAAATTAAAAGTAACAGATCCATCAACCTTATCATAAGTATCTTTAAGTTCTTGCCAAACAACACAAACATTTTTAGAATAAATTTGACCTAGATATAATTCTTGTGAAACACACCCTAAAATCCAGTTAAGAACAACAACATTGCTTCTATCCCACTGCTTAGCTAAAACAGGATTATCAAAACTTTTTAAGCATGTACCATCAATAAATCCAGTCTTATTCTTAGTTTCCAAAGCCAATTCAATTGCACAAGCCCATACTTTATAATTTTCAGTTCCAAGCAATTTAAAACCAATTAAAGGTGTACTAGTAGTGTCACTAGCATGCAGATACAATGGATCACCAAAATCTAATTTGCTTATCTTAGTAATCTCAAATTCAGATTCATTATCAGATTCTTCATTATGCACAGAACGAGGAGGAGTATTACCCCCATGAACAGAACCAGGAGGAGTATTACCAGTATGAATAACAGAACCAGGTGGAGTATTCACCATTTTAATCAATTATAATCACAGAAATAGACAGATACAATATAAAAAACAAGAAAAATAACCAATCAAAGAAGCAGATTATCACACAAACAAAGAAACAAGTAATCTAAGATAAACAGATAGAGATAAACAAATTATCAAGCAAAACACAGAATAACAGACAAGAAATCTACGAATATTATCTTCTCAAATAAAAAAAATTGTTCAGAAAATAACTCTAAATCTCACAAAAGTGCCAGTGACAGGATTCCTAACCTCTCGTATGAAGGCAGGTCAAGTATTAACACAATTGTTTTTATGAGAAAAAGAGAGAAAAATTTGATATATATATATATATAAAAATATATATGAGAAGAAATATATATATATATAAAATTAATTTGAGAAGAAAATATAAGCAGATAAACAAATAATAAGAGATAAAGAGAAAGAGATACAATACAGTGCTATAAGCCGATGGAAGAGGAACCCTAATCCCTCTCTTGATTCACTTAGTCAAGAGAAGCAATCAGGATCTGAAATCAAAATCAGAAAACCCTAATTTTTCCTTGATTCACTTAGTCAAAGAAAAATTAGGCAAAACAACCAGAAACACAGCGGAAGAACTTAGATCGAGGTTTCCAGATGAAACCCTAACTTTTACCATTTTAAAGTTTCTTATTAAAAAATTTTTACCACTTAACTTTTTGTTTTTTAACTTTAGTCTTTTTTAATTTTTACGATTGTATACTTTTAAAAAAAAATTTACAACTTAACTTTTGGTTTTTTAACTTTAGTCTTTTCCGGGTTTTTTTTTATTTACGATTGTATACTTTTAAAAAAAAAAATTTACAACTTAACTTTTGGTTTTTTAACTTTAGTCTTTTCCGGTATTTTTTTTTATAAAATTTTTAAATCTTTTTTTTTTTTTTTTTTACGATTGTATACTTTTAAAAAAAAAATTTACAACTTAACTTTTGGTTTTTTAACTTTAGTCTTTTCCGGGTTTTTTTTTTTAAATTTTTAAAACTTTTTTTTTTTTACTTTCTATCTTTTTTTTTTTTAATTTTTACTTTTTTTTTTTTTTTTTTTTTTTTTACGATTGTATACTTTTAAAAAATTAAATTTACAACTTAACTTTTGGTTTTTTAACTTTAGTCTTTTCCGGGTTTTTTTTTTTAAATTTTTAAATCTTTTTTTTTTTTACTTTTTATCTTTTTTTTTTTTAATTTTTAATTTTTTTTTTTTTTTTTTTTTTTACGATTGTATACTTTTAAAAAAAAATTTACAACTTAACTTTTGGTTTTTTAACTTTAGTCTTTTCCGGGTTTTTTTTTTTTTACGATTGTATACTATTCAACACTTTAAAACCTTTCCTGCACTTGATAAAACACTTGTTAAGTTTTTGATCTTTTTTAACCATGAACTTGATCCTCATAACAATTTTACTAGGGATATATCCTTCATTAGAGAATATTATTATGGTTGAAAACGTTTGTTGATGTAAAATTGTAGACTACTAATACTATTATTCAAAAGATAACGGTGTTATGATTCAGTTCCATATTTCCATCTCAACTTCTAGAGCATTATATAACTTCAAAATCTATAAAAATAATATTGAACTTACAGTTATAAATTTATAATGTTTAGTAATTGAAGGCCTTACTGGCACATTATTATAATATAACATTTACTGAAGGCTTAGGAACAGTAGCCAGCGCTGACGTCAGCAATTTTGTCCTATTCTTATTTTGTCTTTTTTTTTTTTTTACGATTGTATACTTTTAAAAAATTAAATTTACAACTTAACTTTTGGTTTTTTAACTTTAGTCTTTTCCGGGTTTTTTTTTTTAAATTTTTAAATCTTTTTTTTTTTTACTTTCTATATCTTATTTTAAGGCTTTTAACTTTTACCATTTTAAAGTTTCTTATTAAAAAAATTTTACCACTTAACTTTTTGTTTTTTAACTTTAGTCTTTTCCGGGTTTTTTTTTTTAAATTTTTAAATCTTTTTTTTTTTTTACTTTCTATCTCTTATTTTAAGGCTTTTAACTTTTACCATTTTAAGGTTTCTTATTTTTACCATTCAACTTTTGGGTTTTTTAACTTTAGTCTAACTTTTTGTATACAACTTAATTTACTTTTAAATTTTTAAATTTTATCAATTAACTTTGGGTTTTAACTTTAATCATAAAATCTTTTTTTTTTTTATACTTTCTATCTCTTATTTTAAGGCTTCTAACTTTTACCATTTTAAGGTTTCTTATTTTTACCACTCAACTTTTGAGTTTTTTTAACTTTAGTCTAACTTTTTGGATACAACTTAATTTACTTTTAAATTTTTAAATTTTTTTTTTTTTAATTTTTAAATCTTTTTTTTTTTTAAATTTTTAATCTTTTTTTTTTTTAATTTTTAAATCTTTTTTTTTTTTATACTTTCTATCTCTTATTTTAAGGCTTCTAACTTTTACCATTTTAAGGTTTCTTATTTTTACCACTCAACTTTTGAGTTTTTTTAACTTTAGTCTAACTTTTTGGATACAAACTTAAGTGTCCAAGCTTTTAGATAATGTTGTATGTATATTTGCATGACACAACGTCGATCCCGGGCAACGCCCTCCCGGGGCAACGCCCGGGGTCAAATTTCTTGTTAACATATAATATGAGGACCTATAATAAATATACTATACTAATAGCGTTTTGGGCCTTTTGGGCTTTGGCCCCTTCAAAATTTAGGTTTCGACACTTCTTGCAGCCTACATTACAGCTGCCTAGCGGCCTAGCCTAATGATGGATAATCATCGATGATTTTGGAACTTGTATTTGGTTTACAATTTTTGATTCGATCTACAATCTCAAACATAAATAAGAACTTTATAATTCAATCTGATTCACAAAGTAATGACTAATCTGTAGTTCTAAAAATAAGAGGTGAATCATATACACCCAAAATCTATGGATTTTCCCCAAATTTAAACGAAGTTATTTAAACTTCATGTTAAAGTATTATGTCACGTAAAAATGGTAGAATTTAACCCATAATAATGAAAAAGAAATTCAAATTTATTGTAAATATATAACTTCTTAAAAACAAGGTTGAAAAGTAAAAAGAAGATCCGATGGTTGACTAGTTGACCTTTTCTCTCTCTCACTGGCGATTTGGGGATCTAATTGAATAATCCCAATTCCTCCCTAGATCTGTCTATAGAGTAGCTCTATCTTCATGATTTGTCTCATTTTCTTACAATTAAATAGCTCACAAGCCTCTCTTTCCAGATGTCTCCATATCGTAAATCTTTAAAACGTAAGATGAAGGTTCCAGCAAAATTTAAAGATACTGTTCATAATCTAATTGAAGAAGAAGAAATTGAAGAAGAAGAAACTGTTGATGACAGTCATTCTCGTGCTTCATCTAAAACTATCCATTCTGCCACGCCATCACAGGATAAGTCTATTAATAAACAAAAAGATCAAACAGGGGAGGCGGGTAGCAATGTCGAGATTAACAGTGGGGAACCAGCTACTGTTGTTTCTGATTTATTGAATTTCGAAGCTGGTGGTGATGCGTCTGCTGAGTCTAGTTCCTTGAATGTTGAAACGGGTGGTAAGGGTGGGGATAATAAGGATTTGGAGACGGAGGGTGATGCGTCTGCTGATCCTGAGTTTGCTTTTACGACAAATCAGCCTCCTCCTTTGGTTGATGATACTGTGATGTCTAATCATGGTAAACCTGGTACAGTTCCAATAAAACCTGTTCGTATATTGAAAAGAAATTCGGATGAGGAAATTTTGGATAATGGTAATAATGAGGGTGCCAAGATGGATGACCATGGGAAACCCGGTGAGAAGGAGAAAATCTCCAACGCAGATTCAGGTAATGAGATGGATACGATGATGGTTGATTCTACTTTGCCACATGATGTATTGAAGAAACCTATGGAGAACGAACCCAAGTCATTTGCTGCTATGGTGTCGTCTAACAGCAAGGTGAAGAAGGTTAACTTTCGAGCACTTTATATTGATGATAATTCAGTTGCAGGTGCTGACATTGTTATTCCAAGGTCTACGGTGGAAGAGGTAAATAGCAGATTTGCAAACACTTTGTATGGCTATTTTATTGGTAATAGATTAGCCTACCCAATCGTAGAAAACTATGTTAAGAATACGTGGGCCAAATTTGGTATTAAAAAAGTAATGATGAACTCGGCTGGGTTTTTCTTTTTCAAGTTTGAAACTAAAGAAGGTATGAATCAGGTTTTGGAAAGGGGTCCTTGGCTTATTCGATCAGTTCCTATTTTATTGAATGTATGGTCCCCTAATGTATGTTTGTCGAAACATGACATTACCTGTATTCCAGTGTGGGTTAAAATGCATGATGTTCCTCTGGTGGCTTACACAGAGGATGGTTTGAGTATGTTAGCTACTAAAATTGGTAAGCCTTTGATGCTTGACTCATGCACAAGCTCAATGTGTATGGATTCCTGGGGGCGTCATGGTTTTGCCCGTGCTTTAATTGAAGTTGATTCGAGTAAAGACTTGTGCAAAGAGGTAATTGTGGCTATTCCTAGATTAGAGGGTGAGGGGCATTCATTAGAAATTGTGAAAGTAGAGTATGAGTGGAAACCGCCTAGATGTGGCGGATGTAAGGTGTTTGGACATACTGATGTAGTATGCCCAAAAAATATGAATGTTCCAAATATGGCTGGGAAAGAAAAGGTTGATGAAGATGGATTTACATTGGTGAGTACAAAGAATAAGAACTTGGGCAAGTAGAAGGTGGCAAGACATGTGAAAGGGATTAAGTTTACTAAACCAAAGCCAAAATTTGTTTATAGACCAAAGCAAAACAAGAATATGGATTCTAGTTCTTCAGGTCCTAATAATACACCATCTACGCCGACTGCAAATGTTCCTGTTAAAAACTCTTATGACATTTTACGTGGGAATAATGCTGAGGTTTTTCTTGATAATAATGCAAATAACCAGCAAACGAAGTTCACACAGACCAGAGAAGAAGAGGATGAGGATAGTGAGGTGGAGGTTGTTTATGAGGAAGATGCAACGGTCATGGAAAACAAAACAACTTTTGAAGGGGCAAGCACTCCTGGATTAACGGTTTTCGATGTATAATATAGCTTCATGGAATATACGGGGTATGAATCAAGCCCCAAAACAGAATGAGGTTCGTGTTATGATTTCAGAGAATAAACTGTCAGTGTGTGCAATTTTAGAATCGCATGTTTCTTGTTTAAATTTAGATAGATTATGTTCTAAAGTTTTTTGGAAATGGGATTGGTCCTCAAATGGGGCTTTGTGTAATAAGGGCTCAAGAATTGTCGTGGGCTGGAACCCTGATGTGGTGGATGTGATGATAATATCGCAAACTGATCAAGCTGTACATACTCAACTGTTCTTCAAAGCTGATAAAAAGGCCCTCTTCTGTTCTTTTGTGTACGCTCATAATAGGTATACGGAACGAAGAGACCTGTGGAAGAGCTTATGTATGCACAAACTGTTTGTTCGAGATAGGCCTTGGTGTTTAATGGGTGATTTCAATTCTGCCCTGAATCTTGCTGATACGGATAAAGGATCATCTTCTATGGACATTTCGATGCGAGAGTTTAGGGATTGTGTTGAATCTATTGAGGTTTCTGATGTGAATATGTCGGGACTTCAATATACTTGGAATCAAAAGCCAAGAGGAGGTGATGGGATATTAAAAAAAATTGATAGGGTTATGGCTATCCTTGATTTTCATGAAAATTTTGTAGGTGCTTCAGCTATTTTTCAACCTTATCGAAATTCTGATCATGCTCCAGCTGTGTTACGTGTTCCAATGAATGTAAGGTTTAAACCTAGACCTTTCAAATTCACGAATTTGCTTGTTCATCATGAGAAGTTCAATGATATGGTTGCTGAACATTGGAACCAGAATGTTGCTGGGTTCTCTTTATATCGACTTGTTAAGAAATTAAAAGGTCTGAAGAAACCGTTGAGGAAATTATTGTATGATAAAGGCAATCTCCATAAGAGAGCGACCACATGTCGATTGGAGCTTGACGAGGCTCAAAAGGCCCTTGATAAAAATCCTACTGATCAATTATTTCGTGATAGTGTAGCTTCTTGTCTTCAAGCTTTCAACGATGCGGTTCTTGACGAGGAAAGATTTTTAAAACAGAAGGCAAAGATTGACTGGTTGCAAGTGGGTGATGCAAATACTGCTTACTTTCATAAAGTGGTTAAATGTAAAGCTACTTCTCGTCGAATTGATGTTATTTTGGATGCCAATGGAGTTAGACAGGAGGGAGACGATGTATATAATTCTTTTGTTAACCATTATATTAACTTTCTTGGAACTGAAGGTACAAAGAATAAGCTGAATTGTGAAGGTCTGTTTACTAGGAGACTGTCTAAGGAGGTTGCTGAGCATATGGTTCGTACTGTTTCGGATGAAGAAATTAAGGATGCCTTGTTTTCTATGGGGGACGACAAGTCCCCTGGCCCTGATGGCTTTACGGTGGCATTTTTCAAGGCAGCATGGAGCATAGTGGGTGCTGATTTTACTCCAGCGGTGCGTGAGTTCTTCTCTAATGGAAAGCTTCTAAAAGAACTTAATCATACCTCTATTGTACTAATTCCTAAGGTACAAGCTCCTTCACGAATTAATGATTTTAGACCTATTTCGTTGTGCAATGTGGTGTACAAATGTATTAGCAAGATTGTTTCGAACCGTATAAAAGGTTGTCTTTCGGACTTGGTTAGTATTAATCAGTCTGCCTTTGTGCCGGGTAGATGTATTACTGATAATATCCTACTCACACAAGAGTTGATGCATAACTACCATCTGGATAGAGGGCCTGCTCGATGTGCTTTAAAAATTGATATTCAAAAGGCATACGACACGGTTGACTGGGTTTTTTTAAAAGAAATCTTGGTGGGATTTGGGTTTCACCAACGCATGATTGGTTGGATTGTTGAATGTGTTACTTCTGCTTCCTTTTCTTTGAATATTAACGGTATTCTCCATGGGTTTTTTGATGGTAAGAGAGGGTTACGTCAAGGGGACCCTTTGTCGCCTTATTTATTTACTCTCGTTATGGAAATACTTACTTTGATTTTGAAAAGGAAAGTGGCTGTAGCTGAAGACTTTGTCTTCCATAAAAAATGCTCGAAGTTGGACATTATAAATTTATGTTTTGCAGATGACTTGTTCATCTTTATGAATGGAGATGTACATTCTGCTCAAGTGATTAAAGATTCTTTGGATGAGTTCAAGACGGTTTCTGGGTTGGTTCCAAGCCTACCTAAGAGCACTGCTTTCTTTTGTAATGTCCTTAATTCTGTTAAGATTGGTATTATCAATGTACTACCATTTGAAGAGGGTCGGTTGCCTGTTAAATACCTTGGTGTTCCCCTAGTCTCTACTAGATTAATCTATAGAGACTGCAAGGAATTGCTGGATAGAATTCATAAAAGGGTTAATGATTGGAAAAATAAGTTCCTATCCTTCGCTGGTAGGCTACAACTTGTGCTTTCTGTTTTATCATCTATGCATGTTTATTGGTCGTCAGTGTTTATGCTGCCTACTCAGGTTATCCTTGAAATTGAACAGATACTAAGGGGATTTCTTTGGAGTCAAGGTACGTTAACACGAGGGAAAGCTAAGGTGGCTTGGGAAGTTGTTTGCCTCCCGAAAGAGGAGGGTGGGTTGGGTGTGCGTAGGCTTCATCATTTTAATATTGCTTTGATGACCTCACACATCAGAAACTTGTTAACTCATAAAGAATCGCTTTGGGTTAAGTGGATCCATATGTATAGATTACGTCATAGAAGCTTCTGGGATATCCCATGTCGAGGTTCTCTCTCATGGAGCTGGCGGAAACTTCTTCAAGTTAGGCCTTTGATTCGGGATTTCTTTTGGTTTAAGATCGGAAATGGTCATTCAGTTTCTGCTTGGTACGACTCTTGGTGCAATCAAGGACCCTTAATCAACTTTATCTCTACTCGAATGATTGCCTCTGGTGGGTTTCACTTAAATGCAAAAGTTTCTGACATTATTCAAGACGGTGCTTGGAAATGGCCATTGGATTGGAATGATATTCTACCTCCAGTAGAGAGTCCGGATTTGGATGCAAGCAAACCTGATAGTTTGTTGTGGAAGGATGGAAATGGGGCTTGTCATGAATATTCTGTTGCTATTGCATGGAATGATCTGAGACCTCGTGAGAATCCTGTGAATTGGTATGATCTTGTTTGGCATCCAATGAGAATACCAAAACATGCTTTTTTTCTATGGTTGGTGGTTAAACGAAAACTCAAGACACAAGATCTCCTAGCTCATTGGGATATTACGTCCCATAATATCCCTATGGTTTGTTCTTTCTGCGAGGTACAACCCGATTCACACAACCATCTATTCTTTGAATGTGTATTTTCAGCTCAGGTATGGTTTGGGGTGACGAGTAAGGCTGGAAATCTGTACTCGTCTTCTTCCTGGGACGTAGTTATGGCTGATGCAATCTCCTTTGCAAAGAAGAGGTCGTTCAAAGCTGTTACTTTTAAACTTCTTCTTGCTGCTACGGTTTATAGTATTTGGAAGGAAAGAAACACACGACTATTTAGTAAGCAAAAGAAGACGACACACCAGGTGATTGAAGATGTCATCTCCAATGTCCGTTTGAAGTTGGCAACTCTCAGGTTCAAGGAAAAAAGTAGCGTTGAAGCTGCTTTGGATATTTGGAAACTGCCACATTCGCTTATGTTAAACACTTAATATTTGCTTGTATTTGCATCTCATTTTGACTAGACTTTAGTTGGTCAAGTAGATGCTAGGTAGATGCTTGGGAGTGGTATGCCACTTGCTATTCTTGTTTGTCTGATGCACAATGGTGCATTTGGTTTGTAATAGTCGATATGATGCTTTGTCATGTCGCCTGAAATTCATTGATTAATATATATTGACAAGGGGTGACGGCCTTCTACCGAAAAAATATATAACTTCTTCAAACCAGTACAATATATAAAGTTACAATTATTTAAACAAATAGACATACCAAATAAATCAAATAACCAATGGTAAAAATCGGATACAATGTACGTTCTAAACAATCAATGACAAGATACTTCCGATTAATGTAGCTCCAAACCCATAAAATGTTGGCAATGTCAATGCACTTGATGCGGATGGACTTGGAGCCGGAGCCATCGTTTGTGGTAGAACGGTGATGACAAGCTTCATGTCCCTCAACTCACAGTGCTTTGCAACACCACAAATGTACCATTTCCTTCCCGGTGTTAGAAGGGGGATGACGTCTCGTCCACTTGTCAAAGTTCCATTGGAAGATGTCACGTCACATTGCTGGAAACCGGTGCCATTAACTTTCATCACATTGTGAGTGCCAGACGCGTAATTGAATACTGTATATAATGGAAAATAAAAGAATTAGTTTAAACAGTTATTCAAGTAAGCTTTAAAAACCGGAACTTAGAAATATAACTATACTTATGTGAGTATGTAACTTAATTACCAAGTTTATCTCCAACCATGAAAATTTTATCCTTGGCCCAATTGCTATAATCATAATCTAGAGTCCATCCACTTGCATCACCTACGATGTATTCGGTTGCCGAAACTGAAGTTGCAAGAACAACAAGTGTCGCCATGAAGATGATTATTGAATGAGAGCAGGCCATTTTCAAAATATTTTTGAGCTTCTAATGAACGTTTGTTTTAGTACTAGAAATTGATTTTTAATTTGCTTTGATACATGAGAAGATGAGATAAAATTAGTTACATGATTGTATGCCTATTTATAAAGTTTTCGAGTGAATGTAGAAAGGCAAATTAAAGTAGGGAACCGGCTATGGACGGTAATACTTATTTTAATTATTTAATTTTCATAATTTTATGTAGCATATGTAACGTGCATTCTACCTATGATAAATTAATTGGAGTATGACTAATTTTTGTAAATACGAAATAAAGGATGATTGCCACAAAGGTGCCGACTTGTAATTCGGCTGACGAATATTTGTACAAAGACAAAGATTTTATTCTTGTACGTGATCACTTTTCATTATTAATTTATTTGTTAGTAGTATAATTACGATATTTGAACAAGTCACATTAGTGTCCAACGCACATTTGTCACTCTTAATTTCAATTCATTGCATCCATCGAAATAGTCGCTAAACTTGTTTTTTGTTCCATCTATTATTAATATTAACAAACGCAGTAGCAAATATGTTTTGTGTTTGCAAAGCTGGTCCTGATGATTCGGATGCTAAGGGCGAGATGGTCGAATATATGCCCATGTTAAAAAAAAGTTAAAACCATTTTTTTTTATCAATAATATCACCGTTTCGTAGCTTATGACTTATGTATCCAAAAACAAGCCCTAAGAAGTGGTTTGAAAACTTCTTTTCTTTCAACTAAAAAAACACTTGGCTTATAATCAGTTTTTTTTTCTTGGAACAAAACTTCTTATTGTTTAGAAAATTTATTTTAATACTTAAAATTGTTATCCTATACAACTAATTTCTCTTTACTCGCACTACAACAAAAATCACCTTCAGTGAGGACGGTCATTTTTTACTTTTAATGACTTTTTACAAGGACAATTTGTCGTCCTTAAGAGTTTTAGTCACTTTAGCTCATTTTTCTTGTAGTGTATACATGTTATAGGTCGGTCATTTGATCACCCTTACAACTGAAAAAAGTTTTAACAAAGCTTATATACAAATTTTAATTAACCTCCTTAGAAATTTTGAATGACCCCAGAAAGAAAAAAAAGCCCAATAAAACTAATAACCCAAAGTAGGTTAACAAGAACCCTCTATCTTCCCCTTCTTAATTCGATCTGATGCTGATTTAAAACATGACATTTTTGTGTTCTCTGGAAACATTATACTGCATAATCATTCGTAATCAATAGCCAAAACAGAGAAATTAAATTAGAATAAACCTTTATTCGAGAGTGCAAATAAAAGGTCTTTTTATTGACAATCCACAAAAGATGTATAGGTAACCTTTTAGTAGGCTAAATACGTTACATAATTTAATTTATAAATGTTTAATGGGTTTTTCACATGTTATATATAAATTTAAAAAATTAGGTCCCCTGTCTCAGATGGTCTTGTCTAAGCTGGCCTTGGTAGTTCTTGCAACAATGACAACGGTGAGTACGAAAGAACATCATTTTAGTTTTCTTGAACTTGGACAATAAGGTCATCATGCCCTGCTATAGAACATGGACTTTACATTACAATTCACCGGAATCGTGGAATTGGAAAGCCAGATCGAGCACTTAAGGTTGCCACAACTGTCGACATACAATCACGCATGTACAAAGTCCAGAACACTAGTTATGAAAGAAAATGAGAGAATTAGCTGTTGGTAACCTTTGATAAAAGAAAATTTTAGAGGTAACCACAACCTTTATTTAGCCGAATATTTGTTGAATAATCCACAACAACACATTCGTTCGTTACCCAATCATACAACTAAAGGGTAATCAAATCCAACTACATACTGCACATGAGCAGGCTAAATTGATTCCCTAATTAGGTAAATAAAAGAGCCTTTTATATATATGAAACATAAAGAAGTGAAAATGAATTTAACAATTCGCGATACAAAAAGAAGTAATTGAAATTCTTTGGACCGCAAGATAGTCATCTAAGCATCGATCAGTTTCCTTCTGTCAACCCTGAATGCTTGGTTATCGTTCACCTGTGTCATGAACCGTTCAACCTAACATTTACATATGTATTGCATCAATTACAGTAAGTGTTTGCAAAAGGTGAAATATATATATCATAATTTTGGAACAAACCTCTGTATAACATAGTTGTTTAACTAAATTTGCAACATCTGCTGTTTTTGCAACCTCGGTCAACAGTGATTGATACTCATCATAACATGTTTCCTGAACCAACCAATACATACATGATGAATCGCATTCATGGTTAGCGTGTAATGAAAAACATGTTCCTTACGGTTCATCAAATGAAATTACACACAAGTACCTGCAGCTGGCGAAGCATTTGAGTAAGATCGTATGTTATTTCTCTCTCGGAATTAACATCTTCATCAAGCTCCTTCTCTAAAGACATAATGTGTTCCCACACATGTTCCGACTTTGTTCTAAGTCTCATGACTTTCGCTTTATACCCCATCTGATCATTCTTCCAGATCTCAAAGGCATATAACAGATTCTAAAAATGAAGATTATTATTTTGTTAATACTCGTAACATGATCTTACAGTCAGTACGTACCCGAAAATGAAAGACAGAAAAGAGTACGTAGTTACCTTTATCGATTGCTTATATTGATATTCGTTTTTGCTAGCTCTTCGCCAATACTCACTGTAGTGCCAACTATCATAAGACGGCATTGGGTCGGGTCCGGTGTACATTTCCCTTGTTATCTTTAAGTCTCTAAGTTTGTCTTGGATTTTCATTTCTTCTTTCCTATTCTTGCTCCCATGTTGGATCCTTTGAGCCATGCTTTTCACCATCCGATATCAATATATATGAAAAATGAAAGAAATACGAGTAATTAATTAATATAATGGATTGAAGTATCGAGACCCCCCCCCCCCCAACCCACACACACAGATATACATATATATATATATATATATATATATATATATATATATATATGAATTACAAAGTATATATATAAAAATATATATATATATATATATATATATATATATATATATATATATATATATATATATATATATATATATATATATATATATATATATATATATATATATATATATATATATATATATATATATATATATATATATATATATATATATATATATATATATATATATATATATATATATATATATATATATATATATATATATATATATATATATATATATATATATATATATATATATATATATATATATATATATATATATATATATATATATATATATATATATATATATATATATATATATATATATATATATATATATATATATATATATATATATATATATATATATATATATATATATATATATATATATATACTTAAAGTATCTAGCATATATATATATATACACACACACACATTTAGAAAAACCATATATATATACATACCAGATCGTTAAGCTCTTGTGTACCACACGATGTCATTCCACCAATCTTTTTTGAAGAAAGAAGTTCTTCCTCAACTTGTTGCAAATATTCCATGTCCATCCGCCCTTTGTTTATCAACCTTTTCTGACAACGTTTTTGATCTGGTCTTATAATAGGTTTAGAATAACGACCAGATGTCAAATATATGACTCCAGTTTTTCTAGGCACTGAATTTATATGATTAGCTGCATATTTATGACGCCACCCGATGATAGACCCATTGTTGGAACATATCAATGACACCAGTTCTAATTTTCGGTTTATCTCGTCTATATCTGCCTGTTATTATCAATTTAGACACATACACAAAACACATGATCAGTAGTTAGTTATATGTGAATTTTCAACACTATATATATATTTGCATAATTAATTAATTAACTGATATAATTAAAGAACAACATGTACGTACACAATTAGGAAGTTTTACGAACCTTTAGCTCTTCCATTTTTTTAGTGATACGATGTCGAGCAGGATTCAACAAGTCATATTTTTGTGATGGGAAGCGAGGAGCAAACCGACAACCCGACCCAATATACATAATACTGTAATTTTTAATTTTCATTAATCATCGATTCTAAACAATAAATCTAATAACCGAGAACCTATATATAACCTACAACTGATCGAACCTTCATATAAATTATAAACTTGTAAAAAAACTGATACGCTATATGGGCCAAAACATAAATTTTCTTAATCAACAAATTGAAGTGTCTAATGATGTTAAAAATGATAGTAAAGATAAGGGCTAATTACTTGGAAAAACACAAGTCATAACCTTTAATCGAGATTGCAAATAGAAGAACGTCCCTGCTGTCTTGTTTCCTTTAGGGTTTTCGTGTATGAGTAGTATGGCGTTCTAAAAGATAATAAAAAAATTGAATTATATGTATTGTTACCATAATTATCGATTTCACGGTTATTCTTATTTTCAGATTAATTAATGAATATTACATATAATTGCAATTTATTTAGCCATTTAAAAAGAAAACAACTTCACAACCCATTAATAACTAATAAGGTAGTTTTTTTTTTTTTATAAAAAACAATCATCTATTAAACCACAAAAAGTTTACAATTTTCCGACTCATGGCTATGACGGACATGCCCGTCATTTACAATCTTCTACTTATGCAATACATCACTTCAAAACCAAAAATACTAAACCTACACAATGTGTCAAGTTCTAAATGTATACAGCAGCAAAAACAACCATTCATCCCATCTTCTGCAACATTGCTAGATCAAAGCACCAAAATTACAACATACCTTATATACCAACACAACTAAACCAATTCCCATGTCTTCTTTAACTCCTCATACGCATTGCACTGTTTGAATCTCAATCTAATAAGTGTCATCTTTATACCTTCCAAAAAATGATCCTTTAATTCATATCTATCAAAATTAAAATCCAACTTTGTTGAAAATCCTATTGTTCCTCTCTTTACATACCCAATAGACACAAGCAGCTAAACAAATCCGTTGTACGATGTTCTGAACAGACTTGGGGCATTTAGACTCAACAAACCATCTAATCATATCCTCCCAAACTATTGGAATCCCATCTCCATTAAATTTCCTCTTAATCTCACTCCATATCCATCTAGTATAATCCCATTCAAAAAATAAATGCTGAACCGAGTCTCTTTGCTCTGTGCAAAACACACACTCTTACGATACCACTCTACTAACCTGTCCCTATTTATAGCCTTCCTCTTAGAGCTAACCATAAAACAAAAGCATGGCTTGGAATACACTGGCTAAACCACACCACATTTGTCCATTGAACTTTGCTACCATCACTTCTAGTATCATTCCATACTCTACCAATAGAGAAATTGACCTCCTCGCCTTTACTACTAATCCACACCACTTTATCCTCTAGTTGTTCATCAAGCTTGGGTACCTCAACTTTTTGTAACGCATTCACAGTACTGGACCAGCTACTAGGCCAAATCCACTTCCCATTTTCAATTACTTCTGCTACTTTTTCCTTTTTACTAAACTTAACATCATCCATCATCCTATCAGTTACACAACTACTCAAAGGTGCTGCACACCACCTATCATGCCACACTAATCATACAGTGCTTTCTAACTATATCTCTAACCTTTAAAATACCTTTCCAACTCCAAGCAGCCTTATCATCAAATTTGACCTCCCAGATAGAACTCCCCTTCAGTCTCTCATTCTCAATCCATTTCACCCATATAGATTGTTTCCTAGTCCAAATATTCCACACATGTTTAGTAAGAAGGGTCTCATTCCAATCAACTAAGGACTTCAAACCCAAACCACCATGATCCTTAGGTTTACAAACTTCTTTCCAAGCAACTTTAGCCTTTCCCCTAATCCCCTCCACACCATAGGAATCCTTTCAGTAGTTTTTCAATTTCTTTTATAGTTGATTTGGGCAGTAAAAAAACCGACGCCCAATAGAGCTGCATAGAAGACAAAACTGATGTAACAAGCTGTAACCGTCCAGCATACGAAAGGAATTTTGTTCTCCAGTCTTTGACTCTTCTTTTGACCTTATCAATCAATTCTGGGCAGTCCTTAGTGCCAAGATTTTTAGTAATTAATGGCACCCCAAGGTATCTAACAGGAAGTTTCCCTTCTTTAAACTGCAATATTTCCAATATTTGATCCTTCACTTCCTGCTTAACATTCCCAAAGAAGATTGAACTTTTCCCGGTATTTGGATATAATCCCGAGCAACTACTAAATTCCTCAATAGCCTTCTTAATATATTGAATAGATTTCAGACTTCCATAGCAAACTGCTAACAAATCGTCAGCAAAGCACATATGAGTAATTTCCATATCCTTACATCCCCAATGATATTTAAACCCTTTAGTCTCCCTAATTTTCCTTTTAAGCATCAAGTTAACACCTCCATAACTAAAGTGAATAAGTATGAAGATAGTGGATCCCCCTGCCTCAAACCTCTTTTTCCTTGGAAAAACCCTTTATGGTCACCATTTACACAAATTTAGCACTTGTTATACATTTCAATATCCACTCACACATCTTATGAAAACCAAATTTCTTCAAAATAGTCTCTAAAAACTCCCAACTCACAGTGTCATATGCCTTTTGAATATCAATTTGCATTGCACACCACTACTTCTGTTATAGTTAATACTCGTATTCTATGGAAAGGATAATGTTCGGAATAAAGAATGACTTGTGTCTGATCTAGGGATGAGCAAAATTACCGAAATACCGAAACCGAACCGGTACCGGTACCGAAAATCGGTACCGATGGGGATTCGGTTTCGGTTTCGGTTTCTAGTTTGGGCCATTTTCGGTTTCGGTACCAAACGGTTCGGTACGGGGAAACCGAAATTTTGTACCGAAAATCATAAAAAGCGTACCTTCAAATTTGCATCTTACTAGCAGAGAAACAATTTTGAAGGTTGACATATACGTAATAATAGTACCCAAAGTTCCAACACAATTATACCTCCAATAAGAACAAGTCACACTAGTTAAATTCAATAAGAGTAACTAATGGAATAAAAAGCTACGTATGGCAGGTCCTGCGCTATTGACTACTAACTATCCTACTACTCACAGCCTCACATGATGCTAATGCATCATTCAAGTTTTTTAAATTAACGTAAGCAAGGAAAAAAAGTAGCCTATCAATTTGGACTTTCCCAGCTAACATCATATACATGATTCCAAGTCCAAAAGATGATTTATTTGCATATAGTTACTTGTCAAAGAAAATGCTCTTGAAAATTTGGTATTGTTCGGTACAAAACCGAAATACCGGTACCGGTACCGAACCTATGTAATCGGTACGGTATTCGGTTCTCACTTTGTCGGTACTAATCGGTTCGGTACGGTTTTCATACCGATCTCATCCCTATTGTCTGACTACTAGTTTTCCAAGCCCATTCTGAATTCTCTTTGTCAAAATCTTACTTATACACTTGTAAATCACATTACAACAAGCTATAGGCCTAAACTCAGAAACCTTATGAGGGGTGACCATTTTAGGAATTAAAGCTATTAAGGTAGCATTAATTTCCCCCATCTCTCCATCATCGTGAAAAAATTCCTTCACAGCTTCACAAACATCATCTTAACTATATGCCATGCTACTTTAAAAAACTTCGCAGTGTAGCCGTCTAGTCCAGGCGCCTTATTGTCATCTATGTCTTCCAACGCACTCCTGATTTCATCTTCTGTAACTTCCCTTATCATACACTCACTATCCAAAGAGCTAACCGTTTTTTGGAACAAACCTTCAGGATTGTGTATATCTTCCACATTGAAAGCAACCCCTAAAATTGTTGAAAGTGCTTAACAAACTGATCAGCCACCTCTTTACCTTCAAACTTTTCACCCCCCTCATTATAGATTGACACAATTTTGCTCCTTTGATTTCTGCCCTTTATAACCTTATGAAAGTATGTTGTATTTCTATCACCCTCATGCATCCAATAAATTTTAGCCTTTTGAAATAACAGTTTCTCTTCGTCCTTGCAAGCCTCCACATACATTTCTAATGCTTTTGCCTGCTCCGCCCTGTAATCAACTCTAAATGGATCGCTGTCAATAAGTTGTTGGATTCTTTGTAGTTCTATCTTACCCTTTTTAACATTCTCAAAAATGTCACCATTCTGCCAATTCAACTTTTTCCTTAAATGGTATTTTAGCCTCTTCAACTTAATACTCAGCTTATGTATACCATTACAACCAGTTGGAATATTCCATTCTTTATCCACAAGCTCCTTAAATCCTACCTTATCGGTAGTATAATTAGCAAACCTGAATGGTTTTCTAACTTTCAGTTGGCTAGTAGGAAAAGTGACTAAAGGAGGACAATGATCAGATACCAATTGGGGCATAAAGATGGTATTTGCATTAGGGAACTGTTCAATAAACTCATCATTACACAAAACTCTATCCAACTTTTTCAAAATACCCGTTCTCGGGTTTTTCATGCATTGTGTCCAGGTATAATTCATTCCTGAACTGCTCAAGTCTTCCACTTCAATGTCAGTAACACATTCAAAAAACTCACTCATGTCTGCAGTCATAAAAGATGCTCCAGAAGTACTCTCCCCCACTTTTAAAGTTACATTAAAATCACCTAATATCAGCAAGGGAATTTATTACCACTCTCTTATGCTTACCCAGTTCATTCCATAAATGCCTTCTCTCCTTACCCTTATTCTCAGCATAAACCACAGAAACATACATATGCCTTTTACTTGCCACATTCTCTACAAAACATAGTAACGTCTGCCCCATTTTACTCACACACATTATTCTAACAGTGTTTGTATCCCATCCCAAAATAATTCTACATCCTCTTTTACTTTCATTCATGTTAGAAACCCAATCCCAGTTTCTAAAAGTATTTTTGCAAATTTTTTCAAGACTTTTTTCTTTTATATGGGTTTCAATAACTGCACAAATACTTAATCCCTCATTCTTTATAATGTCTCTAACCTCCTTCTGCTTAGACAGCTCATTTACCCTCTAACATTCCACATAGCTAACTTCAGATCCATTATATAATATTTTTTTCCCATGTGCATCCTTATTATGCACAGTATTACCAGCATTCTCTGTTCCATATTCATTTGTTGTGACAAACTTGGCTATACTACTCTCATCCTCTTCAACTTCACTTCCATTTTTATGGCTAATATCATATTCCTCATTATTATATACCTCCTTCCATTTCTGTTTGAAAATCTTCAGCTCTGACTCTGTCCATTTTCCTAAAACTTCAATCCCCGGAACTTCTTTCTTATCAATATACTTATCAATTTCTATACCAATATCCATTCTGCTATCCACTTTCTCTTGTTTATCCTTAGTATTACTCATATGCTCATTCGTCATATCACTCACCTGCTCAACATTATTCCCATTTGCAACCTTAAGATCTTTATCATTCTTATCCCCTTCCTCACTTTCCTCATTTTGCAAGCTTGTATACCTGTTATAACTCTATTATCACCCTTCCTTTGGTAATAGCTCTTATTCTTATTGACCCATACATTTGCTTGTCTTCTTTTATAGTTAACCTGCACAAAACCATTCTGTTTGACCACTTTTTGTTGATCCCCTTGCTTATCACTTATCTTCTCTTCATTTTGGGCGATCACTTGTTCCTCTACTACAGTTTTCTCTCTTACCATACACCCCTCATAACTATGTCCAAACACCCCACAATGCTAACACACTACAGGTTTCCACACATACTCCACATTAACATACTTAACATGTTTTACCAGATTGTTACTATCTGTGTAGTTTATTTCAATCTCCTCAACAAAACCCTTTTTAGCTTCAATTTCATAGTACTCTAGCATATCCAGCACCTCCAGTTCCATTGTGGCACATATTTGCAGTAATTTGATCCATCATTAAAGGTTTACCTACCCTACTAGCAAGGGCACTCAACCCTTTAACACTCCATGCTTCCAATGGTACATTACACATCCTAATCCAAAAGGAATCTTAGGGTTCGGTCATATCAATACTCACATCAGGGTTCCATTTTTGGATTATTAATGGTTTACTATTGATCATCCAGGGGCCATTTTCAACCAAAAAATCCAGATCATCTTCCTTACTGAATTTAAAAGAATACCCCATTATTATTTGAATACACCTCAATTAACCATATTTTTCCAATCCTCATAATGTTGTATTCATTTCACCAAAGTCATTTTATATCCACAAATGTCCACAAATTGTTTTATTTCATCTCTTACTACCCTCATTGACCAATTCTTCATCAAAAATAACTACTTCCCTTCCCTCATTATTCATTTCAGTTGCCACAAACACCAATTTCTTGTCAATCTCTACAGATTTGCCCTTTATTTTGTTGTTTGCTCGTGGAATTTTGATTCGACATTTTAGAGACATTCACTACAACAAACCGATGGGATTGTTTAGAAATCAAGGATTTACAATAGATAATATTTTTTAAAGTAAAACCTCAGTGGTATCTCAGTCCTCCCATGAGGGTCTTGGGCCTGGGGAGACCCAGGTTCGAATCCTGAGGGGGCAAGGTTTACTCCTATTTATCGTCGTGCCATTTGGCGGATTAATAGGAGGTTTTCCTCCCTCCGTGGTTCCCTGAAATTCGAATGGCATCCTGCCCGAAGGACGTAGGGGCCGATAAGTGGGACGAACAGGCTCTGACCATTCGAACGTTCAAAAAAAAAATAATGATTTAATAATTAAGAACTTAATGCATTCAGTCAAATTTCATGTTTCTTTTTTGACTTAATAAACAAAAATAACCGTCAATTACCTATTTTTTACTTAATACATACAAACATTATTTATACATTCAGTCAATTAATACATTCAGCACTTAATAACTAAGAAAAAAAACGGTCCTTGTATAAGTTTATTTAGTAGGTACAATTAAAAAGTTTTGGCTTGAATATATAAAGTCTACTATAACTTTCAGATTTCAAAACTTCAGGATTAAACACATATCGAATGAAAGGCAATACTACCATACTTCTATTGAAACTTTGCATTCTGTAACACCCCAACAAGGCGGAAATATGGGGCATTAAAAGAAAGCTCAGCACGACATGGAAATTATGTAGAGACAACACTAAATGCAATAAGGATTGGACATTTCCATTCACAAATCAATTCAAAATACAAGTATCGGATCAAATAAATGCACAAGGAGCACAACACCATCAATAGTTTACAAAAGATAGATCAAATGATGGCTAACGATCCTAGGCATAACCCATAGACGGGAGCAATGAATCACGGATCCATAATAAGTCCAATCCAATCCTAAAGCAAGCATGCAATCATCCATCACGTCTTTGATTAACTTGATTACCTGAAAAGTGTACTAAAATGCGTCAACATAAAGTTGGTGAGTTCGTAGGTTTTGACTATAAGAAACAAGTGTCGGGATAAAAACCGTTTAACCTTGATTAGATCATAAAATGATCACATAACCTTGATACGAACATATAACCTTGATTAAATCATCAAACGATCACATAACGAACTTGTAACCTTGGTTAAATAACCAAACGATCATATAACGAACATAACGAACATATAACCTTGATTCGATCATTAAACAATCATAAAGCCTTGATTTAGTAATTAAACGATCATACGACCTTGATACGATAATTAAACGAACATATAACGATCATATAAGCATAAACGAACATAAGTACACTTTTCACCCCAAAATCATACAAGGTAAGGGGATACGAACTCACCTTCGTCGAGCTAAAGCAAGTTAAAGTCAAACTACAAACGTTCAATGACCGCTTCGTGTGCACCACCTATCAAGTACACATATTACAATCACAAGTCAAACCCTAATCGGAGCTTAAGGGTAAATCAACTTTGGATAACAATCGGGACTCGATTTAGTCATGTCATAACCCTCAAACGTCTTAATGGCTCTACCGAACATAAACAAGGACACTTTGACACGACATTTTTAGAAATGGAGATGGATTCACCCCAAATGGATGATACCATGAGAAAGTAGACTCTCATACGATTCCAACGATAGGTCATACGCCTAAAACGGACTTACGGTTCAAAAGTTATTAACGTTTGAAAACTGACGCGCGAAACAGGAAAACTCGCGACGTGAGGAGTCAAGCTCGCGGCGCGAGGTGCACAGGCCACTCACGGCGCGAGTGCCCAGGCTAGCGGCGCGAGAAATTCCTCTGACTGGGAGGACTCAACCTTGTGACGCGAGGAGACCCAGTCGCGGCGCGAGAAGCTGCAGTTCTGCACATTTACAACTCAAACACGACCCAAAATGCTACAAAACCTCATTTTTGACTTAGGAATCGATCTAGGAAGGTTCAAGACACATTTTGAAGCATAAACAAACATCATTTGACATGAATAAACAAAACCCATTGCATGAATTCGATTCCTAACCTCAAACCTAGCTCAAATTCGCTCGAATCCAACCCAAGAACATTCAAAAACCCTAATTCAACCTAAAAACCAATTTGATGATTTCTTGAACTTGTTTTGAACATAAATAAGTATAATTTAACATAACCCACCTAAGAATTTCGATCTAAGACACATATCCAAGCATGAATTCGGTCAAGAACACAACCAAGGCTCATAAACCCTAATTTGACCCAAAATGAGTTTTGACCCGAATTTGACCAAGATTTCATGTTATTTGACTTGATGACATGTTTATATACATAAAATGATGATTTTAGGATAGATTTAACTTACCAAAAATTCCAACAAAAGCCAAATCCGAATTTGACCCGAAAAGGAAGAATTCTTGCACTTTGATGAACCCAACTTTTGATATGATACTAAGATATGATGAAGATGAAAAGCCCTAACAAATTCTTGCTTGAAACATTTGTGAGTCCCAAATATAAAGACGAATGACTAAACCCGACTGGCAAGTACAACTAATCTTGATGGACAAGTTTAGTTTACGATCCAGATATGGATAACAAGAAACAAATGACAATATGAATTAATGCAAGAATAAATGGCAGAAACTATATAAAGATATATATAAATATAATCAAGTATGTAGCATTGAGACGTTGTTTTCTAATGTATTTGATTTATTGATGTATAAACAAATACAAGGATTGTTGCGGAACAAAGATAAACACCAAAGTGTAACTATCTAAACAATCCCGAAATACAAGTGATCAAGATGACTTGGAAATACTCGTAAGTTTTGCTTAGAGTATATCTCACAAGTTGCAATGCAATAGTTCAAGCAATTTGCAAGATGTGAGAAGACTTTGTATTTATAGACAAAGTTCATGATGACATGGACAATGTCGTACAAATGTGGTTGTGAGCATTTAAGGAATTAAACCATAATTCCTTACATGCTGCACAGGAAGCGTATATAAGTCACTTGATGTGACTTATAGTACTAGGTTCCTAACCTATACTTTGTACCTTTTATTAATAGATAATTCTATTAACTGGATAAAGGTGTAAAGTAAAAGTCTTCCTCGTAATCAGTGTAAAGTGTTGTAAGTACTTTATCACTGAGATGCTTCAGTCTTCGATCTGGTAGAATCACTCTGATGCTCGCTTCTGAGATGATTCTCTTCTTCAGACTTCAGTCTTTGACTTCATTCTGAATGGTATTCTGATACGTAGATCTGAACTGAAGTGAAGCTTCAGTGAAGGAGTTCTGAATTCTGAGGCATCTCAGAATTCTGAAGTAATGTCTTCACTAAACTTCAAGCTATTTCTGAACAAATTATACATGGTCGATTCTCGACCTAACAAATTCCCCCTATTTGTTCTGAAATAGTGCATGCATCTCAGACTTCTATCTATACATGTTTGTAAGTCTGAAATGCAAGTTTTTGTTTAAGTTGTAAAAATTTCTTAAGTACATCTTATAGATCATTGATGTCTCAGAATTTTACTTGTGTTTTTCTAACTTAAACCTATCATCTACTTATTTGTCACAATTTGCAACTTATATATTACACACTGAAATGAAAGTTACAAATGTAAATATTTACAAGTACATGATAATTCTGAATAGAAAACTACTTCTTGGCAGGCCTTGAACCAGAAGGTGCCTCAGTAGGTTTTCTCTTCAGTGGAGACTGATCCTTTTTGCCAAACAGCCTTGCTTCAATTTCCACCTTGGCTTGCATCTTTTGCTGAATTCTTGCTAACCATGCACCAGTCAAGGCAGACTTAGGCTTTCCTTTAAGAACTTGGATCATCTCCCTGTGCTCAGATATGCCAAATTCATGAACTGAAACCTGGGAGTATTCTTCAGTAGCCCTTCCTTCTCTTTTCACAACCAAATCGAACAGCTTCAATCCATCAGCCTTAATAACTTCAATATCAACAATTCTGGCCTGATGTGATCGATGAGTCATGTAATGATCATACTGGTCCTTCTCATGTTTTCTTTGGAGCTCAGCAGCATCATCAGAAATTGGTTTGATTGAAGTGTGGACAACATCACGAGAATCTTTCTTTCCAGTCCTTGTTCCAGTTCTGGGCTTTGTTGGTGGCCTGAACAACTCCCTCTCTACATTCTGAACTCCAGCCAGAATCTCCTTCTTCTTTCTGGCCATTTCCATTTCTCTGTTTTTCACTAAGTCTTGGATGGACATTTTGAAGGTGAGATGGTCCAGCTTTTGTTCTAGAGGAGAGTAGTTCACCCCATACTCGTAATCCAACATATCTTTCACAGCCTTCTGCACTCTTGGGTCATGTTTGATTTTCTGAAATCGTTCAAGTGATAGACCCAGAGATGCAGCATCAATATGATCTAGGGTTCCCATGCTTTGGTGCTGAACCCTTTCCCTTTCCTTGTTTTCACTCCACATTATGAATTGGTTAGAGACTTGCTTCTGCAAAGTCTCTAACTTCTTGCTATCAGCATTAGGATCGTGGAGTGGATAACCTTGTTCATCAACATTTTCTCCAACAACCAGTCCAGTACCCTTAACAACCTTCTTTGGTTCCTCTGCTTCCTTGGCCTTGCCTTTTCCTTTATCTTTCTTTTCAACACCAGAAGTCTGAACTTGTTCCCCCTGAACTGAGGCACTTTCAGAAGGTACCTCAGCTTGCTTCTTGGTTGCATGAATCATTTCTTGTGTACTGGCCAGCAACCCAAGAGGCACACCACTTCCCCCTTTGGAAATCTCTGCAGGCATTTTAGCATAAAGATCCAGAGTAGTTTTAAGTGCCTGCAAAGGTTTCCAACTTTGTTGTTCGAGACATTCACAAATGCCTTTAGCCATGGTAGCAAACTGAGCCTTTAGTCTGAAAGACGAACTAAGGTTCAGTGCTTCTTGATCTTTCAAATCTTTAAGCATCTTTCTGTCTTCTTCAGTGAAGGATGCAGGGGGAGGAGGAGCAGTGACAGGTTCTTTCTTCAGAAGAGTTAAGATTTCTTCCAATTGCTTAGACTGATTCTGAACTGCACCTTCAAGCATAGAAACTGAGCTTTTTACTTCATTAACAGCTCTTTCCACTTTATCATTTGTATTCTTGGTCAGTTCAGCAATCATCAACCTAACTTCTTCACCAACTTTCTGATAGACAGACTCTGAAATCTGAGCAGCAATATTCTGAGATAGCTCAGACTTCAGATCTTCCACTATACTTGCACTGACAGAAGCCCCAAGTTCTTTTTCATTAATGCTTGGCTTCTGAACCAGCTCATGTACTTCATTACCAACAGCCATGACCTCTTGCTTCAACAAATCAACCCCAGATGTCAAGTTCGCAACAACTGAAGCTTGAACATCTCTCTTGGTCAATCTGAAGGCTTCTCTGATTGCAGAGCTCACCTTATTGCATGTCATCACCAGCTCATTCAATTTCCCAACCACTAGCCCTTCATTCCCTGCAACTTTGGTCAGCTCAGTTCCGAGGAACATCTGAGCACCTTTCATGTCAGCCAATGAGCTAGTGTTGGCAGTTAGAGAACTGGTTAAGTCCTCCACCCTATGAATAAGGCCTTGGACTTCGGTTTGGTTTCTCTCTAACTGTGCTTCTATATTGAAAGGAGGTGGGGGTTGTGCAGAAGCAGGAGCCACAAAGGGTAAACTACCCAGCCCTTGTAAAACTTTGTTCATTTGAACATCTGTAGGACTCTCAGATTCAGTCTCAGAATCTAGATCCTTTTCTGAAGGGACATCATAATTGATTGGTGGTGGTACATTGTAAATTTGTGGGTGTAGAAAGTGAAGTGAAGGAGTGAAAGATGGATCGGTTACGTATGCGGGATTGGTGCCTGGTGGAAAGATAGGATTTTGGTGAGATGGTGGTGGTGGTACATAAGGTTCATTGATTTGTTGGATTTCTGGGGGAGGAGGTGGGGCGTTTGCGAGGATGGGGGCTGGCTCAGAATCGGATTGATTCGCCTCCAATAAGCCCTCGTCAAACTCAAATTCAGCAAGAGAATCAAGATTCTCCTGAAGTGGCTCATCGTCATCCCAGAAGGCATTCACTTGTGCGATCTGGTCAGATATGCCCTGGTTTGGGTCACTAGTACCCTCACCAGATTCTGGTTCAACAGCTGCTTCAGCAGTTGCATCGTCACCAGAATTAGAGATTTCAATAGTAGGCACACTAACGGGTCCCACATTCTTTTGTGGCCCACTTAGTGTCCTTTCTGGGCCAGCTAGTGTGGCTGTACCAGTTTTAGAAAATACCTGAATCATAGCAGAGGAGAGTTCTGGTTCATCTCCAGTAATTGTTGCCTTCGAGAAATCCCTGCTATATTCTGGTACAGAAGCTTCTGGTCCAGCTTCATCATAAGCATCACCAAGTATATCTTTGAAGCATAAGCTTAAAAACCTTGGAAATGCAATATGTAGACTTCTCTTCCCCTTTAATTTTGTAATCAACTGAGAGAAGAGGATCTCAGCGAAGTCTACTTGCACTCCATTCCAGATATAATACCCCATTTCAACTTGGGGTAGTGAGAGTTGGTCCAACCCTCCATGGTTGCCACCAAGACTCTCCACTATTTGAGTCCAGAAGAACCTCCAACATGTACCAAAACCAGACATGAAAATATGTCCAGAGGTCTTCAAGTTACCATTTTCATCCTCCATGTCACCATGACCAGTGGCGACCAAAACCTCCCTAAAATTGACTCCTTTGAGTCTTTTCTCGAACACCTGGGGAGGTTTGAGGTAGTTCAGATGAAGGGAAGTTCTGAACCCCTCGAGGGTGATGACACACTTCTTTGTGCCCTCATTTAGAGTGAAGGATATAGATTGTTCATCCTTACTCACCACTGCTGAATACCAGAATTCAAGCAAGTATCGATGATACATTGCTTGCGGATTGGCGGTCATCGCATAATGGAAGGGGGATTGCTCCCAAAATTTGTTGATTCTTCCCATTAAGGATGTGGTATGTATATTCAATTGAGCCAAAAAGTTGCTCATATTGAATCGGATTTGAGATGCAGTGAAGGTCTTAGGCCATATGGCAGAAGTTTTCACATCACTTGATGGAATATATTCAAATGTTATGAGTGATTTATGTGAAGATGAAGATGATTTAGCCATTTGAGATTTGAAAATGAAAGTGAAAGAAAGAAGGTGAAAAGGGAATATGAAGAGTTATGAATTTAGAGAGTAAATAAGAGAGAGATTGATGATTAGAGAGTAAATGAAACGAAGTAAATGAAAGAATGAATAAGGAATTTGTATTTAAGATGGAACAAAAAGGATTTTTCCAATTTAAAACAATTTCTGGGGTCACGTCCGCATTTAATGCAGAGACGTTTGAGGGACCCCACCCTGTACACTTTTTCATAAAAAGTACTCATTTTCTTCTCTTTTTACGGCGCCACTTGTGTGATACATAAGCATGACCAATGCTAGGTTAAAGGCCTAGTATGCAGTATGCCACGTGTACACACAATTGGCCAAGTATCAAAAAAAAATATCTTGAAAAGATTTTTGTATTTCAGTGATGACAAAACAAATTCTGAGCATGGTCAGTTTCAGAAAAATCTGAACCATCTCAGTCATTAAAATTCAACTGAAATATTTTGATATTCTGAAGTGCTTCAGTTAAATACATTTTTCTGAGCAAAAGGTTCCCCCTCAGAAAGAAGGTTTATTTTATAGTTTGAAAAATGTTAACATTCCCCCTGAAGTGATGATCCATGAATTAATAAGTGCCAAGATAGTATCACTAAGGCGTTCGATAGCTAGGCGAGCAAAAATTACATGGATCGCTCAGACTAGTGAACCAGATCAGTGTCACTGAGGCGTTCATAACAAGATTACCAGTCTAAGGATTTAACATACCCAACTCACTGATTAGATGTTTAAAGGTTTTGACATCTAAGGGTTTTGTGAAAACATCAGCGAGTTGCTTATCAGTGGGAATAAAGTGCAATTCAATATCTCCTTTCAGAATATGATCACGAATGAAATGATACCTGAGATCGATGTGCTTGGTTTTCGAGTGCATTACAGGATTGTGAGATATGGCAATGGCACTGGTGTTATCACAAAAGATTGGAGTCTTTGTGTAAGTAACACCATAATCAGTCAGCTGGTTCTTCATCCATAGAATCTGAGCACAACAACTCGCTGCAGAGATGTACTCAGCTTCTGCAGTGGATAGTGATACTGCAGTCTGCTTCTTACTAGTCCAGCTTACTAATTTGCCACCAAGGAAATGACACCCACCAGTGGTACTTTTCCTGTCTATCTTGCAACCTGCATGATCAGAATCTGAATAACCCATTAGATCTAGACTGGAGCCTTTGGGATACCAAAGACCCAATCTGGGGACACCCTTAAGGTATCTGAAGATCCTTTTAACAGCATTTGCATGTGCTTCTCTGGGATCAGACTGAAATCTAGCACAAAGGCATGTTGCAAACATTATGTCTGGTCTACTTGCAGTTAAATACATCAGTGAACCAACCATACCTCGATATTTTGTTTGGTCCACTGGTTTTCCATGTGGATCAGAATCCAAAGTTAGTGGAGCAGAAATAGGAGTATCTTTTGATGAGACTGAATCAAATTGATATTTCTTTAGTAAATCTCTAACATATTTTTCCTGGTTTATGAAGATACCATCTTCAGTTTGTTTTACTTGAAGTCCCAGAAAATATGTTAGTTCTCCCATCATACTCATTTCATACTCAGAAGACATGATTTTCGAAAAGTTTTTACACATCTTCTCATTAGTAGAACCAAACACAATATCATCAACATAAATTTGTACTAAAAGAATATCACTTTTATCATGCAATATGAATAAAGTTTTATCTATAGCACCTCGTTTAAAACCATTTTTAAGAAGATGTTTAGTAAGAGTATCATACCAGGCTCTAGGTGCTTGTCTCAGACCATATAAGGCTTTGTTCAGTCTGTACACCCAATGTGGTTTTTCTTCATTGATGAACCCTGGTGGTTGATGCACATACACAACTTCTTCTAGATCGCCATTCAGAAATGCACTTTTGACATCCATTTGATAGACTTTAAATTGATGATGAGCTGCAAAAGCTAAGAAAATTCTGATAGCTTCAAGTCTAGCAACTGGTGCAAAAGTTTCATCAAAATCTATTCCCTCTTCTTGTGCATATCCCTTTGCAACAAGTCTAGCTTTGTTTCTAATGACGTGACCATCTTCGTCCATCTTGTTTCTGAAGACCCATCTTGTCCCAATTGGTTCCTTCTTTAGGTTACTGGGACAAGGAACGAGTTCCCATACATCGTTTCTTTTAAACTGGTTGAGCTCATCTTGCATGGCTTCAACCCAGCTTGGGTCCTTCATAGCCTCGTCAATCTTCTTGGGTTCAATTAGAGATAAGAAACTGACGTTTAAGCATTGATCGCTTGTGGCTCTTCTGGTCTGAACCCCACTAGTGGAATTCCCAATGATTTGCTCGATAGGATGTGCTTTAGTCCACTTAGTGTATTGACCAGGGTGAGAAATGATATCAGTGCAAGAATTTCTCTGAGTAACTTCTGGAGGAGCTTCAGAAAATACATCTTCAGCTTCTTCTTCTTCCTGCATATCATGACTTGCATCATGAAATTCTTCAGATTGATGTTGCTCAGTGGAATCTGATATCATGGGTGTAGCAGCATATACATCTGATCCAATAGTTAGTTCAGAAGGTAGTTTGAAACTAACTGGGGGATAGAATGGAATGTTGCTTTGCTTGTTTCTTTCTGGTTCTGAACGGAGATGTTCAGAAACATGTTCAGGTGACTGATCAGATTCTGCAATAGGATCAGAATCACCAAAACTGATTGGACTTTCTGAGGGTGGTTCAGAAATGGAATTTTTAAAGATTGCAGAGTTGGATTCATCAAAGGTAACATGAATTGACTCATCAACCTTTTCAAGTCTCTTGTTAAAGACTCTAAAGGCTTTGCGATTTGATGAATATCCTAGGAAGTACCCTTCATCAGCTTTTGCATCGAATTTTCCAAGCTGATTAGAGTTATTCAGAATGTATACTGGACACCCAAATACATGGAAGTATCCAATATTAGGCTTTCTATTTCTGAGTACTTCATAGGAGGTCTTCTTATGTCTTTTGACATAGATAGATCTGTTCTGAGTGTAGCAAGCAGTTGCAACAGCTTCAGCCCAGAAATTCTTGGGAAGACCAGATTCATTCAGCATACTTCTGGCAGCTTCAATCAGCGTACGATTCTTTCTTTCTACAACACCATTCTGCTCTGGTGTGTGTGCTGAGGAGAAGTTCTGAGATATGCCAGTTTCAGTGCAGAAGGACTCCAGAGTGGCATTTCTGAATTCAGTGCCATTGTCACTTCTGAGCTGACAAACTTTTCGCTTGTACTTGAGCTCAATTTGTTTGATGAGAGCAATGATTTCAGCAGCAGCTTCACTCTTAGACTTGAGGAAAATCACCCAGCAATATCTTGAATATTCATCTACAACGACAAGGGTGTACTTCTTTCCTGCTCTGGTCTGAACGTTCACTGGTCCAAAAAGGTCCATGTGAAGCAAGTGAAGAGGTTCAGTTATACTAAAGCTTTGCTTAGTTTTGAATGAAGCTCTTTCTGCTTGCCCATTTCACAACCTGGACATGGCTTGTCTTTGTTGAAAGACATAGAGGGTATCCCATCAACAAGTTGTTTTCTTGACAACTTATTAATGTTTTTGAAGTTCAGATGGGATAATCTCTTGTGCCACAACCAGTTTGTGTCTTCATCAGCCTTTGTGTAGAAACATTGTTCAGAGATAGATGGATTCATATCAATGACATAAATGTTTCCCTTCCTTGGTGCAACCAGTACTACCTTTCCATCTCTGTTGAATATGGTGCCTTGTGAGATATCAAATAAAACCTTGAAGCCATCATCACAAAGTTGACTGACACTGATCAGGTTATATTTCAAACCATTCACATATGCAACTCGTGTGAATTTGACTTGACCATTATTCACCACACCATATCCCTCAGTTTTTCCATTTCCATCATTTCCAAAAACAATTGAGGGCCCTTCTTGCACCCTATATTCCTCCAGCAGGGTTTGATAACCAGTCATGGTTCGGCCAGCAGCACTGTCCAGAAACCATATGTTCTTCTTTCGGTCTCCCTGCACACAATCAAAGATTAGTTCTTTTTGGGAACCCATCTTTGGATGGGTTCACTAGACTCTCCCTTAGCAGTCTCAGATTTCTTTGGTATATGTGGAACTGAAGGGTCAAATGGGATTTCAGTCATTATCTCAGTTGACACAAAAGTTGTTGGTTTGATGGGATGCTCAACCTTTTTCTTCTCAGATTTTTGCTTGATTTTCTTAGAAAAAGGTTTTGCATTTTGTTTAGGTTGAAGAGGTGTGGTTTCAACATTTTTTAAACGTGCATTACAACTCTGCACTTGTCTAGCCAATAGTTGAAATTGACTTTCTAACCTTAACAACATAGATTCTTCATTAGACACCTGAGCCTTACCAGAATCTGAGGTAGAGGGCTCAGTGGGGGAGACAGTTTTCTTCTTCTTTAGTCCTTTTGGAACCTTAGAAGAAGTCTGAGGAGATGGCTTTTTGGTTTTAGCCTTCTTTTCTGAACCAGTTGTCTGAGCTGTTTCAGAATTTCCCTCAGATTGTTCCTTGACCTTATTAGTTACAATTTTTTGTTTGCCAACTTTAGGAAAAGTAATTTCCGGTTTCATTTCTTTTGGAAGTGCATCTAAATCAGTGATTATAGATGCCATGTGAAGATCACCAGATTCATATGCTGTTTTTTGATTTGCAAAAGTGTTTTTAATTGCAGCATCTGGTTTTGGTGCACTCATCCAAGATTTGATTATTTTTTGTTCTTTTTCAAGGATGGTTTTTAGTTCTTCTTTTTCCAACTCTAAAGTGGCAACCATTGATTGATAACTTTTTAGGGCCAGATGAACATCTTTCAGTTCTTTTAATCTGGCCTGACTGGCGTTCAGTTCAGAAGTATTATTTTCAAACATTTTTAGGCTTTCTGAACGCACTGTCTCAACAAAAGAGATGTCAGCCTCTAAAAGAACCAAAAGGTCCAGTTTGTGTTCCTCATCTTTTTCATAGCCAAAATTACTGACCTTTTTCATCACTATATCCACCCAGCGGCCAGATTCAACATCAGTTTTGACCAAATGACCTTGGTCTTCTTGTGCCATGAAACACATATCCCTAACTTCCTCCTCATCATCAGATGATTCATCGGAGTCTTCCCACTTTTCAGTCTTGGCAATCATGCAACTGTTGCTCGAGTTGTCTTGTGCCAAAAGAGCCATATGAGCCTTCAACTTCTTGTATTTGGCCTTATAGCTGTCATCAAACTTCTGAAAAATAGAATGGTTAGGAGCAGATTGTGATGATGAAGGTTGACTAGATCTGCATTCCTTCATGAAATGTCCTTTCTTGCCGCATTTAAAGCATTCAAGATTAGACTTATCAATAGAAGCACTGGAAGCAAAAGGTTTGCCAGATCGATTTGATTTGGCCTTAAAACGATTGAACGTTTTAGCCAGCATGGCAACCAGATCATCATTGTCATCCTCATCACAATCATGAGTGACATTAGCAGAGACACCAGTTTTTAACATTTGAGAAACCATCTTCTTCATTGAGTCAAAAATATCACTCTCAGAAGATAGTAGAGCAGTGCTTTGTGGTTCAGAATACTGAACCGTACCAGAACTTGTCGAAACATGGTTCTTGGCATCCTGCTCAGCCAAAGCTCTTTCAGCTTTGTTCTCCTCAGTATACCTAAATGCTCCATAAAGGGAAGCAAGAGTATGACTGTGTAATGTTTTGCCTTGTCTCAAGACCAAGATTAGATTTTCCCATTTTGAAGGTAAAATGTCACAAAACTTTTCTAACAAAATTTCTTTGTCTTTGGTTACACCTAGGGCTTTCAGTTGGTTTACCATATTTGTAAACCTAATGTAAGTTTGGGTTAAAGACTCCCCAGGTATAGCAAAGAAAGACTCATATCTTTTGTTTAAAGCAACTTTTCTTGTGACAATTGTCTCATTAGTGCCTTCAAACTGTGTCAGTAGTTCCGCCCACATTAATTTAGAATTATCGAGTAAAACAAGAGTGGGCATAAGGGTTTCTGGAACTGCGTATAAAATCATATTTTGTAACTTAGTATCCAAGTCAACAAGTCTATGATCTTCCTCTGACCAATGATCCTTCTCCTTAGGTGACTGCCTAGGAGTCCCATCGGCATTTCTGACGACAGTTGACGCATTCATAGGGACAAAGGGTCCATCTTTTAAATGTCTGGTAAATGTCTCTCAACACCAGCAATATACTTAAGTAAGCACGCTTTCCATGTTTGAAAGTTTTCACTGTTCCCATCAAACTTGGGAACAGGATTAGTTGGAAAGTGTACGTGAACATTGTGTGAGGGTATATTGTTGTTGATGACAGGGGGTGGGGTAGCATTATTAGGGTCAGGTCCTTGTTCAAAGTCAGTCATCTTAGCAGATCAAAGGTTAAAGAATTGTAGTAATTCAACCTTGCTGCTCTGATACCAATTGTGAGTCCCAAATATAAAGACGAATGACTAAACCCGACTGGCAAGTACAACTAATCTTGATGGACAAGTTAGTTTACGATCCAGATATGGATAACAAGAAACAAATGACAATATGAATTAATGCAAGAATAAATGGCAGAAACTATATAAAGATATATAAACTAGAGTTAATTACATTTTTCGTCCCTGTGGTTTGCCCCACTTTCACAGACCGTCCCTGAGTATCCGAAATTACACGTTTCGTCCCTATGTATGGAATTCTGTTAACAAGTTTGGTCCACGACCCAAACGTCCGTTAAAAAAAGGGTCACGTGAGTTGCACGCAGAGGGTAAAATGGTCAGAAATTTTTACAGGGACCAAAAGTGTAAGTTCTCTCTTGTTTTCAATGCCATTCCTGTAAGTTTCATTGTGATATCAACAAGTTAAACAAAAACTGGAAATTGCCAACTAATATTAAACAAATTCATTGTAATCAATCTTTCTGACCTAGAAGCCGAACCAAATCGGCTTCTCGTTTGGCTCGAACAAGTAGCCAAGATCCACCGTCTTTCTCCAAAACCCCAAAACCCACTTTCATTACAAGATTTGCTTCTTCTTTCCCCTTCCCCTGCTAAAAAATCAAGAACCCGACTTGACGGATTCGATGAGGGTTCTGACCCACATGGCTCTCGTAGACGGTGCAAGAACCGGTTTGTTAATCTGGGTTCGCCTCGAAATGTTAGGAGATCGAGGAGACGAATTGAACTAGAGATTCGAGAAGATAAAGAATTGGTTTTGGCTGATGATCTGGTTGGTAGTAATAATAAGGTTAAGAAAAGGAGACATAGTGGAAGATCGAAAAAGGATAAATCGAGTTCCTGTCACTCCATTCCTTCCCCAAGTAAGAAAGATTGAATCTTTTTCCCGTTTTGATTTTGGGTTCTTTTGGGTTCTTGTTTATCTTGAATCTTTAATGTGTTGTGATTTACAGAAGGAAACGAGGATGAGGATTATGGGCAGAGTTTTGATCGAATCGGGTTACTGGTAAATGATCTGATAATGTGGAATGATGTTGCAAAATCCACACTTTGGTTCGGGTTTGGGTCACTTTGTTTCTTATCATCCTGTTTTACATCAGGCATTAGTTTTAGGTAAGTAGTCTTCTGCGGTTCTGCCCTCTTTAGATTTTTATGAAAATTCGTGTTTAAAGGCTTTTACAATGTGTTGATATTTGTTTTCAGCATGCTTTCTTTGATATCTCAATTGGGCCTTTTGTGTTTGGGTGTTTCATTCTTCTCAAATATGATTGCTCAAAGGTCAGAAAGATTGATTACAATGAATTTGTTTAATATTAGTTGGCAATTTCCAGTTTTTGTTTAACTTGTTGATATCACAATGAAACTTACAGGAATGGCATTGAAAACAAGAGAGAACTTACACTTTTGGTCCCTGTAAAAATTTCTGACCATTTTACCCTCTGCGTGCAACTCACGTGACCCTTTTTTAACGGACGTTTGGGTCGTGGACCAAACTTGTTAACAGAATTCCATACATAGGGACGAAACGTGTAATTTCGGATACTCAGGGACGGTCTGTGAAAGTGGGGCAAACCACAGGGACGAAAAATGTAATTAACTCTATAAATATAATCAAGTATGTAGCATTGAGACACGTTGTTTTCTAATGTATTTGATTTATTGATGTATAAACAAATACAAGGATTGTTGCGGAACAAAGATAAACACCAAAGTGTAACTATCTAAACAATCCCGAAATACAAGTGATCAAGATGACTTGGAAATACTCGTAAGTTTTGCTTAGAGTATATCTCACAAGTTGCAATGCAATAGTTCAAGCAATTTGCAAGATGTGAGAAGACTTTGTATTTATAGACAAAGTTCATGATGACATGGACAATGTCGTACAAATGTGGTTGTGAGCATTTAAGGAATTAAACCATAATTCCTTACATGCTGCACAAGGAAGCGTATATAAGTCACTTGATGTGACTTATAGTACTAGGTTCCTAACCTATACTTTGTACCTTTTATTAATAGATAATTCTATTAACTGGATAAAGGTGTAAAGTAAAAGTCTTCCTCGTAATCAGTGTAAAGTGTTGTAAGTACTTTATCACTGAGATGCTTCAGTCTTCGATCTGGTAGAATCACTCTGATGCTCGCTTCTGAGATGATTCTCTTCTTCAGACTTCAGTCTTTGACTTCATTCTGAATGGTATTCTGATACGTAGATCTGAACTGAAGTGAAGCTTCAGTGAAGGAGTTCTGAATTCTGAGGCATCTCAGAATTCTGAAGTAATGTCTTCACTAAACTTCAAGCTATTTCTGAACAAATTATACATGGTCGATTCTCGACCTAACAACAACAATCTGTATTCAATTTAGAGAGGAGAGAGATGTAAGAGTTCTTTCATTCAAGACTGTGAGAGAGAAAGAGATAGAGAATTGAATGAGTGGATGGATTGGGTGGGAGAGTTAGGGATAGGGTTGGATAGATGGGGCATGGGTCATGGTATGGGTTGACCCATGGACTAACCAAATTCTTATATTTCTAGTTACTTGAACCACAATTAGCATCGAGTATTCCATTTAATCGATCAAGTAAATCTCAACTAACACATGAACACATTTTTATTTAAAACGATCATTACATCATATACGCACCTTGAACACTATGAATTCACAAATAAACTCGATCATATATTATCAACTAAGTCTTTCAAATCAATTCGTACATAAAATTACGGGTCAACATAAGTCAAAATTCCCGAATGTTACATCACTGAAACATATCTGATGAAGTTTTCACGACTTGATTTTTTGTTGGAACCCCGGAAAAGGTATTTGTGACAAGATGGATGACTTTCCAAGTAATTAGCCCTTGTTTTAATGATTCATTGTTACTTTTATGATTGTCCAACTATGATTTTTAGAAAGTGATAAAAAGGTCAATGTAAAATAATACATAAGTGTTACCGTATAAAATAAACGTAATGTTTCACGAGATAACTCCCGAATGACATATATCGATAAATTGAATTTATGAACATGGATTGAACTCAAAACCTTGTTTAAAAGCAGAAGTGACTCTGACCAGCTGGGCTGACCATCATTGGCTAATTTTATTAAACTAAATAAGTAAATAAATATAGAATATATAATACATATAAAATTAATGTACATATTAATATATATATATATATATATCTTATAATCTATATATATATATATATATATATATATATATATATATATATATATATATATATATATATATATATATATATATATATATATATATATATATATATATATATATATATATATATATATATATATATATATATATATATATATATATATATATATATATATATATATATATATATATATATATATATATATATATATATATATATATATATATATATATATATATATATATATATATATATATATATATATATATATATATATATATATATATATATATATATATATATATATATATATATATATATATATATATATATATATATATATATATATATATATATATATATATATATATATATATATATATATATATATATATATATATATATATATATATATATATATATATATATATATATATATATATATATATATATATATATATATATATATATATATATATATATATATATATATATATATATATATATATATATATATATATATATATATATATATATATATATATATATATATATATATATATATATATATATATATATATATATATATATATATATATATATATATATATATATATATATATATATATATATATATATATATATATATATATATATATATATATATATATATATATATATATATATATATATATATATATATATATATATATATATATATATATATATATATATATATATATATATATATATATATATATATATATATATATATATATATATATATATATATATATATATATATATATATATATATATATATATATATATATATATATATATATATATATATATATATATATATATATATATATATATATATATATATATATATATATATATATATATATATATATATATATATATATATATATATATATATATATATATATATATATATATATATATATATATATATATATATATATATATATATATATATATATATATATATATATATATATATATATATATATATATATATATATATATATATATATATATATATATATATATATATATATATATATATATATATATATATATATATATATATATATATATATATATATATATATATATATATATATATATATATATATATATATATATATATATATATATATATATATATATATATATATATATATATATATATATATATATATATATATATATATATATATATATATATATATATATATATATATATATATATATATATATATATATATATATATATATATATATATATATATATATATATATATATATATATATATATATATATATATATATATATATATATATATATATATATATATATATATATATATATATATATATATATATATATATATATATATATATATATATATATATATATATATATATATATATATATATATATATATATATATATATATATATATATATATATATATATTAACTGTTATTCTATATATATATATATATATATATATATATATGTATAGTATATATTATCAATTATCTTGAAATACTTATGGTCGATGTTTTTTTGTATTATCAACACAAAATCAGTTACACTATAAATATATGTTTTCAAGGATATAAAATCATATATATACACTTTAGTAGAAAATAACCAGTGTGGTTTGGATAAATGTTAAAAATTCTGACCTCTTGAGACAAAGGTTAGAAATTTGAACCTTACAATAATATTTTGTAGTTTTCAAGTATTACTTAATTTACTATTCCGAGTCAATATAATCTAAGAAATCAAGAACCATGCATGTTCACATTTGTAGTTTTCAAGTATCCGTATGGGAAGCACAATGTATACAAAGTGGATGGAAATGGTTTCCAACGATGTGTTGCGTTTGCCACCAATGAGTCTTTATCTAGTGGATATGATGTGATAACGCTTGCAACACCCGGAAGGAAATGGTACATTTGTGGTATCGGTAACCATTGTGCGTCAGGTGGAATGAAGTTAGTCATTGATGTTATGCCTCAGTGGACACCGGCACCAACAATCGCGCCTTCAGCTTCACCCGCACCTGGCCCTTCTAGTTCCCTTTCCGGGAATGTGTTCATGGTCGGAGATGCTAGTGGTTGGACTTTAAATTTTGATTACCAAACATGGGCAATGGGAAAAGAGTTCGTCGTTGGAGACAAACTTGGTAAGTTAAACCATTAGCAATCTTGATTCGTAACTCATAAGAAGTTTAGTATAACATACCCCATATTCTGCTCACAGCAGGATTAGTTGACATTGACATTTAAACTTTGAGTATATAATGTAAAAAAAGACCTGCAGCCTTTTGATAAAATCTGTGACCTTTAAATTAATGTAGTTTTTAAAATCTGTGACCTTTAAATTAATGTAGTTTTTAAATACCCGGCCGGAGTTCACAACGTGTACAAAGTGAATGGAACGGGCTTCCAACAATGTACTACTGTGGGTTCTAATGGAGCTCTAAGTAGCGGCTATGATGTGGTGACCTTAACAACCCCAGGAAGAAAGTGGTACATTTGTGGTGTCGGAAAGCATTGTGAAAAGGGAGGCATGAAGCTTGTGATCGATGTACTACCTCAATCAACGGTTTCTCCTTCTCCTAGTCCATGGAGTTCATACAATGGAGCCGCCAGAAGGTTGGGAGGAATTTTGGCTTAGAAGACCATTTGTTTTCCAATATGCTAGTAGCTAGCTAGTACTATCTTTTGCACGCATTTAATTTGATGTCTTTTTGCCATACCAATTTAACATTCATGTCTGTCTCATGTTACTACTGTATTCGAGCATAGTGAAATGTTCTGATGCAGAACGTAACAAATTTAATTAAAGAATAAAAATAATATATTTATGAATACTCTATTTGATATACAACGAGTCACACTACAAGCAAATCTCAAAAGCCATCCCCCTTTCCCCATTCAATCTCAAAACAACATATGAATATTTCATGATTATTTTAAAAATGTCGTAAATTAATTAATAAACCCCAAATTTCATATATCAAAATCTAACAATTAATATACACCTAATTTCATATGTCAAAATCTAACAATTACTAATAAACACCTATTTTCATATTTAGTGTCTACTTAGATTGGCATGAGAGTTTTGTAATGAGAGTTTAGATTGGTGAGACTCCAGTTCATTCTTAACAAGTACTGGTTTTATCATTAATTCGTCTTTATGCCTAAGGGTGGACGGGTTGATGTGTACGTGATTGTGGAGTTAAGTGGGTTAGGAGTTCCGTGCGTCTGGAATAATGGCCAAGTTGTCATACCTTTAGCCATTTTTGCGCCGCCGACGGAGTACTTGACATTGCCGTTAAAAAAATAATCAATTAATCTTTAATTTTTCATTTAACTGGTTGAGTGTACAAATACTTATATACTGTTGAGTCAAGGATTCGCTGACCAGACTTGGTCGCTGACGTGGGTCGTCAGCGAGTATCAGCGAGTCATTGACTCTCGTCAGCGGGTGGTTTGCTTTCCAAATTGTTGATCAAGGCGGGAAGATTTCAAACCAACAAGAAGACAAGAAGTCACATGGTGGTTCTTTCAACTGAAGATTACCTTATATGGCAAAGGTACAGTTGGGACCAAAATAAGGGTTTCTCTCTTTCATACCCGTTTTGGTAAAGAAGACAAAGGCTCCTGGATCCAAGTACAATGAGCCTATAAGCAGTCGACAACCACCATTCTATCACTATCATTGTAAGGTTGTGTTGCCCTAATTCCTCTCCTATATAAAGCAACACAGCCGCACCATTCAAGCGTGTTTTATCACCACAAAGTGTGTGACACTTTATTTGTAATTGCTTAAGTTTCTTTCTTCCTTTCTAGGCTTAGCAATTATCTAGTTCATTTGTATTCTTGTAAGACAAGTTGTAATATCGACCATATATTCATCGTTTAAATCAATGATACATATGATTAGACTTGCATAGTTCTCTTACAATTGAACTTGTTCTTGTTTATGTTCTTTATTTTCTGTTCTTAACTCTTTGACTAAGATAAACTAAACATAAGTGTGCAAATCAAGGACTGTCATATACCTTAACTTTTTTGTTTTTTGTTTGAATGTTAGTATAAACTAGATTTTAAACCCGTGTCCAACACTGGACACGGGACATATTCATACATTTGAGTCATAAAATATTATAATTTCAAAGTTGAAGATATACGTAAAATTTAATTATTCAATTCAACTGCTAAGAATATTATGAAATAAAAGACAAACTAATGTAATAAATGAATATTAAAAGCATATATTCTTCTTCATCTTTTGCAAGACTTGTCAAATGAACTAAAAGTCTTGTGATTTGTGAATGTCTGGTCTCGATAGGAAAAGGCCTTATTCAAAACACAGCAGGAAGTTAAAGAGCCGAAATTTAGTGAGAAAAGATGGGTCAAAACTGTAAGTCATCTATGTTACTTTTTGGTCGTTCATGGCCATATAGTGGTCGCAAACAAAACAATAAATTGAATTCTATTTATCTATCTATCTACCTATAATATAAAAAGACCCATGAAATTACTGTAGACTCTTAAAAAATTGCCACATGGGATCAAATAGTTGGACACTATGCCCCCTTCTCTCATGTTTACCCACCTTATATCTCTTTTTTACACTCATTTCTTTTTCACTTTTACATCACACTCTTTTTTGTTTAGAATTGTACTCTCTCTCACCTTTTGATTTTTATTTTATTTTGTTTTTACAGGAAATCAAATAAATGACATTTTTGTGTTTGAAGATGAGTATCAATGAAGACAAATATGTAGATAGATGACTAAGCTCTGATGATAAGTAAATCATTAAGGTTTGTGAGAGTTTTGTATTATTTCTTTTTTAATATACGTATTTAGTATTTTTGTTCTTTTTGTTTGGTTGGATTTGGATCTATACTTCAAAAGGCGATGTGTTTTTTGGTGCTTGATATATTTTGGGTTTTATCTTTGATTTTATTCATGGCAGTGGTGGTTGTGATTGTTGGAAATTTTATGTATTTTGTTATTTAATATGTTTAAATAATATAACATAAAATATACAAGTGAATAGATATGTTAAAATGAAGTTGAAAGTGTGTTTAACTAATGTGGGTTTGTCCCACATTGGTAGAAGTATAAACATTAATTGTGTTTATAAGGAGGAGTGTTGGAGGAATAATAATTCCTTATAAGGGGCTACACCCCAAGTGGGCAAGGAGGGTGCGAAGCACCCGACGCGCCCGCGCCCGTGCCCGAGACCGGGGTCGGGGTCGTGGGCGATGAGGCGTTTTAGTGGCGCACTTTGCATATATAAATCATACTTAGTGGAATAAGGTAGTTCAGCAACAACACCAACACTTCAATCTGGATTCACCAGACCACTTTCTCTCCCTCTCATCTCTTCATTTTGTTCTTGAAGGTATAATTCTGAGTTGTTGGTTAACTCCGGCAGTACATACTGCTTTGGCTGTTGTACCCTGGGAAACTGACGGGTTCACTTGGGTGGCCCGAAATCAGTTTAAAGGGACCTTGGTTTAACCATATCCTCAGCCCGTTTTGCCTTCTTCTTTCTGTTTTATGTTTCTGTTTCATTTATTTTCTTGTATTGATTAGTTAGTAGTTAATTTACTTGAAATCTTTCCTGTTGTAATTCGAATGTATATCAATAAAATGTTATTTTCTTGAATGGTGTTCCTACAATCTTAAAACTGATTTTGCTTCTTCACCATTCTATTAATTCGAATTACAAAACTGTTTTCTTAAAACTTTTGTAATAATTTACTTTTCTGTAAAGTTACTTCTTTAGTTTATTTTATGTTCATAGAAGTTTTTTAGTAAAACTTTGCCTATTTCATTTCAGAAATGGCTACTGAATTTAACTTCTCAACAAATGGAACTTCTGCTTCTACCACCACCAACACTGTTGGCACTTCTGTTTCTCAATCTGTAGGACATACTGTCTCTACAAACATGGGACCTTTGGTGGGTACCCAAGCTGCCCAAATTGTGGCCAACCATGCTGAAAAACCAGAGAAATTTTCTGGTTCACACTTTAAAAGATGGCAACAAAAGATGTTGTTCTATCTCACTACTGTGAATCTTGCGAGATTCTTGAATGAGTCAGCCCCTGTAATTCCTGAAGGGTGCACTGATGTTCATGTAGTGACTGCTGTTGATGCTTGGAAGCATTCTGAATATCTCTGTCGAAACTATGTGTTGAATGGCCTTGTTGATTCACTTTACAATGTGTATTGTAAGATAACCACGGCCAAAGAACTCTGGGAATCTTTGGATAAAAAATACAAAACCGAAGATGCCGGAACTAAGAAGTTCATTGTGGCAAGATTTCTAGAGTTCAAGATGGTTGATTCAAAAACTGTTGTGTCTCAAGTTGAAGAATTACAAATCATCATAAGTGATATTCTATCAGAAGGAATGGTTCTTGGTGAAACATTCCAAGTTGCTTCCATAATTGAAAAGTTGCCCCCAAGTTGGTTGGATTTCAAGAATTACCTTAAGCATAAGCGAAAGCAAATGACCGTTGAAGAACTTTTGTCTTCGAATTGAGGAAGACAATAGAGTTGCTCAAAATGGTGGTCATATTGAAGGACTTGCTAAGGCCAACTTTGTTGAGCATGGCCAAAGTTCCAAGGAAAAAGGTAATTACAAAGGCAAAGGGAAACATCCTGAGAAGAGAAACAAGGGAAAAAGGTTGGATTTGAATCCTAAGAATGGTGGTGTGAAAAAGAAGGTTGGGATGTTCAAAGGAAAGTGTTACAATTGCGGTGAATCTGGTCACCGAGCTGATCAATGCAAGAATCCAAGGAAGGAAAGGGCAAACATGGTCGATGATGACATGCCTCTTGTTGCTATGATTTCAGACCTCACTGCTAAGTTGGAAGAGGTCAATCTTACCACCGATGGAATCAAAGGATGGTGGGTTGATACGGGTGCAACCCGTCATGTGTGTCCGGATAAGACTATGTTTTATACTTTGAAAGAAGCATCCGGTGAAGACAAGTTGTATATGGGAAATGCCGCTACTGCCGAGATCAAGGGTGAAGGCGATGTGATCCTCAAGTGGACTTCGGGGAGAGAGCTCAAGTTGACTAATGTGTTGTATGTTCCCGAATTGCGCAAGAGACTTGTGTCGGGATGGCTACTCAACAAAAATGGGTTTCGTTTAGTGTTTGAAAGTGATAAGTTTGTGTTAACTAAACGTGGTTTGTATGTTGGTAAGGGTTATGCCCTTAATGGTATGTTTAAACTTAATGTAATTGCCATGAAGAACATGAATGAAAATGCTTCTACTTCTGCTTACTTGATTGAGTCTTCTAATGTTTGGCATGCTCGACTTGGTCATGTGAATTTCAATTCAATGCGTCGTTTAATTAAGTTAAACTATATACCATTTTTTACCATTGAATCTAAATATAAATGTCCAACTTGTGTTGAATCAAAACAAACCACGAAATCTTTCAAATCAATTGAACGAAACACCGAGCCACTTGATTTAATCCATACCGATGTATGTGATTTTAGAACGATTCCCACTCGTGGTGGTAACAAATATTTCATCACCTTTATTGATGATTGTACAAGATATTGCTATGTATACTTGCTAAAAAGCAAGGATGAAGCAATAAACAAGTTTATCTTGTACAAAATGAGGTTGAGAATCAACTCAACAAAAAGATTAAACGAATAAGGAGTGATAGAGGAGGTGAATATGTTTCTCCTTTTGCTGAAATTTGTGCTCAAAATGGTATTATCCATGAGCAAACAGCTCCTTATACCCCACAACAAAATGGCATTGCTGAAAGAAAGAATCGAACTCTTAAAGAGATGATGAATGTCATGCTAATAAGCTCGGTTTAGGCCAAGACATGTGGGGAGATGCCATTTTGTCGGCGAACTATCTTTTGAACAAAGTTCCTTTCAAGAATAAGGATGTTACACCTTATGAGTTATGGTTTAATAGAAAACCATCCTATAAATTCTTGAAAGTGTGGGGGTGTTTAGCAAAAGTGGTGGTTCCACCACCAAAAGTTCAAAAGATAGGACCAAAAACTGTTGATTGTGTATTCAATGGATATGCTCAGCATGGTAGCGATTGTGAATCCTCATATCTTGCTGAACATAGTAGTGCATATCGGTTTCTAGTACACGAGTCTAAGAACCCAGAAATACACAAAAACAGCATACTTGAGTCGAGGAATGCATCGTTCTTTGAGGATGTGTTTCCTCGTTTGGACAGAGGAAAAGCTTCTACATCAACTCCGGTTGATAAGATTGTTCCAGATGAACATCAAGAACAATCAGAAGATGAAGAAGTAGAACCGCGAAGAAGCAAAAGGCAAAAGATTGAAAAATCTTTTGGGCCTGATTTTGTATCTTATATGGTTATGGGTGAACCCCAAACATATAAAGAAGCGGTTTCTTCTCAAGAAGCGCCTCAATGGAAAGAAGCCATCAAGAGTGAAATTGATTCTATTTTGCAGAATCATACTTGAGAACTAGTTCATCTTCCACCTGGTTGTAAACCACTTGAACATCGTTGGATATTCAAGAAAAAGATGAAAACTGATGGCTCAATTGATAAGTACAAGGAAAGGCTTGTAATAAAAGGATATAGACAAAAGAAAGATCTTGATTACTTTGATACATATGCGCTGTAACTCGAGTAACTTCGATCAGATTGGTGCTTGCGATTGCAGCATTGAGAAATTTGGAAATATATCAAATGGATGTAAAAACAGCCTTTCTCAATGGTGAGCTAGATGAAGAAATATACATGGAACAACCTGAGGGTTTTTCCGCTCCTGGCCAGGAGGACAAGGTTTGTAAACTTGTCAAGTCTTTGTATGGACTGAAACAAGCTCCCAAACAATGGCACCAAAAGTTTGATCAAGTTATGCTCAACAATGGTTTCAAGATCAATGAGTGTGACAAATGTGTTTATGTCAAAGACATATCTAAGGGATATGTGATACTTTGTCTATATGTCGATGACATACTCATTGTACGTAGTGATGATAGTATGATCAGATCTACCAATGACATGTTGAAAGCGAGATTTGACATGAAGGATATGGGTTTAGCAGATGTCATTCTTGGAATGAAAATTACTCGAACCCAAGATGGTCTAGTGTTAAGTCAATCTCACTATGTGGACAAGATCCTTGAGAAATTCAGTCCCGAGGACTTAAGAGTAGCTCGATCTCCAATAGAACCATGCAACATCTATCGAAGAATAGAGGTGAAGGTGTTGCTCAACTGGAGTACTTAATGTATCTCATGACAAGTACAGGGCCAGACTTAGCCTATGCTGTGAGTAGGCTAAGTAGATATACTAGTAATCCTAGTTCGGAGCATTGGAAGGCTATGACTAGGTTACTAAGATACTTGAGATATACAAGGAATTATGGGCTGCATTTTGGTCGAGATCCAGCTGTATTAGAAGGATATAGTGATGCTAATTGGATATCCGATATAAAAGATTCCAAATCCACAAGTGGATATGTGTTTACTATTGGAGGAGCAGCTATAGCTTGGAAATCATCCAAGCAAACGCTCATTGCTAGATCCACGATGGAATCTGAATTTATAGCATTGGATAAAGCTGGAGAAGAAGCAGAATGGCTACGACATTTCTTGGAACATGTTCCTAGATGGCCAAAGCCTTTGACGGCTATTTGTATACATTGTGATTGTCAATCGGCTATTGGTAGAGCTCAAAATACAATGTATAATGGAAAGTCAAGACATATTCGTCGTAGGCATAATAGTATACGATAACTGCTCACAACAGGGGTTATCACTATTGACTATGTGAGGTCAAAGGATAACATTGCGGATCCGCTAACTAAAGGTTTAAGTAGTGAGGCAGTTTATAAGTTGTCAAGGGGAATGGGGCTAAAGCCCATTGAGTAATTGTACGAAGGAAAACCTAACCTAGATGTAAATGGAGATCCCATGATCTAGGTTCAATAGGACAACCTAATTGTACGAATAGAGGAAGTCACTGTGGGGGAGCACCCCAAACAATCAAGGGAGTTTGCAGTCACTGTGGGGGGAGAACCCACCACAATAAAGTGAGTTGCAAATTTCCTAGCCCATTCCTATATCAAATCAGTGATATCATAGAGGTTAAGCTTATAGCTTTTAATGATTGTGAGCAATCACCTATGTTAGAGAGAAGTGTGGTCGCTTCGAATGGAATTGTGTGGGGCGCAATTCCTAGAGCTCTCGCAGAACCAGGATAGTGTTCCATGACCATAACGGACACGAAAGTGAGGGGTTAACCAGACTAGGGAAAGTATTGTGTGATGTGTAATAACGTCTACGTAAAAAGGAGTTAGTTCAAAGACATCAAGTTCTACTAACTGCTAGGAGACTAAGTGCACTCACAAAGGAAAGTTCAAAGGGTAAAACCTACTTCTCCTGCAATACTTGACTGTCAGAATTTATCTTTAAGAACCATATCTATTCATGTGGGGGATTGTTGGAAATTTTATGTATTTTGTTATTTAATATGTTTAAATAATATAACATAAAATATACAAGTGAATAGATATGTTAAAATGAAGTTGAAAGTGTGTTTAACTAATGTGGGTTTGTCCCACATTGGTAGAAGTATAAACATTAAGTGTGTTTATAAGGAGGAGTGTTGGAGGAATAATAATTCCTTATAAGGGGCTACACCCAAGTGGGCAAGGAGGGTGCGAAGCACCCGACGCGCCTGCGCCCGTGCCCGAGCCGACCGGGACCGGGGTCGGGCCGGGATCGTGGGCGATGAGGTGTAATGTGGCGTTTTAGTGGCGCATCGTCGCGAGCCGCTTTAGAGCCGCCTTTGTTTTTGGCTAGCTCGATTATGGCTTACATGGCTCAAGTGTTTAGTTGTTATGGCTCAGTTTTTTGGCTTCATGGCTCAGTGGGTTATGTTGTTCCTGGTTTAACACCTGGAACAACACTTGCTTAAGTAGTAAGTGTGACACCTGGTTATTGATCATGCAGGCTTACATCTGTCCCACTTAAACTTCCACTAACTGATTTATATGTATATAAATCATACTTAGTGGAATAAGGTAGTTCAGCAACAACAACACCAACACTTCAATCTGGATTCACCAGACCACTTTCTCTCCCTCTCATCTCTTCATTTTGTTCTTGAAGGTATAATTCTGAGTTGTTGGTTAACTCCGGCAGTACATACTGCTTTGGCTGTTGTACCCTGGGAAACTGACGGGTTCACTTGGGTGGCCCGAAATCAGTTTTAAGGGACCTTGGTTTAACCATATCCTCAGCCCGTTTTGCCTTCTTTTTTCTGTTTTATGTTTCTGTTTCATTTATTTTCTTGTATTGATTAGTTAGTAGTTAATTTACTTGTAATCTTTCCTGTTGTAATTCGAATGTATATCAATAAAATGTTATTTTCTTGAATGGTGTTCCTACAGTGATAATGAAGGTTGGTGTATTAAAATTGAAATAACAATAAAAATTAATAAGATACATTGATCTTTGTTTTTGTTTGGTAATATGTAGTTTGAATCCTTTAAATTTCTACAATGCATGCCTTTAGTGTATGTACACTAAAAGTAATGTTTAAGCCCCTTTACCCGACTTTTTGCTTATGCCTTTCATTATACACAAACTTCTTATATAATCTCTCAAAACATGTTACAAGATGATGACTTTGGAGCCATCCATGAGGACCTGCAAACAACAACAATATCCAAAATCTTTTCATACTGGGTAACTAAGTGCAGGTGATATTATGGATATGAAAAAATTGATTGTTATAAAATAGTTAACCTTGTGTACGTAATTATCGGAGTTTTCTAAGACTCTAAAAATAATATGTGCATGTTGAACTTTGTGAATAAATATAATTGCTAATGCTTGAAGGATTGAAAGTGATTATTATAAGAGAAATGTGCATGAGTTTTGGTCCAATAGAAATAGAGGAGGTGTACATTTTTGTAATTTCTGACTTTTTTGGGTTAAAGAGATAGATGTGAACTGGTATTTGATCTTTTGATTTAAAGTTCCTGTAATGATTCAGGTCACGATGAACATGTTTGGGTATGTGTATAGAAGGAGTAAGTATGGCTTCATGATCATCGTTTTAGTAACTTTTTTATGAGTTTTATTCATTCAAATAAATATATTACTAGAAACGTATTTATAGTAAACTTTAAAGAGATATTAGATCTTTGTATAGAAAAATATTTTTAATGATCTTATTGGAATTGTATAGGGAAAAAAGTCAAAGAAATTATTTATAAATAGTTATATGGAGTAGGTTGTTTATTTATAAATAAACAAGGAAAAAGAAACAGCAATGAAGTATGACCAAAGGTTGTAACTGTTGACTTTGTAGTACAACAATAATGAGTAATGGTGGTGGAGTGTGGTTTTGGTAGAAATGACTTACTTTCATAAGAAAGTTAAACCAATATATTTTAATACTTTAATCAACCGACTAAATTTACCTTTTGATATATATTTTAACTAGATTATTAACCCGCGTAATACGCGAGCGAACATATATAACTAATGACATGTTATTATTTCATAATATCAAATATTGACACATTTAGATAAAAAGATGTTGAAAATGGTGATGTTATCATTATTTTAAAAATTATTGTATCCACTATATACAAATAATTATGTATTATTTATTAAATTATGTTAACATATTAACGGTATAAAACAAAATGCATATGACAAACATTTATTATGTGATATTATAAACGTTCCATACAAAATCACAAATTTAGTAATAACGTTTTTAATTTTTAATTTGTAACAAAACTAAATGTCTGTATTATATTTGTTTAGTTACATAAATGTATGTTTTTTCTAAAAAACATGTGAATTGATCGTAAATATCGCGAGATCTGACATACATTGTCTTAATTGTATGTGTAATTAATTTAATTACATTGGTTACTCTTTAGAAAACTACTATAATTATGAAAGCTATAAAAAATTTAATATCAAAAAAAATTGATATTATCTTTAACTAAAAGTCAAATATTGGAATTGAACTTTTCCTAAATTATGGTATTAAACTTTGTGAGTCCCAAATATGATGGATAATACCCGACTGGCAAGTACTTCTAACTGGAAATAGACCAGTTCAGAATACGATCCAGATATGGATAGAAACAATAAAGTAATTAACTGAAAGTAAATAATAAGAAACAAAAATGCTGAAATTATATAAAGTATTATATATATTCAAGTATGTAGCATTGAGATACGATGTACTTTTTCAATGTATTTGATTTATTGATATAAACAAATACAAAGGTTGTTGCGGAACAAATATAAACACTAAAGTGTAAATATCTAAACAACCAATAAATACAAGTGATCTAATAACTTGGAAATACTCTTAAGAATTACTTAGAGTATATCTCACAAGTTGCAATGCTAAAGTTTCGAGCCATTTGCAAGTTGTGAGAAGTCTTATATTTATAGGCAAGGTTCATGCTGATGTGGACCAGGCCGTACAAATATGGTTGGGAGCATTTAAGGAATTTAAGTCAATTCCTTAACATGCGTACTTTTAAGGTTAAGTGTGAAAGTCATTTGATGTGACGTTTCATACTTTATTCCCAACCTTTTACTTAACCCTTGTACCTTTTAATAGATAAAACTATTAACCGGGTAAAGGTGTGTAAAGTAAAAAGACTTCATCGTAATCAGTGTAAAGTGTTGTAAGTACTTTATACTGAGATGCTTCAGTCTTCGATCAGATAGAATCTTCTCTGCGCTCTGCTTCTGAGATGATTCTCTTTCTTCAGTCTTCAGTCTTTGACTTCAGAATGAATGCTTTCAGTTTGGGCTGATCTGAAACTGAAGTGAAGCTTCAGTGAACTAATTCTGAAGAGGTTCAGAATTCTATACAAGTATCTTCACTGATCTTCAACTATTTCTGAACAAATTATACTTGGTCGAATTTGGACCCAACAAATTCCCCCTATTTGTTCTGAAATAGTGCATGCATCTTAGACTTCTATCTATACATGTTTGTAAGTCTGAAATGCAAGTTTTGTTTAAGTTGTAAAAATTTTCTAAGTACATCTTATAGATCATTGATGTCTTAGAATTTTTCTTGTGATATTTCTAACTTAAACTTATCATCTACTTATTGGTTACAATTTGCAACATATATATACAAACTGAAATGTTTGTTACAAATGTAAATAAAATACAAGTAAATGATAGACTGAAAAAGAAACTCTTCTTTGAAGGCCTTGAACCAGAAGGGCTTTCAGAAGCTTTCCTCTTCAGTGGAGATTGATCCTTTCTCCCAAACAGTCTGCTTTCCATCTCTACCTTGGCCTGCATCTTTTGTTGTATTCTTGATAACCATGCACCAATTAGAGCAGATTTTGGCTTCCCCCTCAGAATCTGGATCATCTCTCTATGCTCAGAAATCCCAAATTCGTGAACTGAAACCTGATTATACTCTTCAGCTGCTCTCCCTTCTCTTTTGACAACCAATCAAAAAGCTTCAATCCATCAGCTTTTGTTACTTCTACATCAATTATTTTAGCTGGATGGGATCGATGCTTCATATAATGATCATACTGATCCTTTTCATGTTTCTTTTGGATCTCAGCAGCATCATCAGAAATTGGCTGAAATGTGGAAAGATCAGCATCACGAGCATGTTTTCTTGAAGATCTAGGTCCAGTCACTTTGGCTCTTGGAGGTGGCCTTGATAATTATTTCTCCACCTTGAGAACTTCAGCCAAGATTGACTTCTTTTTGATATCCATCTCAGTCTTCCTATTTTTCACCAAGTCTTCAATAGATAACTTGAAGGTGAGATGGTCCAGCTTTTGTTCCAAGGGAGAATATTTGACACCATATTCATAGTCTCCCATTTCAGTTAAAGCCTTCTGCACTCTGGGATCTTCTTTAATTTTCTGATATCTTTCTAATGAAAGACCCAGAGCTGCAGCATCTATGTGATCAAGGGTCCCCATCTTCAGATGTTGTTCTCTTTCTTTTAACTTGTTTTCTCTGTAGGCAATAAACTGATTGGAGACCTTCCTCTGTAGTTCTTTCAGCTTAGCTTCATCAGCAGTTAAATCTGGCAGAGGATACCCATGCTCATCAATATTCTCACCAACCACAAGTCCAGAGCTCTTTGAACTTTTGGACTTGGGTTCATCCACCACTGGGGCCTTGCCCTTATCCTTCTTCACTGGTTCAGAAATTTGTACTTCAGATTTCTGAAGTTGTTCCCCCTGAACTGAGGCACTACCAGATGGCACCTCAGTTTGCTTCTTGGTTGCTTCAATCATTTCTTGAGTACTTGCAAGCAGACCAATCGGCACATCTTTTCCCCCTTTAGGGACCTCTGAAGGCAATTTTGCGAATTCTTCAATTGCCATCTGCATGTTCTTCAGAGGTTCCCAACTCTGCTGCTTCAGACAATCAGCAAGTCCCTTAGACAATTGAGTAAACTGAGACCTTAATCTGAAGTTAGAGTTCAGGTTCAGTGCTTCTTTATTAACCACTTCATTCAACTGCTTCCTGTCTTATTCAGTGAATGATGGAGGAGGAGGGGGAGCAACAACAGGTTCCTTCTTGAGCAAGGTCAGAATTTCATCAAGTGTTTTAGATTCGCCCTTCACTGTTTCATCAAGAGTGGATATAGATTTTTGTACATCTTCTACTGCCTTATCCACTCTTTTGTTTGTATCTTTTGTGAGTTCAGAGACCATTATTCTGACCTTCGCCTCAACCTTTTCAGCCACAGAAGCTGAAATCTGAGCAACAAGTTCCTGAGATAGCTCAGGCTTCATCTTCTCAAAAACACTAACACTTAGAGAAGAACCAAGTGCCTTCTCATCAATACTTGGTTTCTTAACCAACTCACTCACCTCTTTCCCGACTACCATAACCTCCTGTATGATCAATTCAATGCCAGATGTCAAGTTCGCAACAACTGAAGCTTGCACATCTCTTTTGGTCAGTCTGAAGGCTTCCCTGATGGCTGAACTTATTTTATTGATTGCATGTACCAGCTCATTAAGCTTCCCACCCACTAGTCCTTCATTACCAGCTACCTTGGTCAACTCAGTGCCAAGAAACATCTGAGCACCTTTCATTTCTGCAATGGACGTAGTGTTGGCAGTTAGAGATTTTGTTAAGTCCTCCACCTTGAGAAGTAGGCTTTGGACTTCGGCATTTTGTTTCTCTAACTGTGCTTCCACACTCAAAGGAGGAGGTGGTTGTGCAGAAGCCATAAAGGGAATGTGGCCAAGCCCATCTAATGCCTTTTCAATTTGCATTTCAGTTGGACTCTCAGATTCAGTAGCAGAGTCCAACTCTTTCTCAGTTTGATCATCATAACTGATGGGCTTTGGCACTTGGTGAATTTGTGGGTGTAAGTGTTGTAGTTGGGGTTGAAAGGTTGGTGAAGTAACATAGGCAGGTCTTGAGCCTGGTGGAAAATATGGATGTGTATGAGATGTTGGTGGTTGGCGATATGGTTGTTCAACAATTTGGATTTCTGGGGGAGGAGGGGCGTTTGTGAGGCTGAAGGTTGGCTCAGAATCAGAAGACTGATTCTCCTCCGGTAATCCCTCATCAAACTCAAAATCAACAAAGGAATCAAGATTCCCTTGGGGTGGCTCATCTTCATCCTAGAGGTCAGTTAAAACTGCAGTCTGATCAGATATACCCAAGTTCATATCACTGGTACCTGAACCTGCTACTGGTTCAACAACTACTACTGCAGATGCATCGTCACCAGCTTTATGGGTTGGCTCAGCCAAAGCTTCATCGCCAGTGACAGTAGACACGGGGGTTGCCTTAATGACTCTCGTACCATCTTCAAGAGTCACTTCATCGGCCGTAGAGTCTGGAATCTCAGTCTCTAATGGTGTCACATCAAAGACTTCATCAATTCGTGCATCAGAAGAGTGTGAGATTTGTGAAGTTACAGGGGGTGCACGTGCAGACACGGACTCTACTGTGTGCTGGGCTGACACACTTTCATTTCCTTCACCATCTCCTCCTAAAGAAGTTTTGGAGATTGCTGCTTGTGGGTTGTCCCTTTGACTCGATTCTTCTGGTTCTTTTTGGGAAGAACCAGAAGGGTTGGCTTCGGTACTAATGTCCTTGGGCAGTGAGGACGATTTCTTAAATTTTCGATGTTTTAAAACGCCCTTTGGAGATCCTGAGGGACCTTTTGGGAGGTCCTCAGGTTGGTCAGTGGATGAGGAAGATGGTGGTTGGGAGGATGACGTTTTTGGGGTTTTAAACAACTTCAATAAATTACCACCAGGTGCACCAATGGGTCTCACATTCTTTTGTGACCCGCTCGGTGACCTTTCTGAGCCAGCCGGTTGTGTTGTTTCAGTTTTATTCATTACCTGAGTCATTGCAGCAGAGAGTTTTGGTTCTGGTTCTGAAGTGGATGCCTTTGAAATATCTCTGCAGAACTCCGTTGCTGAAAACTCAAGCACCTCATCAGAATACGCATCTCCAAGAATGTTGATGAAGTAGATGCTCAGAAATCTGGGAAATGAGATATGTGGACTTCTTTTCCCTTTTAATTTTGCAACCAACTCAGAGAAGAGTATCTCAGTGAAGTCCATCTCAATCCCATGCCACAGATAATACCCAATTTCAACTTGTGGCAAGGAAATCTGGTCCAATCCACCCCAATTTCCTCCAAGTCACTCAACAATCCGAGTCCAAAAATATCTCCAACAATTTCCAAATCCAGACAGAAATATGTGTCCAGATGTTTTCAGATTGTGATCTGCATCAACCATGTCATTGTGACCCATGGCCTGCAGTACCTCCTTGAAGTTAACTCCTTTAAGCCTTTTTGCATAGGCTGAAGGAGATGGAAGGTAGTTCAAATGAAGGGCCTCCCGGAACCCATCAAGTGAAAGGATAAACTGCTTGGTGCCTTCTTTTAATGAAAAAGCAATGGATTTTTCATCCTTGCTTAATGTAGCAGTATACCAGAATTCATGTAAGTATCTATGATACATTACTTGAGGATCTGCAGTCAAAGCATAATGGAGAGGGGAATTTTCAAGGAATTTGTTTATCCTCCCCATTAAAGTTTTGCCTTTGGCATTCAGTGCGGCCACAAAGTTGTTCATATTGAACCTAAGGGTCGATGGATCGAACCCTTGTGGCCATTGTGGACAAGCCTTGACTGCTTTAGATGGTTTATATTCGAAAGCCATATGTGATTTGGCTTGAGAAGCAGGTTTAGCCATTATTTCTACAAGGGAAAACTGAAAATTATGATAATTTAGGGTTTTGGAATTTTTGAAGGAAGGAGAGAATGAGAGAGAATGATGATTGGGAGTAAATGAAAAGATGAGTAAATGAAGGAATTGTTTTCGAAAATGGTATTTATATTTATGATGGAATACAAAGGGTTTTCCAAAATAAATAAAATGAAAATGATTTTGAAATTCAACCATAAAAGAAATGTTATTTTAATCGAAATCAATTTTGATCGGGTTTGAAATCCGAAATAATTTTGGGTTACACGTCCGCATTTAATGCAAGACGGCTGGGCCCCCACTTTTTAGAAAACTTTTCAACTTTCATTAATAAAAAGTGATCATTACTTTTCCATTTACGGCGCAACTTGTGTGACACGTCAGCAAAAAGTATCTTTATTCAAACGTTATACAGTAACTGTCACGTGTTCACACAACGACCAAGTATCCAAAAGACATTATAAAGGACTGACTCATCTCAGAAATAACACACAAAATCTGAGCATGATTAGATTTTAAGGAATCTGAACCATCTCAGTTTACACAATTATTCTGAAATCATTTCAGAAATTCTGAAGCATTTCAGTCAAAATATTTTTCAGAAAGCAAAGTTCCCCCTTAAAGAAAAATTCTTTTAAGTACAAAAATATTTGACACTTCCCCCTGAGGTGATGCTATACAGGATTTAGCATACCTAACTCACTGATGAGATGTTTAAACGTTTTGACATCCAAGGGTTTTGTAAATACATCAGCGAGTTGTTTATCAGTGGGAATGAAATGAAGTTCAATATCACCTTTAATAATGTGATCTCTAATAAAATGATACTTGAGGTCGATATGCTTGGTTTTGGAGTGCATTACAGGATTGTGAGAGATGACAATTTCACTGGTGTTATCACAAAAGATTGGAGTTTTTGTATACTTAACACCATAATCAGTTAGTTGATTCTTCATCCACAAAATCTGAGCACATCAACTTGCTGCAGAAATGTATTCAGCTTTAGCTGTGGAGAGTGACACTGCAGTTTGCTTCTTGCTTGTCCAACTAACCAATTTGCCACCTAGGAAATGACAACCACCTGTGGTACTTTTCCTATCTATTTTACAACCTGCATGATCAGAATCTGAATAACCCATTAGATCTAGACTTGAGCCTTTGGGATACCAAAGACCAAGTCTGGGGACACCTAAGGTATCTGAAAATCCTTTTCACAGCATTTAAGTGTGCTTCTCTGGGATCAGACTGAAATCTTGCACAAAGGCATGTTGCAAACATTATGTCAGGTCTACTTGCAGTTAAGTACATAAGTGATCCCACCATACCACGATATTTTGTGGGATCCACTTGTTTTCCATTGGGATCTGAGTCCAAAGTTAATGGTGCAGAAATAGGAGTATCTTTTGATGAGACTGAATCAAATTGATATTTCTTTAATAAATCTCTGACATATTTTTCTTGATTTATAAAAATACCATCACTGGTTTGTTTCACTTGTAAACCCAAGAAATATGTCAGTTCACCCATCATACTCATTTCATACTCAGAAGACATAATTTCAGAAAACTTCTTACACATTTTGTCATTTGTAGACCCAAACACAATATCATCAACATAAATTTGTACAAGTAAGATATCACTTCTATAATGTAAAATGAATAAAGTGTTATCTATTGCACCCCTTTTAAAACCATTTTTCAGAAGATGTTTAGTAAGAGTGTCATACCAGGCTCTAGGTGCTTGTCTCAGACCATATAATGCTTTGTTCAGTCTGTACACCCAATGAGGTCTTTCTTCATTTATGAACCCTGGTGGCTGATACACATACACAACTTCTTCCAATTCACCATTCAAAAATGCACTTTTAACATCCATCTGATAGACTTTGAACTTATGATGAGCTGCAAAAGCTAAGAAAATTCTGATAGCTTCAAGTCTAGCAACTGGTGCAAAAGTTTCATCAAAGTCTACTCCTTCTTCTTGAGACTAACCCTTTGCAACAAGTCTTGCCTTGTTTCGAACTACATGTCTATCTCCATCCATCTTGTTTCTGAAGACCCATCTTGTCCCAATCGGTTCCTTCTTCAGATTTTTGGGACATGGAACAAGTTCCCAAACATCGTTCCTTTTAAACTGGTTGAGCTCATCTTGCATGGCTTTAACCCAGCTTAGGTCTTTCATAGCCTCGTCAATCTTCTTCGGTTCTATCAGTGATATGAAGTTGGCATATAAGCATTGATCGCTTGTGGCTCTTCTGGTCTGAACCCCTCTATTGGTATCTCCAATGATTTGCTCGATTGGATGTGCTCTTGTCAACTTAGAGTAATGACCAGGATGAACTATGATATCAGTGCAAGAACTCCTCTGATTTACTTCAGGAGCAGCTTCAGAAAAGACTATTTCAGTCTCTTCATCTTCCTCCTGCAGATCATGACTTGCATCATGAAATTCTTCAGATTGGGGTAAATCAGTGGAAACTGGTATCTGATTTGAAGTAGCACGCACATCTGATCCAATAGTCAGTTCAGAAGGTAGCTTAAAACTGACTGAAGGATAGAATGGAATATTACTTGAAGGTGTTTTAGCTGGTTCTGATCTGAGATGATCATAAGCAGGTTCAGGTGACTGATCAGATTCAGTAATGGGATCAGATTCACCAAAACTGATTGGACTTTCTGAGGGTGGTACAGAGGTTGGTTTATTGAAGATTGCAGAATTTGATTCATCAAAGGTAACATGAATTGACTCATCAACCTTATCAAGTCTTTTGTTATAGACTCTAAAGGCTTTGCGATTCAATGAATATCCTAAAAAGTAACCTTCATCAGCTTTTGCATCAAACTTTCCAAGTTGACTGAAGTCATTCAGAATGTATACTGGACATCCAAATACATGGAAGTATCCAATATTGGGCTTTCGATTTCTGAGGACTTCATAGGCTGTCTTCTTGTGTCTTTTGACATAGACAGATCTGTTCTGAGTGTGGCAAGCAGTTGCAACAGCTTCAGCCCAAAAATACTTAGGAAGACCAGATTCATCGAGCATACTTCTAGCAACTTCAATCAACGTTCGATTCTTTCTTTCTACAACACCATTCTGCTATGATGTGTGAGCTGAAGAGAAGTTCTGAGATATGCCAGTTTCAGTGCAGAAGGACTCCAGAGTGGCATTTCTGAATTCAGTTCCATTGTCACTTCTGAGCTGACAAACTTTCCGCTTGTACTTGAGTTCAATTTGTTTGATGAGGGCAATAATTTCAGCAGCAGCTTCACTCTTTGTTCTGAGGAAGATTACCCAGTAGTATCTTGAAAATTCATCAACAACAACAAGAGTGTACTTCTTTCCTGCTCTGGTCTGAACATTCACTGGTCCAAAAAGGTCCATGTGAAGCATGTGAAGAGGTTCAGTTATGCTGAAATTTTGCTTGGTCTTAAAGCTTGCTCTCTTTTGCTTTCCCATTTCACAACCTGGACATGGCTTGTCTTTATTGAAAGATATTGAGGGTATCCCTTCTGCAAGTTGTTTTCTTGACAACTTATTAATATTCTTGAAATTCATATGGGATAATCTCTTGTGCGACAACTAGTTTGTGTCCTCATCGGCCTTTGTATAGAAACATTGTTCACTGGGTGAACTATTCATATCAATGATATAAATGTTTCCTTTCCTTTGTGCAATCAACACTACCTTCCAATCCATGTTGAATATGGCCTTGTGAGATATCAAATAAAACCTTAAAGCCATCATCACACAGTTGACTGACACTGATCAGGTTGTATTTCAAACCATTCACATATGCAACACGTGTGAATTTGACTTGTCCATTATTCACAACACCATATCCCTCAGTTTGTCCACTTTCATCATTTCCAAATGTTATTGAGGGCCCCTCTTGCACCCTATATTCCTCTAGTAGGGTTTGATAACCAGTCATGGTTCTGCCAGCTGCGCTGTCCAGAAACCATATATTCTTCTTTCGGTCTTCCTGCACACAAACAAAGATTAGTTCTTTTTGGGAACCCATTTCTTGATGGGTTCACTGGACTCTCCCTTAGTAGTCCCAGTTTTCTTTGGTTCAGGAGGAGCTGAAGGATCGAAGGGGATCTCAGTCATGATCTCAGATGACACAAAAACAGTTGGTTTGATGGGGCTTTCAACCTTTTTCTTCTCAGATTTCTTCTCAGATTTTTGCTTGATTTGTTTGGAAAAAGGTTTTGTATTTTGCTTAGGTTGAAGAGGAGTGGTTTCAACATTTTTTAAACGTGCATTACAACTCTGCACTTGTCTAGCCAATAACTGAAATTGACTCTCTAACCTTAACAAATTGACTCTCTAACCTTAACAAAATTAATTCTTCATTAGACACCTGAGCCTTACCTGAATCTGAGGTAGAAGGCTCAGTGGGGGAGATATTTTTCTTCTTCTTTTGGCCTTTTGGAACCTTAGATGAAGACTGAGGGATGGCTTTTTGGCCTTTTGGAACCTCAGATTCAACATCAGATTTGACCAAATGACCTTGATCTTCACGTGCCATGAAACACATATCCCTAACTTCTTCATCATCATCAGATGATTCATCAGACTCTTCCCATTTTTCAGTTTTGGAAATCATACAACTATTATTGCTTGAGTTGTCTTGTGCCATGAGAGCTATATGGGCTTTCAGCTTCTTGTACATAGCCTTATAGCTGTCATCAGATTTCTAAAAAATAGAATGGTTAGGGGCAGATTGTGATGATGAAGGTTGACTAGATCTACATTCCTTCATGAAATGTCCTTTCTTGCCACACTTAAAGCATTCAAGATTGGACTTATCAATAGAAGCGCTGGAAGCAAATGGTTTGCCAGATCGATTTGATTTGGCCTTAAAACGATTGAACGTTTTAGCCAGCATGGCAACCAGATCATCATTGTCATCCTCATCACAACCATGAGTAACATTATCAGTAATACAAGTTTTTAACATTTCTGAAACTATCTTCTTCATTGAGTCAGAATGATCACTCTCAGAAGATAGCAGTGCAGTCCCATGTGACTCAGAATATTGAGCCACGACTGAACTGGTAGAAGCATGATTTTTGGCATCTTGCTCAGCCACAGCTCTCTCACCTTTGTTCTCTTCAGTGTATCTGAAGGCTCCATATAAGGAAGCAAGAGTGTGATTGTGCAAGGTTTTTCCTTGTCTTAAAACCAAGATCAACTTTTCCCATTTAGAAGGTAAAATGTGACAAAATTTTTCCAACAAAATTTCTTTGTCTTTAGTTACACCGAAGGCTTTCAGTTGATTAACCAGATTAGTAAATCTGATGTAGGTTTGTGTTAAAGTTTCACCTGGGATAGCAAAGAAAGACTCATATCTTTTATTTAAAGCAACTTTTCTTGTGACAATTGTCTCATAAGTGCCTTCAAACTGTGTCATAAGTTCCTCCCACATTAATTTTGAATTTTCAAGTAAAACAAGGGTGGGCATAAGAGTTCAGGAACTGCATATAAGATCATATTTTGCAGCTTGGTATCAAGGTCTACCAGCCTATGATCTTCTTCAGACCAATGATCCTTCTCCTTAGGTGTCATCCTAGGAGTCTCATCGGCAGTTCTGACAACAGTGGAGGCATTCATGGGAACAAAGGGTCCTTCTTTTAAAATGTCGGTCAGATGTCTTTCAACACCAGCAATATACTTTAGCATGCATGCTTTCCATGTTATAAAATTTTCACTGTTCCCATCAAACTTGGGAACAGGATTGTTTGGAAAGTGTACATGCACATTGTGCAATGGTATATTGTTGTTAATAACGGGGGTGGGTTAGGATTACCATTAGGGTTAGGATTAGGGCCTTCATTGTTTTCAGGGTCAACCATCTTTGCAGATCAAAGGTTAAGGAATTAATATAATTCAACCTTGCTGCTCTGATACCAATTGTGAGTCCCAAATATGATGGATAATACCCGACTGGCAAGTACTTCTAACTGGAAATAGACCAGTTCAGAATACGATCCAGATATGGATAGAAACAATAAAGTAATTAACTGAAAGTAAATAATAAGAAACAAAAAGTGCTGAAACTATATAAAGTATTATATATATTCAAGTATGTAGCATTGAGACACGATGTACTTTTTCAATGTATTTGATTTATTGATATAAACAAATACAAAGGTTGTTGCGGAACAAAGATAAACACAAAAGTGTAAATATCTAAACAACCAATAAATACAAGTGATCTAATAACTTGGAAATACTCTTAAGAATTACTTAGAGTATATCTCACAAGTTGCAATGCTAAAGTTTCGAGCCATTTGCAAGTTGTGAGAAGTCTTATATTTATAGGCAAGGTTCATGCTGATGTGGACCAGGCCGTACAAATATGGTTGGGAGCATTTAAGGAATTTAAGTCAATTCCTTAACATGCGTACTTTTAAGGTTAAGTGTGAAAGTCATTTGATGTGACGTTTCATACTTTATTCCCAACCTTTTACTTAACCCTTGTACCTTTTAATAGATAAAACTATTAACCGGGTAAAGGTGTGTAAAGTAAAAAGACTTCCTCGTAATCAGTGTAAAGTGTTGTAAGTACTTTACACTGAGATGCTTCAGTCTTCGATCGGATAGAATCTTCTCTGCGCTCTGCTTCTGAGATGATTCTCTTTCTTCAGTCTTCAGTCTTTGACTTCAGAATGAATGCTTTCAGTTTGGGCTGATCTGAAACTGAAGTGAAACTTCAGTGAACTAATTCTGAAGAGGTTCAGAATTCTGTACAAGTATCTTCACTGATGTTCAACTATTTCTGAACAAATTATACTTGGTCGATTTTCGACCCAACAAACTTTCTTCATAATAACATAGGACGTTATATATACTACATTATGAAATAAATTTAAAGATTTAAACTTTTAAACATTTTTATATTTTTGTTCTGCCTAATTATTTTGTTTTCAAAATTTGCCAAATATCATAATTTTTATATTCTGGTACGTTAAATAATCCTAAGTTTCATGTTTTAATTATAGTTTACAAATTTTATTCTTGAATTTGATTTACCTAAAATTTAAAAAATTTAAGACTTATTCACCACCACACATTGTCCAAGTATATTTTTATTACTCATAATGTTGAGTTAATTATTATCATATCAGAATGGGTTAATTTGCAAATTATTTTTTCTCCAATGACTATCGGATTTTGAATCAAAGATAAAATCATCAATAATACAAATGTCTGTATCAAATATATTATAAAGCATTTGTTTCCTCTTTTTTTTCCCGACTAAGTAGTTGATAACACAAAATACTCTTACTTTTAATTCACTATTTTAAACATTTCCATTTGAAATAGTTTTTAATATTTACTTGAAAACCCTATAATAATCTTAATGAAATTAATTTATAACATCTCTCCTTTACCTCCTTAAATAACTACACTTTTCCTTTTACATCAATAACCTACACTACTTGACACCGCCGCCACCACCAATCATCGCCGCCGCCACCACCACCACCTGTCCACCACCACCACCTGTCACCGCCGCTGGCACGCAACATTATGTACTTCTCAACCAATATTAATGATTTTTTATGACTTAATATATCCATATTATCTTAATATATTGTGTGAGTATTATGTTAGTTTTAATAATTGTAAACTTTTTCATGCGGTAAGAAGATTCGAACTTGTGATCATGGCTTTTGTAGACAATGTGTTTACCAACTCTTCTTTGGAGGAGTTGGTAAAAAAAATAGTTAAATTTGAAATTCATGTTGATAAAAATTGTAAACTTATCTTTATACACTTATCAATTTAAGATCCGATATATATTTGAAATTAAATAACGTCTTGTCTAAATTATAAAACAAAAAGGCTTTTAGCACAATATCAATCATAAAACTTAACAAAGAAATAAAAAAAAAATCTAATCATCAAAGTATCATATATCACTACGTATTTCTCAACCAATATTAACGATTTTTTATGACATAATATATTCATCCTAATATATTGTGCGAGTATAATGTTCGTTTTAAAAATTGTAACTTTCACATGTGGGAAGAAGATCGAAGTTGTGACCATGGCTTATAAAAAAAAAGTTGAATTTGAAATTCATGTTTATAAAAATTGTAAACTTAAATTCATACACTTATCAATTTAAGACCCAAGATATATTTGAAATTAAATAACTATGAACCAAATTCGTATTTTTAACAAAAATAAAATATAAATAGTAAATTGAAACAAAATTTAACATATAACAAACTATAAATAAAAATAATATACAGATTGTTTAGACTAATATGAAAAAATTAAATAAAAACTAACCAACTAAGAAGAAAATATTCATATTCAAAAAAGCAAGTTTAAATCAATTAAACTTTGAAAACATAACAACGAAATTTTTTTTTAAAAAATCAATCAAAACCAATATAATTTGTTATAAATTAAAAATATAATAATAATAAATTTTGAAATAAAAGAAAGGAGAAGGAACGTGAGACAATGTTTGTCATTAGGTGCTAATTTGGAATAAATACGAGCATGGTACCCGCGCAATGCGGCGGCGGTGGTGGGGAAGGCGGTCTAGTGGTGTCGGTGATGGTATTATTGGTGGTGGTGTCAAGTGGTGTAGGTTGATGTAATTGTGATAGTGAAAATTTTTTAGAAGATAAGGGCTTAAAGTGTTAATTATTAAAATAAAGGTTTAGAGTGTAAATTAATTTATTAAGAGCAAATTTGGTATTTTATAAAAACTCTTTCCATAGTGGGTGTTTATTAAGGGTAATTTAGTAATTCCGTATGTAACTATTGTGTAACTATTTCTAAAAATGGGGGGTGTGATAATTTTTATAAAGGAGTATAGATATAAATATATTAAGTTTTTGTTATAATTTATAATATAATTAATAGTTATAAATAAGACACGTTAACATTTAATGATACTATAATTTTAAAAAATACTTTGTAACAAAAAAATTAATAGGATATGCATATTAATTATATTCTTTGTAAAATTACAGTATAAAGTTAAATTCCTGTTAAATTTTTTTATATATTAGAGATAATTAATGACATGACTTTTAATAATATCGTAATTTTTTATTTTTTTATTATTCTAGGCACCATATACATATCGGTAATTTTCTTTTAAATATATGAGTGTTACGCGTGAATGAGTGAGTGACACTGAAAAATCAATACCTTTATTTCCATCTCAATTTGTTTCTTTTCGTTAGATTAAATGGTATGAAGAGTTTGTATTTATATTTCACACAACCACAAGAATCTTTGGTCAATAATACACTTTCTTGATGACCTATCTGGCTTCAAGTAATCTTAATTTAATTGACTTTGATTTTTAAATATATTTATATATACTAACTAGATTATTTTCCGTGTAATACTCGGATTAAATATATTAAGTTTTTGTTATAATTTATAATATAATTAATAGTTATAAATAAGACACGTTAACATTTAATGATACTATAATTTTAAAAAATACTTTGTAACAAAAAAATTAATAGGATATGCATATTAATTATATTCTTTGTAAAATTACAGTATAAAGTTAAATTCCTGTTAAATTTTTTTATATATTAGAGATAATTAATGACATGACTTTTAATAATATCGTAATTTTTTATTTTAGAACGGTGTGTTAGTTTGTTAGTGGTTCGAACCCTAGCAGTGACATCCAAGCGGGCAATATGCTAGCGGTTGGAACCCGAAGGCACCCCTGGAGACCAAGGGTGCGATAACACGGCCCGCACGCGTCCGAAGAGGTAAATTTTTATTTTTTCTATTATTCTAGGCACCATATACATATCGGTAATATTTTTTATTTAAATATCATAAGATACTAACGATGTAAAACTTAATAGTTATATCTAATATTTATTACGTTATATGATAAAAATCTTATATAAAGTCATAATTTGATAACAACGTACGACATAAAACAAAATGAAATGTTATAAAGAAAAAATAAAATAAAAATAATGATTAAAAAAAGATAATATAAAATTTAGTAATTATTTTCCATAATTATGTCATTATAGTAATTACTTTCTATAATTAAAAATTATAAGAATTATTTTTTATAATTAATGAGCATATTTGAATTTATTATATTAAAATTAAATCTAAAAAAATTAAAAAGGTATATGACATCAATTTTATCTAATAGTTCCAATTAAAACTTGAACTTTATCTAAGGGTCCAGATTTAAAGTTTCTCTTTTATTATATATTATAGATTATAAATAAATAAGTTTTAAACTTTTAATTGTAAATCTATTTATGAAAAAAGTTAGATTTTTATGATCTGTGTTTTATAGTCTATACAAGTTAATGTCTTGAAACAATATATAATTAGTCTCTCAAATCTCAATAACGAGCCTCTAACATTATGCGTAAGATATCAATTTTAGTGGGCACGCTAGTCCATCTAATATAAGAAAGAGGCCTTAAAGCCCTGTACATCCTTCCAAAAGTTCCACGTGGCTTGGAATAGTTGGTAACTATTTCAGCTTTAATTCCTTTTATTTGCAAAGAAGTGCTAATCACTGTGTCTTCTAAAAAAAAATGGATTGTTCATGTCCTTTTGCATCCTATATCTCTCTTTTTATTTTATCCTTTAAGTACTCTCTAGGATAACATATGCTCTTTCATACTCAAATTTCTCCACATTTCTCTCCTTTTTTTTTCCTCTCACATACACATTTTTGAACGTTTAAATTGCAGTTTCAAATCTAGCTCATTGATGTTTAGTTATGTTTTACTTTATCCCTCTTCGACCAATAATAATCTCCATTGTGTAAGGTAAGTTTGGCGAAAGACAATGGATGAGTCTATCATTTATATCTCCTCATTATTATTTTATATGTTTGTTTTCTCATATCTTTACTTTTTTTAGTTTGTTATATCATTTTATCATCATGTATTATATATTATATTTTATTGAAGTTAAATATAGTGAAATATCAATAAAGAAAGTTATTCTCCGATTGAAAGTTGCGTTTGTAGGTAAAGAAGTTGAAGATGGAAAGTGGTGTTTGAAGCTCAATTCTGGTACTTTGTACATATCCTAATCAAATACTTCTTTCAATAAAATATAAGTTATATATCTCCCCTTTTTAAATCTAACTCTTATCATCAGCGCTATTATAATATGTTATTTCAACTTTATGTTTTTATTGATCAATCAAAGATTGCAGAGATAATAGTTAAGCAATATACCGTACCAGTGAAAACATTGGGTCTGGGACGTTTTTGGTGTGGAAGTGTTCAATTGATGATGGTTAATTAGTTAGGAAAAAGTGGTTGAATCGATTATTATTCTTTAACAATAAATTTTCATGTTCATGTATTTTGGTCAACTATGTTTAATAGATTATTGCATAAAATCTATATGGTGGTTAATTTTTTATATAGTAGTAAAATAAATATGAGAGTTAATTACAGAAATAGTCCTGTCGTGGACCTCCACTTGCAGCTTTCATCCCTAAGTTTAATAAATTACAATTTTAGTCCAAAAACTTTGTCCCGTCAACACTTTTGGTCCTGACTAATAACGTCCGTTTAAAAACTCATCACGTGCTAACCACGTGATGGGTAATTTCGTCATTTCATTAATACAAGGACCAAAAGTGACATTAACTCTAAACCCATATATTCATACGACAAGGACTAAAAGTGTAAATATATAACAAACCTTTTTTAATTAATTAATAAAACAATATATAGAATCAGTATCTATCTTGTTCATTATTGACCACCAAAAGAACATTATTGACCACCAAAAGAAAACTAAAATACTTCTCAAAATCACAACACAAATCTTACAATTATAATTCAATAGATCTGATCAAAATCAAAATAAAAATCAAATGCAAAATCCATTTGTAACCTTCACTTAGCAACAAAATTGAACTTAAAAACCCTAAATTTCAAGGAAAACATATAATGATAAAACATTGATTTCCCGGCCGTAGGTCCACTGGACACCACGACCATCACCGCTGATTTTTGAAAAGTAAGGGTGCAGTCAAGTTGTTTTGCGAAGTCCCGGTGGTGATGGTGATTAAGATCCGACGAGTATCTACTCCGCCATCGTCATTTTTTAATATATACCGCCGGATCTTGATGTAACTTGAAATTACAAGTCGTCATCAGATCCGCCGCCACCATTGTCAGATCTGGCGCTATCTCCAAACACGTTGCCAAAGTAGTTGCTGCTTCACGAAGTTGTCATGAAAATGTATCTGAAAATGGTTGTAGCTTATCAGATGTGACATTATATAGGTGGTGGCCGGAAATTCGCATGGTGGTGGTGATAGTGATATTCATGTGGTGGTGGTAGTCTGCTTTTCATGCATTTATGTACAAATAATTCAAGAAAACGGACTTTAGTTATATACTAATGAAGATGATATGAAGAATGTTTGTTTTTGAATACTCCGTAATTTCTTATGTTGGTATTTCCCATGATATGTAAGCCACCGACTTTCTTCAAACTTCTTGTTTATTTATTCAACTAATTTGAATATATTTAATCGGAAGCCTACATTATATGAAAAGCCCAAAATCATTTGAAGGCTTTTAAAAGATTGTATATAATGGAAGATTGGAAGTAAATTGAGATGAATGCGATTGAGATTAGGTAATAAGTGATGATCATGATGGGTGATAATAATTGGGTTAGAATGTTTTAGATTTAGGTTTGGATTGAATTCTGAATTGTGAAATTATAGATTGTTGATTATATAGATATAAAATAGGTTTAGATCTGGGCTTGGTATACAAAGGTAGATGCAAACGTTAATTACAGTTTTGGTCCTTGTATAGATGAAATGACTAAATTACCCATCATGTGCAGGTCACATGATGGGTTTTTAAACGGACGTTGGTAGTTAGGACTAAAAGTGTTGACAGAGCAAAGTTTTTTGGACTAAAACTGTAATTTATTAAACTTAGGGACGAAAGCTGCAAGTAGAGGTCCACGACAAGAACGATTTCTGTAATTAACTCTAAATATGAAATAAGTTAGTAGACGTAATTAATTGGTGTTTTATTATTCATGCTATTTATGTACATAGTATATAACTTATTATTTTTTACATCATTATTGTCTTAAAAAAGTTAGCTAGATTGTTAGGTTTTTTAGTGTATTTGAATGGTGTTGAAGGATTGTGGATTGTAGACCAAAAAATATGTTAATTTATTTTTAATTATTTCAAAAAATCAAATTATTATATTTCCTATAAAAATGAAAGAAACAAAAAATATAAATATAAGTAAAAAAAACAACTATACATGTGTTGATGGAGTGGTTAATAATAGTGACAACATAAACCACTGGTTTAAACCCCAGTGGTCAGGGGTGTTTTACTAAACCTGTTATGCGGGGTCTCGGGGGAGTTTACTCCAAGGTCTCGAGTTCGAGCCTTGGTAGGTTCTCCTCGACGGTATTTTTCAATTAAGGAGGTGGTATGGTGAGAAAGGCTATTTAAGATCCGTTTAGTGCGGGACCTTTTTGTTATGCGATTAGCACACATCATACGCGTCTGAGGTAAAATTCACTTGTAAATAAAAATAAAAATAAATAAATAGTGACAACATAAAAGTATGTGAGAAGATAGTTTATGCCTCCTTATTTTTCATTTTCATCACGTCAATAGGGATGGCCAAATAGTAGTGATATTGTACGATTAGACATTGATTATAGCATTTACATTATGTTACATCCAATATTGTTTTAACTTTTTAAGTTATAGTTTTGTGATCAAATCATGGTAAGAATTAAGAAATAAGGTTTCCTTTTTATTTTTTATTTTTAAATGCCGTTTAGAAAAAAGATTGAGAAAAGCACACATCATACATTGAGTATTTCAAGTACAGACAACCATAGTGAATGAGGTAGAGAGAAAATGAAAAAGGTTTGATTTTATAATCACAAAAATGTTTTAAACTACTCATGCGTCATGTCATATTCATATTCATCCCAATAGTAAAACTGTGCATACTTGTTTTGTTGACTTTAGTTTTTCTTTTTAATTGTGGCTATTTATCTTCATTTTACATTTTTTTTAAATACACTTTCTCATTGCAAAGAAAAGTTGTATATTGTACACAAGTTATTATATTTTTATGGGTGTATTTAGACTTCTTATTCTTCTTGTTGTAAGTTGTATGTATGTTCTTGCTATCAAATGGATATGCCTTTTGGCTTCACTACAAACAAAAACAAAAAACTAAATATAAAAAATTTTAAATAAAAAGGTTTTGTGAGTGAAAAAATATAAAAGCATATCTCAATTCAAAGAAGTGTTCAAACAATAAAACAAAGATCTTGAAAGAGAAGAATAAGTAACAGTTGATGATATCATACTTCTATATATATAAAATGTGCTATATTAAGGATTTAAGGTATTAAAAAATAGATTTTTGTTGTACAAATTATTGTACAATGAGGTGTATGGGTACTACAAAGACACAGATTGCACTACTCCCTCCTTTTCTTCCTTACTATTGATATACAGTATCTTGTAGTGTATTGTAGATTTGTAGGAGATATGACATGAGATGATGGTATAGCTGTGCAAGGCTTTGGTTGAACATAAGGGTTTAGTTTGAACATAAATGATGTTTTGCAAATTCTTTATCATTAATCTACTGTTAATTTTTGTTGTTGCATTTATTATGATTAGATTTAGTGACATACAAAAGATACCTATTAAGTAATGCTAAGTAGACGGTTTTCATTTATCAAATGGTTATAATTCTCTTACCATTAAACTAAATGTTTATTTTAAAGGATCATGATAAATGCTTTGCAAGAACAAGGTGGTTATTTAGACAACTAATGCTTGATACGTAAAGAAGTTTTCATTTATCATCAAACAATCAGAATTCTCATACATCTAATTGGTTGTTTTATAACACAAAAATTAAAAATGATAATTAGAGTAAATAACTAAAAGAATAGCATGTACATTTGTTAAAACTTAAAAGTAATGGTGTAATGATGATATACTTTGAAAGAACAATCAAAATGATGGTATAGCTTTGGTATTTTTTTATCTCAACCATACTTGATTCAAATGAATTTTAAAAGGCGACAGGGACAACATTTATATTACATCCAAGGGTAGAGTTTTAAAATTATCGATTTAGGTTTCAGAAATTCTTAAAATAAACATAGTATCAACTAGCAAGATCATTTTTGGTCCACCAATTATATGCTATGCAAGTAGATAATGTACATATCACAATTACACAACAAATAACTGTTTTTGAGGTGGAATGCACAGCCGGAATAACGCTAGTATGAACACATAATGTCTACAAAGAGACATGTAGGACCATAAAAGTCAAGGTCCAAATAGTTGTCAAAGTGATTTGCAATGTTTATTACGGAACTAGTCTTAATACCCGTACGATGTACGGTAGCTATATAGATTATATCATAAAGAAATTCGAATATGCCTCATACATGATTCGTGAGTATGAAATAAATTGTGGTTAACGTAAATCGATAATTGATGAGGTGTGGTCTAAATCAAACCTATATACATATACATGTGGACAAGAGAAGAAACAAGTTTCATTAAAAATAATATATATCTCTCGTATTGACCTAGCGAGAATGACTCCTGGAGTGTATCGGGAGTAGATCCTGGACGAGAGGAGATCGAGAGCTCCTCAAGAAGCCTCATGCCAAGAGCAAGGCGGGAGTGCCACAAGGAATGGATCGAGAGTAAGACCTAGAGGAGGTCGGGAGCCAACCTTGAAGAGAAAGAGAATCGAGACATGGCAGAAGCTTACCGAGAGTGAGCTCCTGGAGAGTTTCTTGACGAAAGTAAACGGTAACCGAGAGGAAGCTCCAAAAGGCAATCGAGACTAATTCCTTGACCTAGCTTCAGGAAAGAACTACTCCAGGAGGAGAGAGAAACGAGAACTACTCCAGGAGGAGAGAGAAACGAGAACTACTCCGGGAGGAGAGAGAAACAAGAGCTACTCCGGGAGGAGAGAGAAAGTAGAACTACTCCGGGAGGAGAGAGAAACAAGAGCTACTCCGGGAGGAGAGAGAAAGTAGAACTACTCCGGGAGGAGAGAGAAACGAGAGTGTTTTTCTCGACTCACTTCCAGGAATGTGTCGAGAGCAAATCTTGGCGGAAGGCTGTCGAGAGAAAGTCTTGGAGAGAAGACCCAAGATCGAGAGTATTACTTGTCGAGAGCTTAAGGTAAGAGAGAGTGAGAATATGCCGAGAGTAAGTAAAGAACATTACATATATATGTCACGTGTGTTGTGACTTAGAAGAGTTCTAAGATGGAATGGTCCTGGAGGAGCATTTGGGCTTGAGGCCTAGGAAGCCCACCATGACGAGAGTCCATCGAGACTATGACGAGAGCAGATCATTTCCAATTTCCAAACCTTTTTAGCATTATTCTTATTGTGGATTTTATTATTGTTCATAATAACAACACGAGAAAGTGTAGCTCTTGAGTTGGTCGAGATGTGATCAATAGTAAGCTTAAGGTCATCTACCTTAGCTTAGACGAAACTGAGCCTCGAATGGTTTCTTTCTAGTATATTGCGAATAACACATATGTTTTATATACATGTGTTGAATTTAATATATGTATATATACATATGACATATGACGAGTTTAGTCTAGAGTTTCTCAAGGCATTTCCATGACGAGAGTTGTTAAGAGTACTCTTTGACAGGAGCTTTTGAGAATACACATGCATAATATGTCTAAGGGAATGCTCATCAAGAGTTAGCTTGAGGGGGATCGAGAGTTGGATGGGCACATGTTGTCTCTTCCTCCTATACCACAACACATATCTACGTATATGTTTCCATCCCCTCTCAGGGCAATACCCATTCCACATGATACACTTATCATACAAAATCTATACAAATAATGTATGTATGATTGAATATGCAATATCTAATCATGGAATGGTTACAAAATATCCTTATCACTCTCGAAGGTTATATTCCTCGTACTGACATTTTGGATTTAGAGGCCATGCCCCTATCTGACAGCCCAATATATGATGTAACCCTAATTTGTACAGCCTATAAATATCCAATCATTGGATGTCAATTCATTCAATATTCCTTCTCACATTTATAACACATACATATTCATTCAATTCTCTCTCAATCAATCAATCATCATCAAAATCATCAAACATTCAATATCCTTCAGAGATCGATACATCTCTCTGAGAAAACCATTATTCACCTTAGATTCGCGAAGAATTTAGTAGGTTTGCACTACATAGTAGGAGATTATAATGGTTTTCATGGTTAAATCCTTTTTGTGATTGAGCTTAACATTCCATGCTCAAACAATAATCAAAGCTAAATTATAATAAACAGTAATGATAAATATAATATATGTGTAGTTAGAGTTTTGGATTTACCTTAAGTTTTTAGAATCACATCAAAATCGGAACTTGTAAGCATAGTAGATGACGGCAAATAGCCTTGTGATTTCGGATCGTAAACTCAAATTTTGAAGTCTTCATGTTAATAACTTATTATAAGTAATATAAGTAATAGGAGTTGAAGAATTGAGAAAGAAAATAGACAATTTATTAATGAAAAAACGATCAATCAAATAAGGTTATAATGTCTTTTGTATAAATAAGCCAAGAGTTAGAATTTAATTCTAAGTCTAATAAGCAAATTGAATCCATATACAATTAACAAAGCTAATGTAATAAAATAAATAAATTAAAAAGACAAGTGTCGATCAAGGATTACGCCACGTGTCGTTTCAAGAACATCTCAATACTGTTTTAGTTTATTGGTAGATAGATACTATATATGTCAGCCCAAACCTTCCAGGTGGTGCCAACCAAGGTAAACTGAAAAAGGAAAAAATTGCAACTGGAGAATTAATTAGTAGCCATCGCAAAACTAATGAACTACTACTGCACTAAAATATATACCTTAACTTTTTTATTTTTTGTTTGAATGTTAGTATAAATTTAGGAAAAGAAACCTAAGTATTACAATATGGAAACATGTTGTTAATGATAGTTTTTTGACTACCGAAAGTTTAGGAATCATCTAATTAATCTTATTTCATTGGTTAATTGCTTGATAGTGATTTTATTATTAGTCCCGATAGTTTTCGAATAACGATATTTGTATTTGTACTTACCATATATACATTGCATAGTCGAAAATATATTAAAGGAAACCTAATTGATTGCAAAGTCTTCCAAAAACTTCGTCTCCACGTATGCTTAATTATTCATTCCCCACTCTATAAATACCTAATCTATTTTACCCTAACATATTGGTTGATACGATTTACATAACTTTCTTCTTCTTCTTGTTATATATATACTTGCTCAATCGTACGTACGTATTATATTATATATAATCATGACGGGTTGGGACGACGATATCACCACCAATCAAGCTTACACCAATAAAACCCGCACCTTTTTCGACAAATGCTACTCTTATCGACCACTTTCGTATATCAACAAGAACAACCATATTGATCATGATACTGGAAACAAGATCATCATGCCTCAATCCGCCCTCGAAAAACTTATATCCCATCCCGAGCACCTCGGTTACCCCTGGCTCTTCCAGATACAAAACATGACGACGGGCCAACACTACTCCCATTGCGGTGTCTTGGAGTTCACGGCGGAGGAGGGTTTCGTTTACTTGCCATCGGGGATGCTGAAAACCTTGCAACTACAAGAATGTGATTTGGTCAATATTAAAAATATACGTCTTCCTAAAGGGACTTATATTAAGATACAACCACATGCCACAAAATTCACCACACTTTCAAATCAAAGAGCTATACTCGAATATAGTCTTAGGGGTTTTGCTTGTTTGACGACGGGTGACACTATTGTTATCAACTATGGAGAGGAGAAGTATACGATTGATATAGTGGAGACAAAGCCCGAATGGGCTGTTTCGTTGTTTGACACTGATTGTGAGGTTGATTTTTTACCTCCCTTGGACTATAAGGAACCCGAAAAGTTAAGGAATAGTAGTACTCCTATACATGATGAAGAATCAAAGTTGTTTCGGGGCTTTTCTGTTGATGAGTCGCTAAAGAATTTGATGATAACAGATGAATCAACCGCTGTGCCAGTTGATGAAAAAGTACATTCGACAGAGTTTAGGCCATTCGTTGGAGTTAGTAGACGGGTTGATGGAAAGGCGCCGAAGGTGGAGCATGATCAAAACAACGCTCAAGTAAACATGAAGAAACACGACGAAGGATTCAAGCCATTCACGGGAAAGAGTTACCGATTAGTATGATTGATTCAATATGAATTAATTAATAAGCTTATTGTTGTTCTTGATATATGTTTTAGCTTGTTAATTCTTTGGCTATGACTTTAGCCTCATAGTGTAAGATTTGAATCTGGTCTTGATGGACTATAAAACTTTGGTTGGTTAGTTTGGATTCACTATGTTACTGTAATTTTAAGTTAATTCTATATCGATCTACATATGCAACAACATATGGGCCACTCCAAGCTATTCAATGAAATTAAACTATTCTTTCCAACACTTTGTCTTTTTTTAAACCTATATGAAACATGAGATTCAAGTACCACTACCAAATTTGCTAAAACTTTTTGTTGAAAATATGTAAAAAGAATGGGCCAACTATCACAATTCACAAACACAACCATTAGTTGCAGATTGTTTTATGGCCCAACTAAAATAAACTACGAAGCCCATTAAGCCCATGGGAGTTTCCTCTATGATAAACCAGCTAGGAAATCAAATGCAGTTTTTGGTTATGTGCTTTGTTTATATCTTTTTTTGATTTCCTTTGAAACCAGATGACTGGAAATTAATTGAACATTAATACTTTCTAAGGATGTATCCTAAAGAAAACCCAAAGTTAGGCCCAGATGAAATAAGTCAACAAAATAAGAAAATGATTGACTTTTGCTAGATTGAGTGGCAACATCCTAGCAGAAGAAAAAGTAGTAACAAATGTATGAATAAAAAAGTAATAATTGCATAGTTTAAGTATGTGAACTTTGAGCATACATGTCATGTGAGAATCAACAATTCTGGTTACTTACATCAACAGTTAATTAATAAATTAAAAAGAGATTATAGATACAATTTCCAAATGGAGCAATTAATTCAAAGGCATACAATTAGGACCAAATCCACAAAACCATTGCCGTCTACAGCCGGGTGATACCTCTTGATTACTCTTCTACATTAACTCAAAAAGTATATATGTATGCCACAATTCAGTAGCTTTTCTATCATCTTCTCAACCAATTAACCAAGCTAAAATACCACTTTCATAGTTTTTAAAAGAATTACTACTATTTTGAAACCTCGAAAATATGTCAAGAATGGGCTCATCCTGTTTCAACATTGTCTTCATCGCAACACTAGTTTTTCTTGCAACTTCAATTTCTGCCACGGAATACATTGTCGGGGATGAAAGTGGTTGGGCTCTTGACTTCGATTACCAAACTTGGGCCAAGGATAAAGTTTTCTTCGTTGGCGATACACTTGGTATGCTATGTGATATTCCCTTAGATAAACTAAATTTAGCTTGTTTACTAAGTATGCATTTTCGTTTGTTTGACATTCAAGAAACTAACTTTTCTTTTTCTTTATATAGTGTTCAATTATGCGCCTGGCGTACACAACGTAGCAAAAGTCAATGGCACCGGTTTCCAACAATGTTCCACTTCTTTTTCCAATGGAATCTTGACAAGTGGACGTGACATCATCCCTCTTCAAACTCCAGGAAGGAAATGGTACATTTGTGGTGTTGGGAAGCATTGCGAGCTAAGAAACATGAAGCTTGTCATCACTGTTCTGCCACAAACAATGGCTCCGGCTCCAAGCCCAGTAGCGACATCTGGATCATTGCAAATGGCAGTACCAACACTGTATGGGCTTGTTACTGCCTTATTTGGGAGTCTATTGTTGCTCCTGGTTTAAAACATGCCATCTCTGTTTTGTTTACATCAAGTATTGTTTATTTGAATTTCTTAAAATGTGTGCTAAAATTTTGTATTGGTTTGAAGATATATACCGAATATGATTTATTTCTTGATTCTTAGTTTGGAATTATACAAAAAACATAGGTGTGGCAACCTCTTTTAAATATGGAATTCACGTACAGCGTATCGAAAACCTTAATTACCATGGATCGGTTGCTAAAAAAAAATGTGACTTGAGATAGAATCACACTAGATACATTTTAGCAAGAATAGAGGAAGAAGGTGCTTAATATACATGTACAATTTACAATAATTTGAAGGAGTGGCGTATCCAGAAATTAAGATTTAGGCTTTTAGGGGGCCGAACTACATGTATTTATGTTTTATTGGTGGGCCAAGTAACTTTGGACTAAACTATGACATTAAAAATATAGACTTTTATAGACATTGTGGATGGGTCGTCAATGATAATTTTTTAAATTTTATCCCAGCAAATTTAAAACATCACCCTTTGCCTCCATGTGGCTTTGCCACTGGTTTTGAAGGCAAAATATTTAGGAAAACGTTGAACAAATACGGTATCTTGGTTTCACTCATCAAGTGATGCAGATTTTCTCATTTCTTATCGTCATTTGAGCCTTGGAGAAGCACTCTGTTAACTTATTCACATTCCTTTATAAAGAACGTCGTAGTGTCATCTATGTCTAGTAGGAAAAATATTTAAACGGCCAATTGTTGCAAAAGTTTTGACATGGTTATTCTTAGCCACTTATGGATGTTTGGAATTTCTTATTCTAAAGTGGTGCCTAAAAGATACAAGGATATCAACCCGCAATTTTCTTTTTTGATGACATAAACAGCTACTCGTAATTTACAGTTAAGTAATGTACATATATGTACAATAACAAATTATCGTCGTTTGGAGTTACCTCGCTCATTTGCAAACAATTTTTCATCAACTTTTCAGTTAGCAAGTGATGGTGGAATGTGAAATCTAAAGGTGACAAAAATAAGCATTTTGGATGCCGGATCAAAATAATGTGGTTAAAATAGGTTGAATTTTGTAGGATTGTGCAGTTCCAAATTAGTGATTCTCATAGAACCCAAAGCCATATATACAAATGAAAAAGAACATGCACATCCCTTTCTTAACTTGCAAAAAGCTGAAGGCTAACTGAACATAGACTTATGCAAAAACAAAACGCTATGTGCCAATCTCTTACAATATTAAACCCAAAATGACCTTTCAATCATCATTAGAGCTAAAAAACAGTGTGAAAAAGATTGGTTTTCATTTAAATACACCCAATTATCCGGCCAATAAACGAATCTATTACTATTTTCATACAATTTTGAAATAGAAAGCGGCAACCAAAAGTGAAGACATCCTTCTGTCTTTCGTACAAAGAATTTAGTCATCCTGTTAAGATCCTTCTGCCCCATTTCTCTACATATACATTCTTGAGTTTTCATAGAAACATGTCAACTTAACTCATCGAAAATTACTTAAGCAAATATAGCCACAATGGCTTCTATGTTGGTTCTAGTTTTAGTAACCATTGTAACCTTCCATTCAGCCAATGCTGCTGAACTCGAAACCTACATTGTCCATTTAGACTCATCCAAGGGTCAAGAATTCACTCAAAAGCATGACCGTGAAAGCTGGTACCGATCCTTTTTACCACAGACCACTATGGGCTCAAATGATGAAACTAGCATTCTTTTTGCATATCATAATGTTCTCAATGGGTTTGCAGCCAAGTTATCTGAAGAGCATGTGAAGGTCATGGAAGACATGGATGGGTTCTTATTTGCAAGGCCGAAAGAGTGTACTCACTTCAAACGACTCATACTCCCAATTTCTTGGGGTTGCACCAAAATATGGGGTTTTGGGCTGGTTCAAACTATGGAAAGGGTGCCATAATTGGTATTCTAGACACTGGAACGACTCCGAGCCATCCTTCTTTCAATGACAAGGGAGTCCCACCACCTCCAGCAAAATGGAAAGGCAAATGTGAAATAGAAGGGTGTAACAACAAATTGATTGGATTGCGGGATCTTACATCAGGTGGAAATGATACACGCTTTGATCAATTTGGACATGGTACGCACACTTTTAGCACCGCAGGTGGGAATTTTGTTAGTGGTGCCAATGTATTTGGAAATGCCAATGGGAACGCGGCTGGGATGGCGCCACTTGCACATGTGGCAATGTATAAAGTTTGTACGCTGGAAGATTGTTTAGAGAGTTGGATCCTAGCAGGAATGGATGTAGCGGTTGAGGATGGAGTTGATATACTTTCGTTGTCACTAGGACTAGGGATAGGCATTCCGTTTAATCAAGATACTATTGCTCTAGGTGCATACACCGCTATACAAAAAGGTATCTTTGTGGTTTGTGCTGCAGGTAATTCTGGTCCTTTTAATGCATCGTTATCGAATGAGGCTCCTTGGATTCTAACGGTTGGGGCTAGTACCATTGATAGAAAAATAGTATCAAGGGTTTCTCTTGGAAACAAGGTTAATCTAGATGGCGAAACATTATTTCAGCCTAAGAATTTCCCTCAAACCTCATTACCTTTAGTGTACCCGGGATTAAATGGTGTTCAAGATGCAGCATTGTGTTTGGAAGGATCGTTGGATCATGTTGACGTGAAAGGGAAGGTGGTATTATGCGATAGAGGTCGTAATATGTCGAGAATTAAGAAAGGCCAAATAGTAAAGAATGCTGGAGGCGTTGCTATGATTATAGCAAACCAAGCTCCGGAAGGAGCCAGTACTATAGCCGATTCTCATGTTCTTCCTGCGTCGCATGTCAGCTACAAAGATGGACTCACTATCAAGACTTATATCAACTCAACCACATCGCCTATGGCCAGTTTATTATTCCAAGGAACTGTAATTGGAATTGACTCAGCTCCTGAGGTGACTTCTTTCTCATCAAGAGGGCCTAGCTTGGCGAGCCCTGGGATCTTGAAACCCGACATAATTGGCCCCCGTGTTAGCATTCTGGCAGCATGGCCCGTATCAGTTGACAACACAACACAAGCAAGCGCTACATTTAACATGATATCGGGTACTTCAATGTCTTGCCCTCATCTCGCAGGCATAGCAGCATTGCTAAAAGCTGCTCATCCTGACTGGTCACCTGCAGCTATAAAATCTGCAATCATGACTACAGCCGATCAAGTGAGCCTAAATGGGAAACCTATTCAAGATGAAAAATAACTCCCTGCAGACATCTTTGCCGTTGGTTCAGGACATGTAAATCCATCAAAAGCTACTGATCCAGGTCTAGTTTTCGATGTTGCACCAGATGATTACATTCCTTATTTGTGTGGGCTGGGTTACACAAGCCAAGAGGTTGGGACTATTGTGAAAAAGAAAGTCTCTTGCGAAAAAACCATATCAGAAGGAGAACTAAACTACCCTTCATATGTGATCTCATTAGCAAAAGGCGAAAACAAAACATACTCGAGGACAGTAACAAATGTTGGTGACACTAATTCTGTTTACACTATATCGGAACCAAATATCCATATCCCGCCGGGTATAGTTCTCACCATTCATCATCCTGCTTTGGAATTCACACAAGTAAACCAGAAGCTAACTTATGAACTAACATTTAGTCGTTATAACAATGTGGATATAAATGTGCCTTATGACCAAGGATTCATAGCTTGGCAGGCGGGTAAATACATGGTTAGGACACCTTTTGTTATCAAGTACGTGTAAGAGAAATGGTTGTCATGCTTTATAAGCCCGTATGCATTTTCTGGATACGATTTCCTTATTTTCTTTCTTGCTTGTTTCCATCATTAGTGATTTGAAATCACAATCTGTCTTTCCCTGTATTTGATATCCTCTTCTGTAGCGGTTTAATTAATAGGAAATGGCGGCAAAGCCTATTTGTCCCAAAATGTGTTTACACGTTAGATTAATCTTTCAACTTTATTAGCTTTTACAATGAGGATTTCCGAAAGATAAAGTGATCTTGTGATATAAAATTTTATATCAATATAACTGGATTAATAAGTGCGGAACTCCAAATAGATGATGGGACATTAGTCCACTAAAACCAAGTTGTATCTTCCGGGACACAAATTTTCAGTCAATCCCCTAATAATTTTACAATTTGATGTTGTATGTATTTAAGAAACTTTCTTAAAATAGTTAATGACTCATTGTATATATGTCTATGTACTTCATCCAGAAATATATTATCAGATTGATATGTACACAACATTTAGCCATCCACAGTTTTTATGTTTTACACAATATATATATGATAAGAATCGCTGAGAAAGTAGAGGGGTGTGAAGTGTCGTTGTTTAATAGTTAATCGATTATTTTTAGTAATTTCTTGTTCACCAAGTTTAGGGTTGGAAAACTTGGTTAAATAAGGTCATTAGGCCACAGTTTTTAGGTGTGGAAAATTATAATCAATTGTTCTTGGGTACTTAGGGCCACTGGGGCTTAAATCAAGAAACGGGGCTACTGGTGTAACACCCCAACAAGGCAGAATAATGGGATATCACAAGAAAAGCACAACACGACATGGAAATTAAGTAAAGTTAATCTAAATGCATAAAAAGGATTGGACAATTCATACAAATCGTTCAAGAATACAAGTACCGGATCATACAAATGCATAAGGAGTACAACACCATCAAACGTTTACAAAATATACTTCAAAAGATGGCTAAAGATCCTAATCATAACCCATAAGCGGGATCAAATGAATCACGGATCCATAAATAGTCCAAGTCCAATCCTAGCATGCATTTAATCATCCAACACGTCTCTGGTTTACCTGTTCACCTGAAAAGTGTACTAAAACGTGTCAACATAAAGTTGGTGAGTTCGTAGGTTTAAGCAATAAAAAACAAGTGTCGGGATATCAACCGTTATCGATATACGAGAATTAGAGTACCTAATCACGTCAAAGAACCCTAAAAGGTTCACGTTAGCACAATCGACATATACAACGTCAACGTCTCACATAAATCGTCAATACATATATAAGTATGGGTTCAACAACCCGTATTACGGTTATGATCATGTCGGGTGTGAATTCGTCAATCCACAGTCAACGTCTTACATAATATATAAAATACGTCTTTCGTCATAAATATAATAATCGTCATAATGTGGCCATGATCATACCGGATGTGGATTCGTCAATCCACCGTCACGTCTTACATAATATATAATATACGTCTTTCGTCACATATAAACGTATAATAACACGTATCACAAGCAAACAATTAGATTTCTAACGTCTCGTTCATATCATAACAAAATGTATCAACCGACAAACGTTTAAACGACAAGTACACTTTCCACCCCAAATAAAGTAAACGTAGGGGCTACGAAACTCACCTTGACCGGCAATGAGATGTTATAATCAAAGTTTTATCGGCCAACAATCGTCACACGTGCACACCTAACATTATACAAGTACATTTTATATTAGGTTTCTAGTTAGGGTTTGAGTAACCGACATTCGACTTTAATTGACTCGTATAACTTGTCCATGGCACTAAAAGAAGCAAGGAAAGATTCAATGGAAAGTTAGGCTCGACCCAAGTGAAATGTATACAAGGCTAGGAAACGAAACAGGAAATCGGGTTAAGGAAGCCACCGGCTCGCACGCCTCAAGGTGGCGTCTCACACGCCCACTGCCACTGGCCCACCATCTGGGACGGTCCCAGGTGGCGTCTGGAACGCCAGTCCAGACCTGGCTCAGCGTCTGGGACGTTACTAACCACCGTCTCATACGGTGGCTCGCAAATGAGGGTTCTAACGTCTGGCTCAACATTTCTGGCGTCCAACAGAAGGTGGCAGCGTTTGGGAGCGAAAAGAACAATGGAGGCCACCGTCTGGGACGGTGGTCCCACCGTCTGGGACGGTGACAGAGCTTCAAGTGCAGCAACATGAAGGCAAGAAGCCATACACGACCAAAACCACACAACAACTCAAAAGTGACCCCAAAAATCAGTTTTGGCAGCTTTTAACTCATCTTTGGACCTAAACAACTTATGATAACATTAAATGGACATAACCCACTCCAAATACTTGAATCAAACATCACATTTGTGCTCAAAAAAATCATTTTAACCCATTTTATAACCCTAAGAAACCCTAGTGGCCCAAGAAGCTTCAAGACTCGTTTTCAAGTGTGAACAACTAAATTTGGACATAATTAAACATAACCCATCTCATAAATTCGTTTCATTTCATTCCAACAAGCCTCAATTTCGATCTTGACCTAATTACATAACCAAAACCCTAGTTTTTGACCCAAATGGGTTTTGACCTGAAATTTGACCAAGAATCACTTAGGTTAGACTAGAAACATGATGGTAAGCATAAAATGATGATTTTGGTGTTGATTTAACTTACCACAACACCCCAAGACTTGTAAACTCGGATTTAGGGCACAAAATGGATGAACACTTGCCAAACCTTGGAATTTCTTGGATCTTGAAGATGATTATTATTATGGTTGTTTGATCTAGTTTATTAGATGATAAAACACAAGATTCTTATGCATTTATGGGGGATTTATGGAGGATTTAGGTGGTAGATGAAAGGAAGAAAAGGAAAGTAAATGAGATGAGAGAGAGATAAGGAGATAGGGTAAGGGAAATGAATGAGTGGTTGGGTGTGTGTGTGTGGAGAGAGAGAGGGCCGGCCTAGAGAGTCCAGTTTTGGGCTCCCACTCCGCTAAATTCGACAAATAGCTATACGTTAATCATTTAAACGCCAAAACGAACCCGTAAACACAATTAAACTTAGCGTCACGCCAAAACTCGACAAAACGCTTGAGAATTCACATTAATTCACGAAAGTCATTTACATTTAATTACATTTAATCAAAAGTCAAACCGAGTCAAAAGTCGCGAATGTTACAACTGGAGCTTATTCGGATTATCTTCTAGTGTTTATTACTTGCGGTTCGTTTTTCCGAATTGTTAGAATTCTCTGGCCGATAAAGTTTATCATACATGAAACACGCATGGACAAAATGGACTGGCGGGTTGAGCTGATTAGTACATGGGTTGGCAAGTCAAATGAATTGGTTTTGGGTAAAGTGGGTTGGTTTCGGGTCGACCTGACAACCCAAGAAACCAACCGGACCCAACCTGAAAAAATTAGGTTGGCGGGTTGGTAGTCAAAATATGCAGCCCGAACTTGGTTTTTTTCCGGTTGAGTCAATTATTGATCGTTCTATGATAAACTGGGAAATGTAGTTTTTGGTTATGTGCTTTGTTTATGTCTTTTTTGGTTTCCTTTCAAACCAGACGATTGGGTAAATATTGAACATTACTTTGGAACACCAACATACATGGTGACTTTTAACAATTTCACCCTACATAACGAATAATTATTTCACGCAAAACAATTAATGTTCATCTAAGGCCGTGCGTAGCACGGACTTTTAAGCCCTAGTATCATGTAATATTTAACAATTCTGGTTGCTTACATCAACAGTTAATTAAAAAACAAAATCCAAGAACGAAAGTAGTCAAAGATTTTTTTATCAATGACAACCATGCATTAAAGCAAAAAAAAATAAAAATAAAAAAATAAAAAAAATATGGTTGAAGTTGATTATCGGTATGATTTGAAAGTGTATAGCAACCCAAGTGAATTTCAAGTGGATAGATAGATGTAGCAGGGTAAAGGGTTAGCCGTATTAGACCTATTAAATTTTTGGTTTGTATAAGGCATAGCCTGATAGTACGAATATTCAAGTAATATAAAAGAGATTATAGATACATATTCCAAATGGAGGAATTCTTTCTTAGCACATACAATTAGGACCAAATCCATAAAACCATTGCCGTCTACAGCCGGTAATACATCTTGATTACTTTTCTACATTAACTCGAAAACTATATATGTATGCAACAATCATGTAGCTTTTCTATCATCTTCTCAATCAATTAACCAAACTAAGATACCACTTTCATAGTTTTTAAAAGAGTTACTATTTTGAAACCTTGTAATATGTCAAGAATGGGCTCATCCTGTTTGAACATTGTCTTCATCGCAGCACTAATTTTTCTTGCAACTTCAATCTCTGCCACGGAATACATTGTCGGGGATGAAAGTGGCTGGGCTCTTGACTTCGATTACCAAACTTGGGCCAAGGATAAAGTTTTCTTCGTTGGAGATACACTTGGTACGCTACGTTATATTCCATAAATATATACATAACTAGATTTACCTTGTTTACTGGAGTAGTATTTTCTTGCATATCTTGTTTGTTTGACAATCAGGAAATTAACTTTTAATTTACTTGATATAGTGTTCAATTATGTCTCTGGTGTACATAACGTCGCAAAAGTGAATGGCACGGGATTCCAACAATGTACGACTTCCTTTTCCAACGGAATCTTGACTAGTGGACGTGACATCATCCCCCTTCAAACTCCCGGAAGAAAATGGTACATTTGCGGTGTTGGGAAGCATTGCGAACTGAGAAATATGAAGCTTGTCATCACTGTTCTGCCACAAACAATGGCTCTAGCTCCAAGCCCAGTAGCCACATCTGGATCGTTCCAAATTGCAGTACCAACGCTGTATGGGTTTGGTTCTGCCTTAATCGCAAGTCTATTTTTGATCTTGGTTTAAAACATGCCATCTGTTTAACATCGATTATTGTTTATTTGATTTTTTTAAGATGTGTGCTAATATGTTGTATTGGTTGGAAGATATATGCTGAATATAATTTATTTCTGGATTCTTTGTTTGGCATCATACAAAAACCATAGGTATTTTAACCTCTTTTTTTATTACTTGTATGTTGTAACTCATTTACGAAAGATCATTGATTAGCTTGCCAATTCTGCTGCACGAAGCCCTTAGGCTCCCCAAGTTACTCCAGATCCGGGAAAAACCCTATAACCCGTCCGCCCAAGGCACAACGATGAATTATTAGAAAAACCTGCTTGCCTCAAGGATCGAATCCTGGTCTCCTATCATTGGCCTCCATTCCAACCAAGCTAAGCCCAATTGATATTTTAACCTCTGTTAGAATCTGGAAGTCACCAACAGTATATCAAACACCTTTGATTCGCAACCTAACAACCATGGATGGGTTGCAAAAACTGTGACTTGAGATAGAAAATAGAATCATACAATAGATATGTTATAATTGATTTAAGCTTAATTGTTGATATATGTTAGATATAGATCTAGTGTATGTTTGTGTGAGTGTTGAGAGAAAGCTAGTATTCTAAAGGATTAGATTTTATTAATATGAAAGTGTTAATTACAAAATGGGGTGGAAGGGGGTTTATATACCATGAAACTAATTAACACTAATGCCCCTTCCACTAATAGAAGTTTACAATTCAACAACATAATTATAAAGCTAGCAATCTCCCTCTTGGTGTTGAATTGTAAATAATGCATCGTCATCGGTATTTAAATAATCAGGATGAACCCATTTGTTAAAAATCTTAAATGTTGAGTGGACTTTGAAGCTTTCTCATTGTCTTCAACGTCTTGTATCAACCTTGACTTTGAATCTTCTCAACAATCATATACATTTGACGATGACTTTCTAAATCTTAATCTTCTCTTGCAACTTTGAATACTTTGGGTGCATCTTTGAAATCTTTGTAACTTTTAAGCTTTAACAACTTGAACTTTTGAATGTTGATTTCAATTTGATGTTGCTTGGAGAAGTAACTTGAACTTTTGAATGTTGATTTCAACTTGATGTTGCTTGGAGAAGTAACTTGAACTTTTGAATGTTGATTTCAACTTGATGTTGCTTGGAGAAGTAACTTGAACTTTTGAATGTTGATTTCAATTTGATGTTGCTTGGAGAAGTAACTTGAACTTTTGAATGTTGATTTCAACTTGATGTTGCTTGGAGAAGTAACTTGAACTTTTGAATGTTGATTTCAATTTGATGTTGCTTGGAGAAGTAACTTGAACTTTTGAATGTTGATTTCAACTTGATGTTGCTTGGAGAAGTAACTTGAACTTTTGAATGTTGATTTCAACTTGATGTTGCTTGGAGAAGTAACTTGAACTTTTGAATGTTGATTTCAATTTGATGTTGCTTGGAGAAGTAACTTGAACTTTTGAATGTTGATTTCAACTTGATGTTGCTTGGAGAAGTAACTTGAACTTTTGAATGTTGATTTCAATTTGATGTTGCTTTGAGAAGTAACTTGAACTTTTGAATGTTGATTTCAATTTGATGTTGCTTGGAGAAGTAACTTGAACTTTTGAATGTTGATTTCAACTTGATGTTGCTTGGAGAAGTAACTTGAACTTTTGAATGTTGATTTCAACTTGATGTTGCTTGGAGAAGTAACTTGAACTTTTGAATGTTGATTTCAATTTGATGTTGCTTGGAGAAGTAACTTGAACTTTTGAATGTTGATTTCAACTTGATGTTGCTTGGAGAAGTAACTTGAACTTTTGAATGTTGATTTCAATTTGATGTTGCTTGGAGAAGTAACTTGAACTTTTGAATGTTGATTTCAACTTGATGTTGCTTGGAGAAGTAACTTGAACTTTTGAATGTTGATTTCAACTTGATGTTGCTTGGAGAAGTAACTTGAACTTTTGAATGTTGATTTCAACTTGATGTTGCTTGGAGAAGTAACTTGAACTTTTGAATGTTGATTTCAACTTGATGTTGCTTGGAGAAGTAACTTGAACTTTTGAATGTTGATTTCAACTTGATGTTGCTTGGAGAAGTAACTTGAACTTTTGAATGTTGATTTCAACTTGATGTTGCTTGGAGAAGTAACTTGAACTTTTGAATGTTGATTTCAACTTGATGTTGCTTGGAGAAGTAACTTGAACTTTTGAATGTTGATTTCAACTTGATGTTGCTTGGAGAAGTAACTTGAACTTTTGAATGTTGATTTCAACTTGATGTTGCTTGGAGAAGTAACTTGAACTTTTGAATGTTGATTTCAACTTGATGTTGCTTGGAGAAGTAACTTGAACTTTTGAATGTTGATTTCAACTTGATGTTGCTTGGAGAAGTAACTTGAACTTTTGAATGTTGATTTCAACTTGATGTTGCTTGGAGAAGTAACTTGAACTTTTGAATGTTGATTTCAACTTGATGTTGCTTGGAGAAGTAACTTGAACTTTTGAATGTTGATTTCAATTTGATGTTGCTTGGAGAAGTAACTTGAACTTTTGAATGTTGATTTCAACTTGATGTTGCTTGGAGAAGTAACTTGAACTTTTGAATGTTGATTTCAACTTGATGTTGCTTGGAGAAGTAACTTGAACTTTTGAATGTTGATTTCAACTTGATGTTGCTTGGAGAAGTAACTTGAACTTTTGAATGTTGATTTCAATTTGATGTTGCTTGGAGAAGTAACTTGAACTTTTGAATGTTGATTTCAACTTGATGTTGCTTGGAGAAGTAACTTGAACTTTTGAATGTTGATTTCAACTTGATGTTGCTTGGAGAAGTAACTTGAACTTTTGAATGTTGATTTCAACTTGATGTTGCTTGGAGAAGTAACTTGAACTTTTGAATGTTGATTTCAACTTGATGTTGCTTGGAGAAGTAACTTGAACTTTTGAATGTTGATTTCAACTTGATGTTGCTTGGAGAAGTAACTTGATCTTGAAACAATCTTTCAACTTGACAAGCTAATTATTCACTCCCTTCACCTAAACTAATAATCCTTTGAACAACCAAACAAAATGATTATCATCAATCGATATCTACCAATCAAATTCTACCTAAACCTTGAACTCTATCTATCAATCATTTAATCATTTCTCCCCCTTATGATGAATATGTGAAACGTGTTCATCATACAATAATGGTTGATAGCATAAACGGTAGATGAAAACAAACAACATGGAAGCAAATCAACCCAATTCCCAATTCCCAATGAACCTATTGGTGAACTAGAATTAGAAGTTGCGTTGTTGGAAAAAGATTTTAAAATGGTGTTGGTGTTCTTTGTGTTTGTGTGAAGAGAAATGAAATCCGGATAAAAATGATCCGTTAACACAACCAAAAATCGAAAGGATTAATGGTGTGGCCTAAAAATACGATTACTATTTTTAGGACTTCCCATTATCATTGAGAAATGCACAAAGCGTATCTCTAAATGGTTCGGTCTATGGCTTTTCAACCAATAGATTGCTTTAAAGAATGTAGAACATGGTCAGTGTCACAAAGTCGTATCGATAACCATGTTTAGCTTTCCTCAAAGACTTTGGGAAATAAATAAATCCGAGGTCACATAGACTTCTCGTTAACTCGACAAATTCATAAAATGAAAATGTGAGACCTACGTTCAACGTTGGAAAAGATGTTAGCATTGGTAGGTTTTCCATTCGATCATCGTGGAATATCAAAAATATGATATCACTACGAATGTTCCGGCAATATTACAAAGATATGCAATGTCACAAAGACATATAATGACTCGATGTGTCCTAGTCAAAGAAGAATATTTCAAGTACGCTCTAGACTTGATAAGTGATTAAATGAAGTCGGGGACCGGAGCAGAGTGTCTCCCTTTTTCAATATCAACGTCTTCCAAATGAAGAGTCGATAGAAATGTGAAAATCTCCGTGAGAATAAAACAAGTATTTGTTAAGAAATACTTGAGTGGTTAGGAAAGATGTGCATTGCTTCACTGGGTCCATGAAGACTTCTTCAATATCGAGAAATCAACAAATGAAATCCGATAGGAACGTGTTGACCCGGCTTTTTGAGAATTTGGGGAGGGCTTTTGTTTCTTTTAGCCTTTTCTCACATCATCATTTCACCGTAACCTCTCACTTTTCGACTACTTCCTCATGTCCTATTTTCACAAACGACATCACACTCAAAACCCTCACTATCTATAATTGAGATTTGACCTCCGGGGTTAGATCTCATCGGCGATGACAAGATCATGGAGTTTTTATGAGTGGCCTAAACTCTCATGTGCAAATCTAACACCGAACTTCTTTAAAGATAATCACAAATGGTTGAAAATCTTCCAAAGTGTTTTAAAATGGAAAATGAGTTTAAACACTTGGAAGTTTTGGTTTTGGAAAGCATACTCCCCCTAAATATATGCATGATATGAACAAAAAGTTTTTCATATAAAGGGTGAGTAAAAAGTTTGAAAGTTGCTCACAAATATTAAAAATGAGACTACAAAGGCAGTACACAAAGACGTTCGATACCTTGCATCTCATCCTAATACTTTGTGAGAAACTAAAAGACAAAGTAAATAAAAATTGATGAAAAGAGAAATTTTTTTTGGATGTTTCAAAAATAAGAAAATGAAAATCTTTTTGTGTTTTTCTAAAAAATAAAGAAATTACAAAAACGGTTTTGGCACGAGTTATAGACTGAAATGTGCATAAGCCACCTATTCATCAAATCACTTAGAAATCACTTTTGGAACCCATTTGAGATTGGGCCCAATGGTTTTTGACTTGTTAAAAGACCAAATGTAAGTCTCATCGATTTGATGAATAGAGGTTGCATTCCACGATGAACTAAAACCCGGTGGTTTAGTAGAAAAGAGTTTTTGTGGAAGCAACGGTGAAAAATCATTTGATTTCTTTGAAAAACTTCCAATCTTGGGAGATTGACTTGAAAAATGATTTTTCGACCCAAAATCATTCACTTTTTGCACAACTGCTTTTGCAGGTTTTGGTGCAAGATCAAAAAGCTCAGAAAATGAATATTTGAATGATTTTGACTCAGTTGACTTATCTTTTGAAATCGGTTTCCATTTTGATTTTGTCAACTGAGATTTGGCTTGAGAAATGTGTTTAGAATTATCCTTGAATGATAGAAAAGAGACAAAAGTAGTTGTTCCATCAAATATAGGTTTCTTAGTGTACTTCTTACCCTTTTGCAAGGAGTAATTAGTAAACTGAGAAACTTTTCTTTCAAAAGGTTTTGAAAATTTACCCGTGTAAACCTTCTTTGGAACATCAACTTTTGGTTTGGAAGAATTAGATTTTGGAAAACTTTTGGATACCTCAGTCTTGTCACAAGCACAATCAAGATCAGTCTGAGTTGAGGACTCGGTAGTCTCAACACATTTATAAAATCCATCATTACATTCACTTACCACATAAGAAGTCGCAATTTCACATTCAAACTCAGGATCAGTCTGAATGTAAGTCTCAACGGTCTCAACCTTATCACAATCAGTCTGCACAGAAGAGTTCACAAACATAGGACAATCAGTTTGAGTACAAACATCAATCATGACTTTGGGAAGGTCAGAATTCACAGATTTGGTTTGTGTTTGCAATTCAATCTCAAGGTCAGAGATTCTTTTTGTCAAAAATATTTCATTTGAGTTAAATTGCGAACACTTGTCTTCAAGACACTTGAATTGAGCACAAAAATTAGATCTTTCTTCTTCAACTTTCCGCTCAAAAATGATGGACTTATTGTGCAATTCATGTTGAAACTTAGAAATCTGTTGTTGCATAACAAGTTCTTTTGACTGATTGGATGAATATTCATCAGTAAATTGTGCATGAGCATCTCTCAATTGGGCACACAACTTACTAATCTTGGACTTCAAAAGATCATTTTCTTGTTGAAAAGTTTCCATATTTGACAAAATGAGATCATTAGCGGATTTGAGCTCTTTGTTCTCAGATTTGAGTTGGTCAATTTGAAGTTGAAAACTTTTGTGTTGTTCCATGAGTTTTTGACTCTTCTCATACATGAATCGTTTTTCTTGAAAACGAATGACAACACATGGAACATGTTTTTCGAAAAACCTGGGATTAAAATTACATGTACAACGACCATCGTCATGATCACGTATTTCATCCCATGTGGGTTCTTGAATGAACATACTTGTCAATTTATCTGACACATTGAACTTTATTGACTCAAAATTTTTCGAAGTCTGATACGAAGAAAGAATCGATTTCAAGTTATTAATGTCAGACTCAAAACTCACACGTTCCTTACAAAGAACTTTGAATTTCTTGGAAACATCCTCAAACTCTTGATACACTCGAACAATACAAGCATTTCCTCGAGAACATGAACACTCTTGACTATTATGAAAATTATATAAACCCATGTTCGGTTCAAACTTGATCTCTTTAGTTGACATTTAAAAAAAAAAAACAGTCCAAGACGGAATACACTTAAGCCCAACTACGAATTAAAAGCTCAAATGACAGGTACTAGCCCAACAAAAACGTTATATTAAACTCGGCCCAAATACACCTTAGCCCAACAGAAGTTATATCTCAATTTAACACAAACAAAATAAAAAAAAAAAAAAATAGAAAATGGATGACTAATGGATGTCACGTGAATTGTAAGAACTTTTGAA
>CM067174.1:7133959-7187608 GCA_034093135.1 Erigeron breviscapus | reverse complement strand
CAAATCACTTCTGAAGTTCTGACAGTATTTCCTAGCAAGTTGGAGATTGAACTGGTGACCTTGGAGTGAGTTAGGTCAAAGGCTTCTTTTAGAGTACCAGCCAGATTGTTACAGCCAATGACCAACTCATTTAATTTGTGGAACACCAAGTCTTCATTCGATGAAAACTTGTTAATCCCCAGATCAACCACTTTGATGTTTGTCAAAGAGTCCTTGTGGTATCTGGAGAAAGACTTGGTGTTTTTGTCAAGTGTCTTCTGAATCTCCTCCACCCTGGTTAGAAGGTTTTGGAGATCGGCTTGAATGAGACAACTTGACTGTCCAGTGACAAAGGAGAAGGTGTCACTAGACCACTAGCAGTTACTACTGGAGCAACTGGAGGAGGCAAACTGATGGAAGTCTCCCCAGTTGTCAAACCAGCAGTTGAAGATATAATTGGAGTGGTGGTTGAAGAAAGGACTGAAAAATCAAATTGTTGTTCATGCTGAGAATGCTCAGGTGTGAACAACGGCGACGGTGGGAGGGGCATTTCTCGAGCAAGTGAGAATTGCCCAGTTGGTAAAGGAGCGGAATATATTGGTAAAGATATATCTATAGGCACATTTTCTTGGGAGGGTGAAAGTGAAATTGATGCGTCTGGAAGGGAGACTGGAGATGAAGGGTCTTGAAGCTTGTACAGAAGCATCAAGAATCTCCAAGTCTGATTCAGTACCTTCAGAATCCGAAGATTCTATAAGGATTTCCTCGTCATTAACATTCATGTCCAGATCCATGAATGTAACTGAGGGCTGACCAGTTACCTGGTCAGTCTCCAGATGACCTTCCCCAGTTTCCTGGATGGGTACATCTGTTGGTGGATCAGATACCGAAGTATCTTCACCAGGGATAGATGTGATTGGTGTTGCTTCAGTTATGATTGCTCTATCCTCAATCATAACATTAGGCGAACTTGAGGGTCCCTCATTATTTTGAGGCCCGCCCAGTTGCCTTTCTGACTCACCTTCCACAGGTGCATCAGTTGAAGCGAATGCCAGTTGCATTCGTTCAGGAATTTCAACCTCACCAGCTTCAGATACCAGTTAGTCTAGATTCCTTAGCATATCTGGAGCAGTGTACGGTGAATCTGTACTATTATATGCTTCTCTGCCCAGAATATGCTTAAAAAAAGAGAGGAACCTTGAAAAGGGAATACAAACACCCCTTGTGCCCTTCAGCTTTTGACCAGGCTTCTATACAGAATATCTGCAAAGTCCACTCTCAATCCGTTCCACAAGCAGTAAGCCATTTCTGCTTGCGAGGAGTTGATCTGGTCCAGTCCACCAGAACTCCCACCCATGCTCTCCACCAGGTGGATGAAAAAATACCTCCATGAAGGTGTAAGGCCCTTCATGGTCATCGCACCTTTTGTCTTTCAACACCCCATTCTCCAAACACTCCCTGTGTCCCATTTCAAGAAGTACTTGGCGAAAGTTTATATTTGGGGGCAAGACGACTGGAGATTCACCCTCTCTCAGTAATTGAGGCGTAAGGCATCCCTCAATACATCGGCTGACAAGGTACACTGGATTGTTCCATCCTTTAATGTGAAACTGATGGAGGAACAATCTGAAGAAAGAACGGCAGTGTACCAAAACTCACATAAGTAGTTGTGAAACAACTTACGTGGGTTTAGAGAGAATGAGGGTCCTATTGGAGAATTCTTCAAAAACTTTTGAATTCTACCAATAAGGGTATTGGACCCTTGAGATCCTCGTAAGCTTGCCATCGGATTATTAGGATTTAGTTTGATGACCGAAGCATTACTAGGGGCACCAGGTGCAGCTTTGACATCTGGTGAGGGATTGTATGGAACAGTCAAGAGATTTACATCTCTTGAACGAGATGATCTAGGAGCCATAGAAGAATGAAAATGAAATTTGGAATTTAGGTTTTTTGATTTGTGAAGCAAAGAGAAAAATGAAGCAATTTTGATGATTGGAAGTAAATGAAGGAATATAAGAGAAGGAAGTAAATGAGTTCGGAGTAAATAAGGGTATTTATAAAGGGATTCAAGATCCCAATGAAACACCAAAATTATATTTTAATAAACAAAATCCTTTTTGTAGATATTTTCAACAAGTTGGTTTGAATTTTGAAATAAAATAATAATTTGCCATGTAAACATTAAATGCTTCCATGTCAGCATTAAATGCTACGACGGCTTATCTGTAACACCCGTTTCGTAAAAATATGGATTTCCAAAAACTTTCGCCTAACGGCGTCAATAAAGCGGAAACAGTTTGTTAAAAACCTCAACCAAAGAAAACAGTTGAGAAACATAAGTGGTGTTACTAATAGCATCAAATCAGTAATAAAAGAAATCCATAAGATTGCCCAACATAAAGCAATCATAACATAGTCATTACATAAGTTCCATAAAGGAAATCAATAACATAAGGTCTATGCGAAGCTATTGGGTAAACTAAGCCAGCTTGATCATCTACCCATCTCTCGCCAAAGCTTCACACGTCATCTCACTGCCTAACCTGAGGGGTGTCAACACATTAAAAGAAACAAGTGTTAGCTATAAGCTAAGTAAGATAACACCAGGTTTAAGCAAAACATTTCATCCATTAAACACGTCACTTTAAACATTACGTCATTTGATTTAGGCATTTATATCACCACATAACGTATCCATATCACATATAAGCATAGAGTCCATGACCCTAAGTGTGCCTAATCAATTTCGTCATTTCAGCTCATCTCATTAAGTTGTGACTAGGTCACCGTTAAGTTGTAACCGAAGTTACCGTTAAGGAAAGACAATGTCGATCCATGAGTAGCACGTTATGTTCATAACATTAGGTGGGTCATCAGGCCACCCGAACTACTCGCCACATATGACTGGTTGCAAGGAGCCACCCGAGCAACCATTTTAACGTACCCTCCCACATACGGGCACTACGTACTCTCCCACATGCGAGCACGACGTACTCTCCCACATACGAGCACGATTTATACGCACCTATTACCACATCAGGCACGGGTTATGCATAACACTTAACATCTAATTAGCTCGAGCATTTACCACGTTTAGTTTAGGTTTCCACATTAATCCTAAACTAATCCACATCTATCATCTTTTCCCGTTAGGGCCCTTAAAACGTGCACGTGTCATGGCAACCTAAAAAGGTCTAGTGTTCTAGATGAACAAGCCACATATACATGCACAGATCATCACTACATCATATCATTAACCACCATTCATCATAACATATCATATCGTTTAAACATATCATCACATATCATATCATAAACGTATTTACGGGGAAACATTTTAAGCATAGGCATCGTCATCTTTAATACCCGAATACCTCCCATATCAACCCAACCACAATATAGGTTATACATTACCGTTTTGGAGGTTATAGTTTATGAAACCATTTTTGTTGCACCCTCAGCGTGACAAAAGTAGTGTATCTTACCTCGTAGTAGTGTACGCGAGCAAACAGAGAGCTAACAGTGCTTAATAGTAATCCCCGACACCTATCGTACATTAACATATGAAATATAAGTCATTTGGACCTTAAAACGACTCTCGTATGACCTTAGGACTGACTACGTAAAAGTCCAGATTACACCTTACGAATTTAAGTTTCCAAAAACGAATTTAGACCTCAAACGAAGTTCATCTTCGTTTGATCATACGAACATAGATTTCAGAAAACGAATTTAACACATAAACGAACTTAGACTTCCATTTCATGCCAAACAAACTTAGCAATGTTCAAACGAACATAGAACCTTAAAAACGAATTTGAAGTTCGTTTGGAATCATCAGGAACGAACTTAAGCTCAGAAAACCCTAACTTCGTCCAGAAATCATAAAACGACTTGTTCTTCGATTTTTCCAGAAACGAACGACCTGGGCTTCACCCAAAACATGTTTTTGACATATATAAACATATTTTGATCATCAAGATCGATTACAAACTCGTTTGACATCGTTTAGAACATTAACTCACCAAAACGCTTCTTTAACCTTAATCCTTTGACAAAACCTTTTGAAATCAGTTTTGACTCACAATAAAACAACCCTAAATCTGAAAATATGATCAACAAACCGATCATTACCTGTAATTAACAATGGCCGATCGAAATCAAGCCCAAAAGACACCAACAATCTACGTAAAACTTGAAGAGATGCTTTAGAAATTCAAGAGGGATTGAAAGGTTGTTTTGGTTTGTTCTTGAAGTGATTATGGCTGCTAAAGGAAGGAGATTAGGCTAATCCCAGCCCTAATCCCGTTTTTTAACTTTTCACCATTGGCAAAACTAGTCCCTGGACTTCATATTGACTTTATTTCACTTTAAAACACCTATCGGGGATACATATAACACCAAAGCACTTTCGCACACTACAAAGGCCTTTTACACATCATTAAATCTACTTTATTGACACTCATTAAAGATAATTAAATCTCACATATAGGGCACATAAACATATAAACACATATTTCCACACAAACGTATCACGGACTTATAATTTGACCTAACGACGTTAGTCAACATGAACGATTAAGTTTTGGGATGTTACATTATCTTACCCATGAGCCCACTCACTTTTTGTTTTCCCAATACAAACAGTTGTCAAGTACTAAAATTGGTTTCAAACACGTCAGATCACGATATCAAATGGTTTAAAACACTCGAGTATCATTACGTGTCACACATATTGACCAAGTATTTGTAACATTATATAAAAAAAAAGACAAAGACTGAACCTGGTCACTGGAGGATCAGTCCAGTACCAGTTTCCAACTGAAGAGATCTCCAGTTGCATTTTCAAACAAAAATGAATTTTGGTCAGAAAATTATTTTGAGTCTTTCCCCCTAAAATGATGATCCAGATATCAATTAGTGCCAAGATAGTATCACAAAGGCGTTCGATAGCCTGGCGAGCAAATATAATCTGGACCTCCTCAACTGGAGAACTTCATCAGTGTCACTGACGCGTTCAATAACAAAGAAAGCTCCAGTTAAGGGTTTAACATTCCCAGTTCGCTGATGAGATGTTTAAAAGTTTTCTCATCGAGAGGTTTTGTAAAACATCAGCTAACTGTTTGTCAGTGGGGATGAAATGAATTTCAATGTCTCCTTTCATAACATGATCTCGAATGAAATGATACCTGATGTCAATATGCTTTGTTTTGGAGTGCATCACTGGGTTGTGAGATATAGCAATTGCACTGGTGTTGTCACAAAAGATTGGGGTCCTTGTATACTTTTGACCATAATCTAGTAACTGGTTCTTGATTTAGAGAATCTGGGCACAGCAACTGGCCGCAGAAATATACTCTGCCTCAGCAGTGGACATAGAGACTGAAGTCTGCTTCTTGCTGGTCCAACTTACCAGTTTTCCTCCAAGGAAATGACAACCACCAGTTGTTGATTTTCTATCTATCTTACAACCTGCATGATCAGAATCTGAATAACCCATTAGATCTAATCCTGAGCCTTTGGGGTACTAAAGACCAAGATTAGGACACCCTTTCAGGTATCTAAAGATACGCTTTACAGCGTGCAAATGTGATTCTTTAGGGTTAGCCTGAAACCTGGCACAAAAACATGTTGCAAACATTATATCTGGTCGACTGGCAGTCAAGTACATCAGTGAACCAACCATACCTCTATAGTCAGTTATGTTAACTGGTTTGCCAGTTGGGTCAGAGTCCAAATTCAATGGTGCTGCAATAGGTGTGTTTTCGATGGGATTGAATCATATTTGTATTTTCTTAACAAATCTCTGACATATTTTCCTTGGTTTATGAAAATTCCATTTTCAGTTTGCTTTAATCTGAAGACCTAAGAAAAATGTTAATTCACCCATTAAACTCATCTCATACTCTATTGACATGATTTTAGAAAACTTTTTATACATTGCATCATCAGTTGAACCAAAAATAATGTCATCAACATAAATTTGTACCAATAAGATATTACCTCTTTCTTTCAAGATAACAAGGTATTATCTATTGCACCTCTTTGAAAGCCATTTTAAGAAGATGTTTAGTTAAAGTATCATACCAGGCTCTTGGGGCTTGTCTTAGACCATACAAAGCTTTGTTCAGTCTATAGACCCAATGTGGATGCTTTTTATCGATGAAACCTGGAGTCTGCTTAACATAAACTTCTTCTTCCAATGTTCCATTAAGGAACGCACTTTTGACATCCATCTGGAAGACCTTGAACTGCAGATGGGCTGCATAAGCCAAAAATATTCTTATGGCTTCAAGTCTTGCAACCGGAGCAAAAGTTTCATCAAAGTCAACGCCCTCTGCTTGACAATAACCCTGGGCAACTAGTCTGGCCTTGTTTCTTACAACATGGCCATCTTCATCCATTTGTTTCGGTAGACCCATCTGGTACCAATAGGTTCTTCTTTAACCCTGGTGGACAAGGAACAAGCTCCCAAACATTGTTCCTTTCAAACTGGAGGAGCTCTTCTTGCATAGCTTCCACCCAGCTTGGGTCTGCCATAGCCTCGTCAATCTTCTTTGGTTCAATTAAAGATAAGAAGGTGACGTTTAAGCATTGCTCACTGGTGTCTCTTCTAGTCTGAACCCCACTAGTTGGATCACCCACAATCTGTTCAATTGGATGGGCTCGAGTCCATCTAGTGTATTGACTAGGCTGGTGAACTACAATATCAGTGCAAGTCACCTGGCGATCTTCTTCAGTTGCAACAGCTTCTGGAGAAGGATCAGTCCAAACAACTTCTACAACCTCATCAGAGTCAATGAGGTCTCGATTGGCATCATGAAATTCCTCATTAGAAGGCATTTCATGAAGAACTGGAGAAGTAGATGTTTGAACTGGTGCTGATATTGGAGTGGCACGTACATCAGATCCAATCACCAATTCTTGTGGTAAGTTGAAATTGATGGAGGGATAGAATGATGTGTCACTGGTGGTGTTCTTCTTCTTAACTGGTTCCAATTTGTTGTAACTGGAAACATCTTCTGGTGAAACAACTGACCGATGAACTTGGTCAGTTTCACCAAAGTTGATTGGAATGACTGGAGTAATATCAAGGCTTGGTCTCTTGTTGATTGCTTCAATTGATTCATCGAATGTGACATGAATTGTCTCATGAACCTTTTGAAGTCTATAATTATAAACTCTAAAGGCCTTACGAATATCTGAATAGCCTAAAAATACCCCTTCATCAGCTTTTGCATCAAACTTTCCAAGCTGACTGGAATCGTTTAGTATATAAACTGGACAACAAAATACATGGAAGTATCCAATATTTGGTTTACGATTCCTGAGTACTTCGTAGGCAGTCTTCTTATGTCTCTTGATGTAGACAGACCGGTTTTGGGTGTGACAAGCAGTTGCAACTGCCTCAGCCCAAAAACTGGTGGGAAGACCAGATTCAGATAGCATACTTCTGGCTGCTTCTATCAGTGTACGATTCTTTCTTTCAACAACTCCATTTTGCTCTGGAGAGTGAACTGATGAGAAGTTTTGAGAGATGCCAATGTCATTGCAAAATGTTTCAAGTACCTTATTTTGGAATTCAGTACCATTATCACTTCGCAACTGACAAACTTTTCGAGTATACTTGAGCTCAATTCTTTTAATGAGTGAGATGATTTCAGCAGATGCATCACTTTTGGATCTGATGAATACTACCCAGCAGTATCTGGTGAATTCATCAACCACAACTAGAGTGTACTTCTTTTCAGCTCTAGTTTGAACATTCACTGGACCAAAGAGATCCATATGTAGCATGTGAAGAGGTTCAGTGATGCTAAAATTTTGCCTAGTTTTGAAACTGGCTCTTTTCTGCTTGCCCATCTCACACCCTGGACATGGTTTTTCTTTATTGAAAGAAATTTGAGGTATCCCATCAACCAGTTGTTTGCGAGACAACTTGTTGATATTCTTAAAATTAAGATGGGACAACCTTTTATGCCATAGCCAGTTGGTGTCCTTATCAGCTTTGGTATAGAAACATTGCTCTTTTGGAGCTGGTTCCATATCCATGATGTACACATTTCCTTTTCTTGGTGCAATCATCACCACTTTCCAATCCTTGTTAAATATGGTGCCTTGAGCAATATCGAACAAAACTCTGAGGCCATCATCACAAAGTTGGCTGACACTGATCAGGTTGTATTTCAAACCATTCACAAATGCAACTCTTTTGAATTCGACTTGTCCATTATTGAGCACACCATATCCTTCAGTCTTTCCAGATTGATCGTTACCAAACGTCACTGTCGGTCCATCTTGGACAGTGAACTCTTCCAGTAGGGGCTTACATCCGGTCATAGTCCGGCCAGCAGCGCTGTCCAGATACCAGATATTCTTCTTTCGATCGCCCTATACACACACAAAAATCGTTAGTTCTTTTTGTGAACCCATCTTTTCTTGATGGGTTCGCTGGACTTCTCTATAGAAGTCACAGTAGATTGTTGTGGTGTTGAACTGGAGGCTGCATCTGGAGCTTTTTCACCAACTCCAGGTGCAGGGGTAAAAACGATTGGTATTTGATACTTACTCCCCTTATTTTTACCAGATTTTGTTCCAGATGGAACATTCTTTAGTTTAGGTATTGAAGGGAGTGGTTTAATATTTTGTTTGAAAATTGGAGGTAATAAACCTCCTTCCAGATTGTTAATCCGGGCAGTACAACTCTGAACCTGCCGAGACAAAAGTTGGAGTTGACTTTCCAGATTAACCAAAATATTATTTTCTTCAGGCAGTTGAACCTTGGACCTTGGTTCAACTGGAGCTTTAGTCTTTCGGGTCTTGGGCACCTTAGACTTTTGAGGTAAAGGCTTGTTACCAGTGGCCTTTTTGACTGGAGCTTTAGCCTGTTCGGCTCCAGTTTTAACCTCAAATGGGGTGGTCTCAAAGGTTTCAGTTTCAACAGCTTCAGGTTGATCATAAGGTGTTTCAACCTTGAGAGCTGGAGGCAATGCATGAAGATCTGGTATGAGAGCTGCCATCTCCAGATCTCCAGATTTCCATGCATTCTTTTGGGCATCGATAGTTCTTGAAAATGCATCATAGTTTTTGCCAGATGCTTTTACCCATGACTTGATAATCTTTTGTTCTTTTTCAAGATCAGAAAATAGTTTTTGATTATCAAGTTCTAAAGCCTCAATCTTTAAAACTGACTCCTTGAGAGCCAACTGGACACTTTGTAAATCATTTAGTTGTGGTTTAACATTGTTTAGTTCAATTAGGATAGTGTCAAGATATCTTTCACTATCCGCTCTTACAGTTTCCACAAAAGCTAAATCACCTCTTAATGATTCAGCCAGGTCCAGTTTTAGTTCAGGGTCAACCTGGTTATCATAGTCACATACCTTCTTCAGTATGATGTCCACCCATCTTCCAGAGATGACATCTTCTTTCACCACGTGTTGCTGCTGTTGATCTTCCAAGGCCATGAAACACATGTCCCTTTCCTCTTCTTCATCATCAGATGAGTCATCAGATTACTCCCATTTTCCCTCAGTTTGTGCCATTAAGCACTGATCCTTTTATTTTTGCATGGACAGGAGGGCAATCTGGGCCTTAAGCTTCTTGTATTTAGCTTTGTAGCTATCATCAGGCCGATTGAAATTGGGGACAGAGGGGCCAGTTTGGTTGTTCAACTGACTAGATCTGCATTCCTTCATAAAATGACCTTTCTTGCCACACTTATAGCATGTAAGATTGGTCTTATCCAGAGAGCTGGAGCTGGAAGCATTGTTGGGGCCATTAAATCTTTTGGATTTATGCTTAAACCTGTTAAAGGTTTTAGCAATCATAGCGACCAGATCATCATCGTCAGTTTCATTACAACCATCACTGTTTTCAGTGGTCAGACCAGAGTTCAAGAAACTGTTTAACATCTCCTTCATCGAGTGTACCTGGACACTCTCTGCAGACATTAAAGCAGCACAAGGTCGCTCAGTTACACTAGCAACCTTGGGACTCTGGGCATGGTTCATGGCATCTTGCTCAGCCACAAGTCTTGCAGCATTATTATCTTCAGTGAATCTGAAGGCTCCATAGAGCGATGCAAGAGTATGGGTGTGCAAGGTTTTACCTTGTCTCAAGACAAGAACCATGTTTTCCCATTTGGAAGGAAGAATATCACAAAACTTCTCAAGAAGAATATCCTTATCCTTCTCTACACCCAAGCCTCTCAGCTGATTAATGAGGCTAGAAAATCTGGTGTATATTCCAGTTAGACTTTCATTGGGCAAGGCAAAGAAGGATTCATACTTCTTGTTCAAGGCAACCTTTCTGGTGACAATAGTATCATCACCTCCTTCAAACTTAATAACTAATTCGTCCCACATAGATTTTGCACTGGGGAACAACACAAGTGTTGGAATTAGATCTTCAGGAACAGCCCCAAGTATCATGTTCTTGAGTCTGGTGTCCAGATCAACAAGTCTACGATCCTCATCAGACCAATGGTCTTCAGGCTTTTCTCTAGAACCTCTTCTTCCAGTAGGATCAAGAAGAGGACTAACCCCAAGCGACATGGGTATATATGGTCCATCCTTAAGGATTTTCAACATATACCTCTCAATACCACCAAAATGCAAAAGCATTCTAGCCTTCCATGTACCGAAAGTCTCACTGTTTCCATCGAATTTGGGAACAGGAGTGTTAGAGTAGTGTACATGGACATGGTTTGGGGCAGTAGGAGGAGGAGGGTTGGTGTTAACATTTTGAAAAGGTTGTGCGTTATTATTCAAGGGGTTTTCACCTGAACCAGAACCATCTCCACCTTCAGTAGTGTTCATCTTAGCAGATCTAGGCAAGTTTATTAGCCTTCTGCTCTGATACCACTTGTAAGTCCCAACTCGTTAGATGGTACTACTGAAGACACTTCTATGTCGATGGTGGAGTTACTTTTCAATATATGCACTGAACTGGAGACGACCAGTTGCAGTGTGTATATACCAAGTTCTAGATAGATTACTTATATAAATGACAATAAGTAAAGAACAATGCAATAATACAAATAACTTGTAAGAAAACTTGATGAGACAATATGTATTTTTCAATGTGTAATTTATTTATTGATGTTAAATAAATTACAAGGTTGATGCGGAACCAAGATAATACAAGAATGTAAATATCCTAACAACCTATGAAATACAATTGATCTACACTCGGAATTTCTCAAGACAATCGAAACACTTAAAGTTGTGAAATGTTCCTTTTAGCGATTGAGAGAATATTGCACAAGTTCACCAAGAATATTGCAGGTTTGCAAAGTGTGAAGTTTATTCAACTTTGTGAAATAACTTATATTCTTGGTGGTGCAATGACTTGTATTTATAGGCAAAGTTAACATTGGGATGTTAACTTTAGCCGTACAAATGTGGTTGGGAGCATTTAAGGAATAACATTTAATTCCTTAAAAGGCAGTGTAAAGTCGCATGTTAAAGTGACTTTACATAACCACCTTTATGTACCTTTTAATACTTAAATAATAAGATAAGGCTTATTATCCGAGTAAAGGTACATAAAGCATACAAGTCAATTCCTCGTAATCAGTGTAAAGCTTTGTAAGGGCTTTCCACTGATGGTCTCCAGTTTGTAACTGACTAGAATGCCAACTGGGCTTCGTTGCCATTGCCATTCTCTATCTTCCATTTGTTGTCTTCGACTTCAACTGGAATGCTTCTTCAACTTGGTCAGTTCTCAACTGGTGGAAGTCTTCAGTTGCGTTAACTGTACGGTGCAACTGGACTTCAATATATTTCTCGACAAATCATTAAGGTCTCCAGATGCAACTGGAGATTGGACAGTTCACTGGACAGTTTAACTGGGTCTCCAGGTGCAACTGGAGACTGGCCAGTTTACCAGGTGAACTGGTCCTAACACCTATGCCTCGCGTCAACTTAAGGTGCACGAGAAGAACTACACGACTCATGATCTTGAACTAGGAGCTGTAATATTCGCTCTAAAGATTTGGAGACACTATTTATATGGTACAAAGTGTACTATATTCACCGACCATAAAAGTCTTCAACATATTTTTGACCAGAAAGATTTGAACATGAGGCAACGTAGATGGGTGGAATTGCTCAGTGATTACGATTGTGAAATTCGTTATCATCCGGGCAAAGCAAACATTGTAGCAGATGCTTTAAGTCGTAAAGAAAGAATAAAGCCACTTCGAGTACGAGCTTTAAGTATGACCATTCATACTCATCTTACTTCCCAAATTCGTGAAGCTCAACTTGAAGCATTAAAGAAAGACAATCTCAAAGAAGAAGCTTTGAGGGGGATGGAAGAGCAATTTGAAGTTAGACCCGATGGAACCCGGTATTTTTCTAACCGGATTTGGCTACCAAGCTATGGAGATTTAAGAAACTTGGTGATGAACGAATCACACAAGTCAAGATATTCGATACATCCTGGATCAGATAAGATTTATCATGGACTAAAAGAATTATACTGGTGGCCTAACATGAAAGCTGACATAGCCACCTATGTTAGCAAATGTCTAACATGCTCAAAGGTGAAGGCAGAGCATCAAAAGCCATCTGGATTGCTACAACAACCAGAGATTCCCCAGTGGAAGTGGGAATGTATAGCCAAGGACTTTATCACAAAGTTACCGAAGACTGCTAATGGTTGTGATACGATATGGGTAATTGTAGACCGACTCACTAAGTCTGCACATTTCTTGCCCATAAAAGAGACTGATAAAATGAGCAAGCTGGCTAGATTGTACATAAAGGAAGTAGTATCACGACATGGAATACCTATTTCGATTATTTCTGATAGGGATAGTCATTTTACTTCCAGATTTTGGCAGACACTACAGAAAGCTTTAGGTACACGGTTAGATATGAGCACTGCATACCACCCGCAGACCGATGGTCAAAGTGAAAGGACCATTCAAACGCTTGAAGACATGTTGCGCGCTTGCATAGTTGATTTTGGGAATGGTTGGGAAAAAACACTTGCCTTTGTGTGAGTTCTCATACAACAACAGTTACCACACTAGCATCAAGGCTGCACCATTTGAGGCACTGTATGGGAGAAAATGTCATTCACCCATCTGTTGGGTTGAATTAGGTGACAAAATTCCAGTAAAGAAAGACAGTCCAATTACAGGTCCTGAACTCATTCATGAGACTACTGAGAAGATCGTACAGATACAAAACCGATTAAAGGCAGCACGAGATCGTCAAAAGAACTATGCTGATGTAAGAAGAAAGCCTTTGGAATTTCAAGTAGGAGACAAGGTTATGCTGAAAGTATCTCCTTGGAAAGGAGCCATCCGATTTGGAAAACGAGGTAAGCTAAATCCTAGGTTTATTGGACCTTTCGAAATACTAGAAAGAATTGGTCCAGTAGCTTATAGGCTTAGACTGCCACAAGAACTTAGCCGTATACACGATGTGTTTCACGTCTCAAACTTGAAAAAGTGTTTGTCTGACGAAACACAAATTATTCCACTGGAAGAACTTCGAATGGATGACAAACTGCACTTTGTTGAAGAACCAGTAGAGATTATGGATAGAGACGCCAAGCAGTTGAAACAGAGTCGAATTCCTATTGTCAAAGTCCGATGAAATTCAAAGCGAGGTCCTGAGTTTACCTGGAACGTGAGGATCAAATGAAACAAAAGTATCCTCACTTGTTCGAAAAAGCCCTACATTCCGACCACACGCGCTAAATTTCGGGACGAAATTTAAATAACTGGGGGAGAATGTGACAACCGCCAAAATTTCAGGTTGATAAATTTACTATTATGTATACTACTTAAATGTTTATAGATCAAGCAATACGAACAAACATTTTATGACATAATAAACTGAACAAATATTCTTTGGATAAATCATGGACAAATTAATGCCAAGAACTCAAATAGTTATTTGAGAGTTGCTTGGAAATACTTTTTCATACTTATACTAACAATAACTGTATTTATGAATAGTACCGTATTCGTGAATAGTAACCGTATACATGAATAGTACCGTATCCGTGAATAGTAATCATATTCAGAAACCGTATTCATGAATAGTGATTGTAAATAGTACCGTGAATAGTGACTGTGAATAGTAAAGGTAAAAGTAAATTTTAAATAGTAAAGGTAGAAAGTAAATTATAAATAGTAAAGGTAGAAAGTAAATTGTAAAAAGGTAATAAAATAAAATAATAAAGCGGTAGGACCCACATGGGACCCACGTCAAATCATTCCTACGACTTTGAATTTCTGATTCCGAATAATTTCAAAAGTAAATAGTGCTGAATAGTAAACATCGCTTTCATACTTTATTCTTATAATATAAACGTCCAAAACCCGCTCACATGGGTTAGTTGAGTAAAAATTATTAAAATGAAAGTTGTAGATCTTAATTTTCTGATTTTATAGAAACTTAAATTTTCTCAATAGGAGCCCGTATGCATAATTTAGGATTAAAACAATGTATAAATATATACTACTAGTATAAAAGAAATCTATCATTAGAAAAGTCCAAGAGGTAGTGGGAAACACACTTTTATCTACTTTATAATTTAAAATTCATAAATTATGAATCACGGGTTTAGTTCACTAAAGATATGGACAAAAAGAATACTATATATATACATACCCCTTATTCATGATTAACTTTATAATATAATAATAATATAATATAATATAATAATATTATATATAAACGAGTTATGTTGAAACTTTCGTTGAAGATTGATTCTACGCGTTTTCTTTTTCTAATTCGGCAGAAAATTTTATTATTATAATAATCAAACGAACGAATTCGTTCGTCTATAAATAGCAGACGATATTAAACTTTAAAACACACACCACTACATATTCTCTTCTAAATACTCTCTGGTATAACTATACAAGGCTTATTTCATCTACTTGATTTCTGCTATTATCACTAAGGTGAGTTTCCATATTCCCCTTTTTAATTCTTTTATATGATTTATTTCGGGGACTGAGATACATGCATAATAATTATTTTATGTTATATATATACGAAACTTTAAAGAACAAGCATAAAACTGTGAGTTTCTATAATCCCCTTTTCAACTCTTTTATTTATTTAGGGGCTGAGATACATGCATGAAAACTGTTTGTTATACTTATATGTATATTTTTAAAGTTATATACTTATATGTATATTTACAAATATATATATTATATTATATATTTTGTAACTCCGCTTTATTTATCTTACCTTCGGGGTAAAATACAAACTCTTTACTGTTATGATGAACACAAGTACTCAGAAATGTATATATGGTTGATTCTAAGTTGTTCTGTTCACTCAAAGTCCTCACTATCATGAACGATTAATTATGGAAACATAAACGTGGGTATATTGAATAGTACTATTGGGGTAGGCACCCCCATCCGTGTTGGTCATACCAACTGGATACGGATGCATTATATTTGGAAAGCTTAGGGTACCCTGAACAAGGTACCTACTCTGGAGGCAAATAAACACACACTTGTCTAGTTTCGGTTCATGAGCTTAGAACTTGATGTATACAGTATCTACTCTTATATTCTATTTGATCCATTGTGTGATCAAATAGTTACTTTAAATCTTGTGGTTCATACTCTATATTTTTATTAAAAACATATGATACTCTTTACTGATATTGTATCATAACTATTTGACATTGCGGTAAGGCAATGGTCACACTGAACTCTGGCATTTTGTGAAACTATATTTTCTATATGAAAAACTTATGGAACTCACCAACTTTATGTTGACGTATTTTAGCATGTATTCTCAGGTAACTAGACGATACTCTATACATGGGACATTTTTCCGCTGCATACAACATACTGGACCATGGCCTACCTCAGACTCTAGTAAAGACAAGTCAATTTGCTAAAGTCTCTGTCTACTGTTTAATATTGTTTAATATTAAATAAATGTTTTCAAGAATAATATCTTTCATAAATTGTAATATAAATTTGTGAACAATGCTTTTATATAAATGTATTTTAAAACGACAATGTTTTGTGTCGTTCAGTATATCTTGTGTTGTGAATCCATGTAAGTCATACCCCGTCTAGGGCGGGTGTGACATCGGACCAAGATATATAGGTCCTTTTAAAATTCTTGAACGGGTTGGCAAGGTTGCCTATCGATTAGAACTTCCTCAAAAACTTAGTGGTGTGCATGATGTAATCCACATTTGTAATCTACGCAAGTGTCTAGCGGATCCTACTCATCATGTGCCCATGAATGAGATACGAGTTGATGAGAATCTTAACTTTGTTGAAGAACCGGTGGAGATCTTAGACCGCCAAACCAAGAAGCTCAAGAACAAACGATACACGATTGTTAAAGTTAGATGGAATGCTAGACGTGGAGCTGAGTTCACTTGGGAACGAGAGGACCATATGAGGTCTAAGTACCCACATTTGTTTAGTAATTAGTGTTTTGTTGAATTTCGGGACGAAATTCTTTTAACGGGGGAATAATGTAACAATTGCCATTTTGGTCCATTAATAAACATGGCAAACTTTTATGGATATATATGTAAAACGTTGCTTTTTCGATCGTTTCTTTCTCGAATGAACTTAAGACTTCCTAGAACCTAATATCTAGTGTTTTAAACACTTTGATATGGCCATAATCTTCCAATAAACTACTTCATTAAAACTTAAATACTTCTTAGAAACATATCCTAAAATCTGGTTTAAAAACTCAAAGGAATGAACCCGAAACGACTGGTAACATTTGAGGAAACAACTAGGAAGTTGTCAAAAGTGAAAAGACTAAAATGCCTTTTAAAAATTTGCACCTTAAAGTCTCCTAGCCCATGGTATTGCAAAACCATCAACTTTGCCCATGGTATTCATTAACTTAACTATGATTACTTATTAACTAAACTAGTAACCATGGAAAATTTTACCTATAAATACAAACTAAGGTTTTCATTTCTAATTACCAATTCACATAATCAAACTTCTTCTTCCTTAATCTCTATCATTCCAAGATCAATACTTGTTAAAGATCAAGCATATCTCTCACAACCTTTCATCATCCCAAGCTTTCAATTCAACCAATGTTGTTTTGAATTCGTTGGTTCAAATCGTAAACACAACGTAGTTATCAGAAATTTTCCCAAGGATCTTCAAGAAGGCTAGTTATAATATCCACATAGAGGCTGGAATTATTCATCTTGTATCAAGAAAACAAGTCCAAGTTATGGCCGATTCTACTCAATACTGATTGTTGTTCTTCACTACGTCATCACTTTGATCTTAGAACTCATAATATCTCCATACTTGTAAGTGTTTCTATGAAACCTTACTATACTTTGCTTTATGATTATATGACTATATGTTATGTATTGAAATGCTTGTCAACTTACTTTTATACTCAATTGATAATAACTGCATTTAAATATCCTATCAATAGTATTCACCATCTGTGAATTATTTCGTATTTTCGATTTTCTGGTTTTTGGATAGAAAATATCCTTGATAAGCTTTAAACGAAAGCACTTCATGATCGCAGGCCTTTTGTTATATAGATGGGGGAGATAATGGGTTGTAGCCGGACTAGGTTTGGATTAAACGATTTAAAGATCCTGCCCCCGTTGTTACCGCCCTACTAGATCCCTCCGTATAATTATCCGGGCATGAAGTGTAATTGTTTTACCTTCATCATTCATGGTATCTCTTCCATTGTAATCAATACATTTTGTATTGATTATAATACATACTATTTAAAGTATCTCTTCGTTACTAAATTAATACATTCTTCGTATTAATCTTACTATTTAAAGTACATATATCCTACGGATACGTATTATATACGGAAAGTTACATTTTTACCCTACAGTTTCAAAGTTGTCATTTTCCGTCCTTATAAGTTTGACATTTGACAATTTAGTCCCTCAAGTTTCAAGAATGACAATTTAGTCCCTCAAGTTTCAAAAATGACAAATTAGTCCTTTAAATTTTTATAACATAAATGAGGTTTCATTTACAAAATACTTTAAAGGATTCTTAAAGATAAATTCAAATATCTATAAAAGCTCACAAAGTAAATACGTTGACAAGCGTATTAATAAGATATCCTTATAGTTGTATATCTATATTTGGAATTTAACATGAATATAAATCAATTCACATTGAAATTAGGAATACGTAACGTGGCCAGTTGACACGCTCGTCATCGTTAACTACATCAATCTCTTTTATTTCGCTGTTGAACTATCAAGAATAAGGTGAGTTTCGTAGCTCCCTACTCAATTGAGATTCGGGCTGAAAAGTGTACACATACGTGCTTGTTTAATTGTTTGGTTAATTTGATTTACGGTTTATTGATTATTTGATGAAATGTTTAGATTGAATTATGGAACTAATTGATTGATGATTGATGGATAGTTTTGATGGTTTACGCATGTGATTGTGATATAGTAATTTATTTAGGATAGATGTACATACATGGAAGTCGGTTATGCCTTCAAAGGGTTTTAGATGTGGTGGGAAGGCTGCGGGTGACCCTATATATAAGCATCTGGGACTCGTTGAAAGTAGAATTCTCCTAAGTGTATGTACGTATAGTTTTCTTTGGTTGTTGGACATATAGACTTGTTTATTGATGATTATGCATATTGAGATGTATTTGTTGTGGGCATTACCAAGGCAAGTTGTTGAACTGTAAGGCCACATTTCGAGTACTTTGGGTACTATATGTATATGTACATCCGAGTACTTTCAAGTACTTGATGCCAAGTATTAGCCATACTTGATGACTTGATATGATTAACACCACGATGTGGACCAAGTATTGTGATACTTGATGATTTTGAGGTATATTACATAACATTGATACACATATGATACACGTATTGGAATTTATACATATTTGATAATATTGCATGACATTGATACATATACGATGCATTTCTTGGTATTAATAGCCATTGTACTTGATAGTATCCGAACTTTCTTGTATCATTTGTTGTTTGGCTATGTTAAACCTCCATTATTTAACAGGTGACGTACATGGGTTTGTTGTAAGTACATTGATTGATGTTATTGTTACATATGATATTGTTATTGATGATGGTTCCTTGTAAACCATTACTACGAACTCACCAACCTAGTGTTGACCTTGATTAGTACACTTTTCAGGAAACCAGGTGAACCAAGGACGTGATGCTTGAATTTTGTTGCTTTTGAACCAGGGCATGGACTTAGATGGATCAAGGATTCATTTGCCCAACTATTGCATCATGTTTAGAATTTAATACTATCTTTTGTATTTGCTTGTAAACGTGTGGAGATTATATGCTTGTATTATATTGTGTGTATGTTCATAATTTAATAAGTTGGATTCACTGAGTCCAACATGTTCATATAGTTTATGTTCTACGATAATTCCACTGTGTGCTATATAATTTCCGTAATACTTCGGGCCCAACTCGGGGTGTTACACTTACAGAACTGGTCTAAACACCGGTAGCCCGTATCTTGCGCCATTTGCAAGTACTCATCTAAAGCATCAGCCTTAAAACTATACGTTAACTGGCGTATGGCAGTAGTGCACTTCTGGAAAATATTAAAATCAGGACGACCAGTAGCATTCGGTAGCGGTTGAACGCACTATGCGGAGAAACATTTCCTTTCTCATTCGAAACCTTCTACGAAACATGTCGGGTGGGTAAGTTGGTTCAGGCACAAAGTAATGATCGTATAAAAGCTTTGCGGCACCGATGTGATCTCGCTGGATCACCCTTCTAGTCAACTTGGGTCTTGAACTTGACGCTTCTTGGCCCTGGTTTTCTTTTTCGTCAAAGATAACGCTAAGATAGGCGCCTATGGCCTAAGGATTGAAAACTGCATTCACTTGCGTAACAGCGCGATTGATTGATTCGTAATCGTTTGATTCGTAATCGTCGCTAGAGGATGAACTCGACATTTTTTGTGGTGGTGTGTGATTGAAATGCTTTGAAAATGATAGAAATATGTATATTTAGGTTATTGTGATTTGAAATGGTAGTGTGAAAGTGGTATAAATAGGAGTAGAAAATTTATAAAAAAAAAATAAAAGTAGCCAACTAGCCGTTGGTTTTAATTTTTTTTTGAAAAATGTTTTTTTTTTAATTTTGCAACGGCACACTCAAAATCGGGCCCCACCACACACCAAGCCGCACGTCTAAGTTTAGGAGGAACCCCCCAGATGCCGAGGAAGACGCGACCCATGCTAATACCGTCTTCGGCCGGACTGGCGTCGGACGGTGTCGGACGCCGCCGTAGACACGCTATAAGGAGAGGTCTTAAAATTAAGATTATGTCATTTGATAAACTCAAAAAATGAGATTAAAAACGAGATTAATAGAATACATTTATTAAATAGTCATGATAATAGGAAAATTATTAGGAAGATTTTTATAAAAGTTTATAATTCGCCTTATTTGTGTTCAAGGATGTCCATTTATATGTATATTCCCATGTCATTTCTAAGTCGTTTTAAGCTTGATTATGTGCAATTTATATGTATATTCCCATGTCATTTCTAAGTCGTTTTAAGCTTGATTATGTGCAAATTATATGTATATTCCCATATCATTTCTAAGTCGTTTTAAGCTTGATATGTGCAAATTATATGTATATTCCCATATCATTTCTAAGTCGTTTTAAGCTTGATATGTGCCATTTATATGTATATTCCCATGTCATTTCTAAGTCGTTTTAAGCTTGATTATGTGCAATTTATATGTATATTCCCATGTCATTTCTAAGTCGTTTTAAGCTTGATTATGTGCAATTTATATGTATATTCCCATGTCATTTCTAAGTCGTTTTAAGCTTGATTATGTGCAAATTATATGTATATTCCCATATCATTTCTAAGTCGTTTTAAGCTTGATATGTGCAAATTATATGTATATTCCCATATCATTTCTAAGTCGTTTTAAGCTTGATATGTGCCATTTATATGTATATTCCCATGTCATTTCTAAGTCGTTTTAAGCTTGATTATGTGCAATTTATATGTATATTCCCATGTCATTTCTAAGTCGTTTTAAGCTTGATTATGTGCAATTTATATGTATATTCCCATGTCATTTCTAAGTCGTTTTAAGCTTGATTATGTGCAAATTATATGTATATTCCCATATCATTTCTAAGTCGTTTTAAGCTTGATATGTGCAAATTATATGTATATTCCCATATCATTTCTAAGTCGTTTTAAGCTTGATATGTGCCATTTATATGTATATTCCCATGTCATTTCTAAGTCGTTTTAAGCTTGATTATGTGCAATTTATATGTATATTCCCATGTCATTTCTAAGTCGTTTTAAGCTTGATTATGTGCAATTTATATGTATATTCCCATGTCATTTCTAAGTCGTTTTAAGCTTGATTATGTGCAAATTATATGTATATTCCCATATCATTTCTAAGTCGTTTTAAGCTTGATATGTGCAAATTATATGTATATTCCCATATCATTTCTAAGTCGTTTTAAGCTTGATATGTGCCATTTATATGTATATTCCCATGTCATTTCTAAGTCGTTTTAAGCTTGATTATGTGCAATTTATATGTATATTCCCATGTCATTTCTAAGTCGTTTTAAGCTTGATTATGTGCAATTTATATGTATATTCCCATGTCATTTCTAAGTCGTTTTAAGCTTGATTATGTGCAAATTATATGTATATTCCCATATCATTTCTAAGTCGTTTTAAGCTTGATATGTGCAAATTATATGTATATTCCCATATCATTTCTAAGTCGTTTTAAGCTTGATATGTGCCATTTATATGTATATTCCCATGTCATTTCTAAGTCGTTTTAAGCTTGATTATGTGCAATTTATATGTATATTCCCATGTCATTTCTAAGTCGTTTTAAGCTTGATTATGTGCAATTTATATGTATATTCCCATGTCATTTCTAAGTCGTTTTAAGCTTGATTATGTGCAAATTATATGTATATTCCCATATCATTTCTAAGTCGTTTTAAGCTTGATATGTGCAAATTATATGTATATTCCCATATCATTTCTAAGTCGTTTTAAGCTTGATATGTGCCATTTATATGTATATTCCCATGTCATTTCTAAGTCGTTTTAAGCTTGATTATGTGCAATTTATATGTATATTCCCATGTCATTTCTAAGTCGTTTTAAGCTTGATTATGTGCAATTTATATGTATATTCCCATGTCATTTCTAAGTCGTTTTAAGCTTGATTATGTGCAAATTATATGTATATTCCCATATCATTTCTAAGTCGTTTTAAGCTTGATATGTGCAAATTATATGTATATTCCCATATCATTTCTAAGTCGTTTTAAGCTTGATATGTGCCATTTATATGTATATTCCCATGTCATTTCTAAGTCGTTTTAAGCTTGATTATGTGCAATTTATATGTATATTCCCATGTCATTTCTAAGTCGTTTTAAGCTTGATTATGTGCAATTTATATGTATATTCCCATGTCATTTCTAAGTCGTTTTAAGCTTGATTATGTGCAAATTATATGTATATTCCCATATCATTTCTAAGTCGTTTTAAGCTTGATATGTGCAAATTATATGTATATTCCCATATCATTTCTAAGTCGTTTTAAGCTTGATATGTGCCATTTATATGTATATTCCCATGTCATTTCTAAGTCGTTTTAAGCTTGATTATGTGCAATTTATATGTATATTCCCATGTCATTTCTAAGTCGTTTTAAGCTTGATTATGTGCAATTTATATGTATATTCCCATGTCATTTCTAAGTCGTTTTAAGCTTGATTATGTGCAAATTATATGTATATTCCCATATCATTTCTAAGTCGTTTTAAGCTTGATATGTGCAAATTATATGTATATTCCCATATCATTTCTAAGTCGTTTTAAGCTTGATATGTGCCATTTATATGTATATTCCCATGTCATTTCTAAGTCGTTTTAAGCTTGATTATGTGCAATTTATATGTATATTCCCATGTCATTTCTAAGTCGTTTTAAGCTTGATTATGTGCAATTTATATGTATATTCCCATGTCATTTCTAAGTCGTTTTAAGCTTGATTATGTGCAAATTATATGTATATTCCCATATCATTTCTAAGTCGTTTTAAGCTTGATATGTGCAAATTATATGTATATTCCCATATCATTTCTAAGTCGTTTTAAGCTTGATATGTGCCATTTATATGTATATTCCCATGTCATTTCTAAGTCGTTTTAAGCTTGATTATGTGCAATTTATATGTATATTCCCATGTCATTTCTAAGTCGTTTTAAGCTTGATTATGTGCAATTTATATGTATATTCCCATGTCATTTCTAAGTCGTTTTAAGCTTGATTATGTGCAAATTATATGTATATTCCCATATCATTTCTAAGTCGTTTTAAGCTTGATATGTGCAAATTATATGTATATTCCCATATCATTTCTAAGTCGTTTTAAGCTTGATATGTCCATTTATATGTATATTCCCATATCATTTCTAAGTCGTTTTAAGCTTGATTATGTGCAAATTATATGTATATTCGATGCTTTGATGGTATTGTTAATGATTGCAGGCTTAGAACAGGTAAAATGATGAGAAATGGCTTTTGGATGGTTGATCAGGAGAATTGAAGTTAAGAAAGAAGGCAAGGTGCGACGCACCAATCCTGGTGCGCCGCATATCGAGCGAGAGAATTTTTGGAAAGAAGGCAGGTGCGACGCACCACACCCTTGGTGCGCCGCATGGATTGATCAGGAGAATTGAAGTTAAGAAAGAAGGCAAGGTGCGACGCACCAATCTAATGGTGCGCCGCATATCGGTAGATGCAATTTGTGAAGCTGGGAAAAGAAGGAGGTGCGACGCACCACACCCTTGGTGCGCCGCATGGATTGATCAGGAGAATTGAAGTTAAGAAAGAAGGCAAGGTGCGACGCACCAATCCAATGGTGCGCCGCATATCGATAGAAAATTTGTGAAGCTGGGAAAAGAAGGAGGTGCGACGCACCACACCCTTGGTGCGCCGCATGGATTGATCAGGAGAATTGAAGTTAAGAAAGAAGGCAAGGTGCGACGCACCACACCCTTGGTGCGCCGCATGGATTGATCAGGAGAATTGAAGTTAAGAAAGAAGGCAAGGTGCGACGCACCAATCCAATGGTGCGCCGCATATCGGGAGAGAATTGTGAAGCTGGGAAAAGAAGCAGGTGCGACGCACCACACCCTTGGTGCGCCGCATGGATTGATCAGGAGAATTGAAGTTAAGAAAGAAGGCAAGGTGCGACGCACCAATCCAATGGTGCGCCGCATATCGGGTAGATGCAATTTTTGGAAACAAGGCAGGTGCGACGCACCACACCCTTGGTGCGCCGCATATCGGGTAGAGAATTTGTGAAGCTGGGAAAAGAAGCAGGTGCGACGCACCACACCCTTGGTGCGCCGCATGGATTGATCAGGAGAATTGAAGTTAAGAAAGAAGGCAAGGTGCGACGCACCACACCCTTGGTGCGCCGCATGGATTGATCAGGAGAATTGAAGTTAAGAAAGAAGGCAAGGTGCGACGCACCACACCCTTGGTGCGCCGCATGGATTGATCAGGAGAATTGAAGTTAAGAAAGAAGGCAAGGTGCGACGCACCACACCCTTGGTGCGCCGCATGGATTGATCAGGAGAATTGAAGTTAAGAAAGAAGGCAAGGTGCGACGCACCACACCCTTGGTGCGCCGCATGGATTGATCAGGAGAATTGAAGTTAAGAAAGAAGGCAAGGTGCGACGCACCAATCCAATGGTGCGTCGCATATATTGATCAGGAAGTTGGCCAGATTTTGCAAGAAGGGAGTGCGACGCACCTGAATGGTGGTGCGCCGCATAAGTTGATCAGAAAAGTTGGAATTCTGAGAAAGAAGCAAGGTGCGTCGCACCAAACATGTGGTGCGCCGCATATCGGGTAGATGCAATTTTTGGAAACAAGGCAGGTGCGACGCACCTGGCCAGTGGTGCGCCGCACCTGTAGGTCGGCCCAGCTAGGTTTTTTGGAAACACTATAAATACAAGACCAAAACCCTATTTTTGAAGACACTTCGACTTTCAGGCGATTTTAGGGTTTCTTGAGGCAATATTCAGCAGCTTTTACCTTCTCCAAGATCTAAGGGTTGCTCAAGAGTTTCAAGGCATTCAATCATCGATTTCTTTAGCTTTTCATTGTCTTTCACACTTTGGTACAAGATGTTTATTCTTTCTTTTGCTATTTGTGACTTATTTATGATTATGTCAGGCTAAACACTTCATCATCTACTGAGATGAAATGACACAATGAATATTGGTTGCATATTATTTTGAATTCAAGTTGATTATTAAACGTTTCGTCAAGATCTTAATGTATTGAATTCTTATCATTTATTCTATTGTTTGTTGATAATGTATAAATGGTTTTGGAAAGAAGGCAAGGTGCGACGCACCTGAATGGTGGTGCGCCGCATAAGTTGATCAGAAAAGTTGGAATTCTGAGAAAGAAGCAAGGTGCGCCGCACCGTAGGTGGCCAGAGATGCAATTTTTGGAAACAAGGCAGGTGCGACGCACCTGAATGGTGGTGCGCCGCATAAGTTGATCAGAAAAGTTGGAATTCTGAGAAAGAAGCAAGGTGCGCCGCACCGTAGGTGGCCGAGATGCAATTTTTGGAAACAAGGCAGGTGCGACGCACCTGAATGGTGGTGCGCCGCATAAGTTGATCAGAAAAGTTGGAATTCTGAGAAAGAAGCAAGGTGCGCCGCACCTATCGGGCAGATGTTTTTGGAAACAAGGCAGGTGCGACGCACCTGAATGGTGGTGCGCCGCATAAGTTGATCAGAAAAGTTGGAATTCTGAGAAAGAAGCAAGGTGCGCCGCACCGTAGGTGGCCAGCAGATGTTTTTGGAAACAAGGGAGTGCGACGCACCTGAATGGTGGTGCGCCGCATAAGTTGATCAGAAAAGTTGGAATTCTGAGAAAGAAGCAAGGTGCGCCGCACCAAACATGTGGTGGCCGCAGATGATTTTGCAAGAAGGGAGGTGCGACGCACCTGAATGGTGGTGCGCCGCATAAGTTGATCAGAAAAGTTGGAATTCTGAGAAAGAAGCAAGGTGCGCCGCACCAAACATGTGGTGCGCAGATGCAATTTTTGGAAACAAGGCAGGTGCGACGCACCTGAATGGTGGTGCGCCGCATAAGTTGATCAGAAAAGTTGGAATTCTGAGAAAGAAGCAAGGTGCGCCGCACCTGTAGGTCGGCCCAGCTAGGTTTTTTGGAAACACTATAAATACAAGACCAAAACCCTATTTTTGAAGACACTTCGACTTTCAGGCGATTTTAGGGTTTCTTGAGGCAATATTCAGCAGCTTTTACCTTCTCCAAGATCTAAGGGTTGCTCAAGAGTTTCAAGGCATTCAATCATCGATTTCTTTAGCTTTTCATTGTCTTTCACACTTTGGTACAAGATGTTTATTCTTTCTTTTGCTATTTGTGACTTATTTATGATTATGTCAGGCTAAACACTTCATCATCTACTGAGATGAAATGACACAATGAATATTGGTTGCATATTATTTTGAATTCAAGTTGATTATTAAACGTTTCGTCAAGATCTTAATGTATTGAATTCTTATCATTTATTCTATTGTTTGTTGATAATGTATAAATGGTTTTAATGGTAGTTAATTCCCGGAGTGCATTGTTCTTTTTTTTTTTTTTTTTTTTTTTTTTTTTTTTTTTTTTTTTTTTTTTTTTTTTTTTTTTTTTTTTTTTTTTTTTTTTTTTTTTTTTTTTTTTTTTTTTTTTTTTTTTTTTTTTTTTTTTTTTTTTTTTTTTTTTTTTTTTTTTTTTTTTTTTTTTTTTTTTTTTTTTTTTTTTTTTTTTTTTTTTTTTTTTTTTTTTTTTTTTTTTTTTTTTTTTTTTTTTTTTTTTTTTTTTTTTTTTTTTTTTTTTTTTTTTTTTTTTTTTTTTTTTTTTTTTTTTTTTTTTTTTTTTTTTTTTTTTTTTTTTTTTTTTTTTTTTTTTTTTTTTTTTTTTTTTTTTTTTTTTTTTTTTTTTTTTTTTTTTTTTTTTTTTTTTTTTTTTTTTTTTTTTTTTTTTTTTTTTTTTTTTTTTTTTTTTTTTTTTTTTTTTTTTTTTTTTTTTTTTTTTTTTTTTTTTTTTTTTTTTTTTTTTTTTTTTTTTTTTTTTTTTTTTTTTTTTTTTTTTTTTTTTTTTTTTTTTTTTTTTTTTTTTTTTTTTTTTTTTTTTTTTTTTTTTTTTTTTTTTTTTTTTTTTTTTTTTTTTTTTTTTTTTTTTTTTTTTTTTTTTTTTTTTTTTTTTTTTTTTTTTTTTTTTTTTTTTTTTTTTTTTTTTTTTTTTTTTTTTTTTTTTTTTTTTTTTTTTTTTTTTTTTTTTTTTTTTTTTTTTTTTTTTTTTTTTTTTTTTTTTTTTTTTTTTTTTTTTTTTTTTTTTTTTTTTTTTTTTTTTTTTTTTTTTTTTTTTTTTTTTTTTTTTTTTTTTTTTTTTTTTTTTTTTTTTTTTTTTTTTTTTTTTTTTTTTTTTTTTTTTTTTTTTTTTTTTTTTTTTTTTTTTTTTTTTTTTTTTTTTTTTTTTTTTTTTTTTTTTTTTTTTTTTTTTTTTTTTTTTTTTTTTTTTTTTTTTTTTTTTTTTTTTTTTTTTTTTTTTTTTTTTTTTTTTTTTTTTTTTTTTTTTTTTTTTTTTTTTTTTTTTTTTTTTTTTTTTTTTTTTTTTTTTTTTTTTTTTTTTTTTTTTTTTTTTTTTTTTTTTTTTTTTTTTTTTTTTTTTTTTTTTTTTTTTTTTTTTTTTTTTTTTTTTTTTTTTTTTTTTTTTTTTTTTTTTTTTTTTTTTTTTTTTTTTTTTTTTTTTTTTTTTTTTTTTTTTTTTTTTTTTTTTTTTTTTTTTTTTTTTTTTTTTTTTTTTTTTTTTTTTTTTTTTTTTTTTTTTTTTTTTTTTTTTTTTTTTTTTTTTTTTTTTTTTTTTTTTTTTTTTTTTTTTTTTTTTTTTTTTTTTTTTTTTTTTTTTTTTTTTTTTTTTTTTTTTTTTTTTTTTTTTTTTTTTTTTTTTTTTTTTTTTTTTTTTTTTTTTTTTTTTTTTTTTTTTTTTTTTTTTTTTTTTTTTTTTTTTTTTTTTTTTTTTTTTTTTTTTTTTTTTTTTTTTTTTTTTTTTTTTTTTTTTTTTTTTTTTTTTTTTTTTTTTTTTTTTTTTTTTTTTTTTTTTTTTTTTTTTTTTTTTTTTTTTTTTTTTTTTTTTTTTTTTTTTTTTTTTTTTTTTTTTTTTTTTTTTTTTTTTTTTTTTTTTTTTTTTTTTTTTTTTTTTTTTTTTTTTTTTTTTTTTTTTTTTTTTTTTTTTTTTTTTTTTTTTTTTTTTTTTTTTTTTTTTTTTTTTTTTTTTTTTTTTTTTTTTTTTTTTTTTTTTTTTTTTTTTTTTTTTTTTTTTTTTTTTTTTTTTTTTTTTTTTTTTTTTTTTTTTTTTTTTTTTTTTTTTTTTTTTTTTTTTTTTTTTTTTTTTTTTTTTTTTTTTTTTTTTTTTTTTTTTTTTTTTTTTTTTTTTTTTTTTTTTTTTTTTTTTTTTTTTTTTTTTTTTTTTTTGTTTTTTTTTTTTTTTTTTTTTTTTTTTTTTTTTTTTTTTTTTTTTTTTTTTTTTTTTTTTTTTTGCAGATAGAGGGGTAAATTAGACATTTACATATACACGTGAGTGGCACATGACCAAATTTAACGATCCGTTAGTCGGAGGTATGGTCAGCGTGCAAAATTGTCAAGTTTGGGTATGTTCACGTAATTAAATTCTTGTAGGTACGATAAGTGAAATTTCATACCAACTCATGTACCATTTTTGTAATTTACCCAAAAAAGTAATGTGTTGCATTTCTCAAAGTTTAAATTATTGCAATGTGTTACTAATCTTCTAGTTTAAAGGTCTAAATTATTGTCAAATCTTATGAAACTCTTTTATACTACTGTTTAATGTAGAATTAGTTGTACTTAACACGTTGTTACCAAATATAATAACAAAAATAATTACACGTGTTTAGCTTATTGAGTAATTTCAATTTCAATACAAGTCTTTCCATTCAGCCAAAGGATTAATTTCTTATTCCCATGGTTTATAATACGGAGTAGTACTTAACCACCCTACCCCACGTATCCCCCCCCCCCCCCCCCCCCCCCCCCCAAACTCACCAACCTCTCTTTATAAACCCCATTTCCCCACTTCACATTCCTTCCCACCACCGTCTCCCGCCCTGTCTCCTCCGTGAATCAATCATAAATTTCAAACGAACCCAACAAAGATGGAACCTTTAACATCAAGAAGGCCTTATTTTGCTGAAGAAAATAATGGGCTTGCTTCTATTTCAGATTTACAAAATGGGTTCTCATCACAATCATCATTTGTTGAAGATAATAATCGTTTGATTTCCAGACCTTTATATTCACCAAGAAAAGCAAGTCTTAGGAATCTGTGTTCTTTTTCATCATCATCATCTTCTTCTGTTTCTTCACCAAGATCTGGGAAGTTTTTTAATGGAAGATTTGAAGAACAATTACCTCATTTCTTGGATGCTTGTTTTTTGTGCAAAAAACCACTTGGTCATAATAGAGATATCTTTATGTACAGGTATATCTTTTTTTTTTTGTATATATAAAGTTTCAAATCTTATTCATTAATTCTAGAAATTTGAATAATATATCATCTCGTTTATCTTTATTTTTATTGATCCGGGTTTTATGAATTTGTTGTAGGAACATACAAATCGTGAATTTTATTTTTACTTTTTAGTCATTATTTTATTTTTGATAAATTTATTTTGGTTTCTTTAGATCGGATCTTAAATAGGTTTGTTCATTTTTATATTCTTGATTGAATCAATTTTGTAAATTTTGTCTGGGAAGTATTGAGTGCCTTCTTTTGATAAAATTTTATAGATTTTAACAAAAACTATTTGGGGCCTTTTTCATTCTATTTTACTCAACTTTGTATCAAATTATGAAATTTCACCAAGTAGTTGCAAATTTTGGATCATATTTATGTTGATTTATTTTTGATCTAGGAAATTTCACATAATTAAATCAATTTATTTCCTTTTTCACAAGAAAAAAAAGGTTATGCCTATTTATATAAATAACAAAATATTCCAAATATGGGTGATATATCTCAGATGGGCATATTTTAATTTCCTTTTCTGATCTATTTAATTATGAATATTGCAGAGGTGACACACCTTTTTGCAGTGAAGAGTGTAGAGCAGAGCAGATTGATATTGATGAAGCCAAAGAAAAAAACAAGAATCTTTCTGCTTCAATGAAAGCTTTGAGGAAAAAAGAGAAGACTGAAACTTCCCCAAACAAAACTTCCAAAAAATACCCTTTTCATTCTGGTGCAGTTGCTGCTGCTTAACCAGTAGTAATTTTTGCCTAACCAGTGGTGAAAAAGGGAAAATTTTTGTCCATTATAGTAAAAAGTATGTAAGGTGAAAAAAAACCAAGAACTTTTTTTTTCTATATTTTTTTTTTACCTTATTTTGTTTACCTTTCTATGGGTTTTTTACTGTGGTAAAAAATGCTATATAACATAATCAAAAGGTAACAAAGGTTATGTGTTGGAGAAGTAACCATCATTAACCATGAAGAAGAATTATATGGTGTATGAAGTATAGTACAATTACTTAATGCATAAAGTTATTGTACTTGCTTTTATCTTTGACTCTTTGTATTGCATCTGAGTATATATGCAAATAGTACAAGTCCTTTATGCAACCAATTTTGTGCTGTGTTGGTCGTTTCCATGGGCGTCTATTTTTGGTATTGTCATTTTATTTTTATTTTATTTTGTAACGGCATCACAGGCCATTCATAGGAAGAAATCTATATTTGAAATTTGAATGTCACTTCTATGAAAAAAATCTAAAACTTAAATTAAAATTAAATTACTTCTAGATTGATGTAGATATTAATTTTATTTTATTTTTTCATTTACATTTATGTAGAAAATAAAATTGTTTCCTTAGGACTATGGAACTAGGGACAAGCAAAAATCACTAAATCCCGATCCCTTTCTAGTACTATCCCGATCTTTGTATCAAAAAGTGATATCCGATTTATGAATTCCAAGCGGGACCCAAAGGGGTACTTATTTTGATGATTTTCGGGTTTGATACCGGTCTCGATACTACTTCAAATGTGACCAGGTTCAATACCATGTTTGGGATCGGTACGGTCAGTACCGAAATCAATACGACCTATTAAAAACGAATCTTAATCAAATCTCTTATTCACCCTTTAAATGTTTAATACATCATAATATATCCAATCAAAATAAAATAAAAACACTCCGTAACAAATAATACTCTTACGGTTCCATTAAATTTTTCCATTTTTTAGTTTTCAAAGTCTTTATTTATAAACCTTAAATATATATTTTTTGTATTACATAAAACTTGATAAAAGTTATACTAATGAAAGCACTTTTAGAACACAATCAATTCATATAACTTTTATCAAATATTATCAAACACAAAAAATTTTATTAAGGTCAAAGTTAAAAAATTTAGACTTTGAAAATATAAAATATGACACTTTTAATACTAACAAAACTTACAAACACATATTCCACCAAACAAATCAAGTCATTTTTTATCCATCTTCTTTCTCTCTCTTTATTTATTGGTCAATGTCATATGACACACATGTTTGTAAACTTTTGTTTATATAATGTTTGTAACTCTGTCCTTTTTTTATATGATTTAAAGTTTTCTACCATTTAACACACAAGTCTTTTCAAAACTTAATATAGACTTTTTTTTTCTCAACAATTCATCGATAAATTCCTTTTTTTTATTCTTCAGGACGATCCTAGCGCAAAGTCCAATCGTTGATATACATAATAAAAGATTTGAGGGACCTGGCGGAGAGGATGTTGGCTTGCAGATCTGGGATCGAATCTTGATCCCCCATGATTTCGGGCATTTACCTTTTGAGCGTGTGTGCATACGTGTTATCACTCCTGTTCTGCAGGAGTGCGCGGGTTCCAACTTTCAGCATACTGTCCACCTTGGATGTCACTGCTAAGGTTCGAATCATTAACATCTAACACTTTCCAATTTTTTTTAAAAAAACGTAAAAGTATCATGTTTCACAAGAAAAACAATTGACTTAATAAAAATATAAATAATAATAATAAAAAAGAGATAAAAATCCTCTAAAGTTAATTTAACTTTATTGGTAAAGTTGGATCTTTACACCCTTGGGTTAAAATCAACGATCAAGATTGAAACTTAACTATTTCATCTTGACCATTGATTTTAATCTAATTGTTAAAGTTGCTCCAAATTTACCTATAAAGTTGAAACAACTTAAAATGATCTACATCCTAAAAAAAGAGGTCGAATACTTACAAATTAAATGTCTTATGTCATCCCCATTTACAACCCAGCCCAACCAATACTATTTATTAAAAAAATGTTTCCCTTTCTTACATCTATCCAACCCAAACCAAACAATTTCTTAATACATTATAATGTTTTATAATCACCTTTTTTTATTTCAATAAATATTTTTAAAAAAAAGACAGACTTTTTATATAGCAAAAACTTAATTTATTTATCATAAAAAAGTAAAAAATAATTAGATGTTGAAGATTCGAATAATCTTTTGAATTATTAAGATTGAAAACATAATTTGCGTTCATTTTTGGTAATAACAAATTAAATAAAACTATAGTAGAGAATGAAAAGTATGGTTAGAATAAAATATTCATAATTTATATACAAAAAAGAATTGTAGTTTAATTGTGAATATATGTTATAAAATATTACAAAATTAGTATCGATTTTCATTTATTTGTATCTCAAACTCTATTTATTGTTTAATTTGATCATGAATCTCAAATATTGTTTTTCAATCAACATATTTAGTTTTTTAAACTTTTATTTTAAGAATTCATTTTATTTCTAGCAAACTGATACATAGTTTTGAATAAAAAATAAAGGGTAGAGTGCTCATATATATTGTTATTAACTATTTTATTTTTATTAGAAGTTGGTTTGTAGTTACAAAATCCAATTTTTAAGTACGGACAATTATATGTTATTATATCTCGAATTAAATTAAAAAGTATTTTAAGGTGATTATAAGCAATAAATGCTCAAAAATATAAACAAATATTGTCTACAATATAAAAGATGAAATACAATATATTCGTTCAATATTTTTATTTATATCCTTCTAGTTTGATTATACTTACATTTAAATTTAAATTTAAATGTAATCTATAATTACTTTTTTATTTTATTATTTCAACTAAATTGTTGATAATTCTAAAATACTTTTCATTTTTTATTTACTATTTTAAAGATTTTTACTTGTAAAACATATAATATCCTTAATGAACCTAAATTTATAACATCTACCTTTGACTCTAAAATAACTACACTATCTCTTTTACATTAATAACCACACAACTACTGCCACCGCCGCCGCTCATCACCGCCACCACCGTCGTCATTATTATACCGCAACATCGCTGTAACACCCGTCATTTTAAAAACCTGGATTTCAAAAACTTTTGCCAAACGGCGTTTAAAACATAGCGGAAAAGGATCACTTAAAAACTGCCCCATCCGTAACGGATGGTACCTTTCATTAAAGTTTGGTGTTACTAATAGCATCATCGTAATAGTCAAAGTAAAATCCAAGTTATGGCACTAACATAATTGCCATCAAATCTACAAGAGACATAAATCATAAATAAAGTAGCCGAACATATGGATATAGGTAAAGTCTAATCATAGGGAGACTAATGCTAATCTTCCTTTATTTTTCTACCCATCTCACGATCCACGCACTTCACTAGCTTATACCTGCTTATCCTGAAGGACACAACATTTTCATAAAAGCAAGTGTTAGCTAATAAAATTAGCTAAGTAAGATACACACATTTTGATAAAACGTTCTTCATTTTACTTTCATAAAACTTCGTCATATTTTACTTATCAAAACGTAACCACATTACATATCATCCACAACAATCATAGATCAACTCATACTCCCCTTTTCCCACATTGCATCACATTTCATTTCATATCAACATATACATCTTATCATCATATACCCACATCTTAATCAAATTCATCTCACGTCTTACATATCACACATAAACATATCGCTCATATATGTATAGCACATGTAGGATATATACTCCTAATTGTGCCTATGCATCGTTCTTATCACACGTCTCAACACATCTTATTAAATCCTACATCACATTGTAATCCCACGTCTTAAATTACATGTACATCTTTCTCACGTATTCTTATAATTATCTTAATCAACTTATTCTCACATCTAGTCTTGCATATCACACATAAACTTGTCACACGTATTCATATTAGTACATATTCTCACGTCACATTGTGATCTCACAACGTAAAGCACATATACTTCTTTCACACATATCTTATTATCAACTTATTCAGCTTAATCAAATTCATCTCACGTCTTACATATCACACATAAACATATCGCTCATATATGTATAGCACATGTAGGATATATACTCCTAATTGTGCCTATGCATCGTTCTTATCACACGTCTCAACACATCTTATTAAATCCTACATCACATTGTAATCCCACGTCTTAAATTACATGTACATCTTTCTCACGTATTCTTATAATTATCTTAATCAACTTATTCCCACATCTTACATCTTTAATCAATTTACATATTACGCACTAGCTTTACAACTAGCACGATTTCTCACGTCTTAACTTTTAGGAAAGGCAAAGCCATTTCATAGTATCCCGTCATGCTTTTAACATTGGTGGTTAGTCACTCCACCCGGAAATACTAGTCCCACGTAACTATGCCGCAAGGAGCCACTCAAGCGACCACGTACGCACTAGTTTTACAACTAGCACGGGTTAAGCTTAACACTTCCCACATCAATCTCACGTATTTAGCTATAACATTTCCCACGTATTTATATCTTTCTTACTTTTACGCACTAACACTAAGGCTAGAACGGTTTCCCACATTTCACACTTTACTTTAACATTAGGTATATTCATTATCTAACTAATCACACATCTACTTTAACGTTTGATCCCACTAACGTACACAACTCATAACATTTCTTACGTATATCTAGTGAACTAGACATTATCACACTTAAGTCTCACATATAATTCATCACGTATCATCGTCAAATCATAACATCAACATCATTAATCCCACATCTACTTTAGTGTTTAATCCTACTAACGTGTACAGATCATATCATTCCTACGGGTAACACACTTAAATCCCACACATCAGCCATCACATGACAATCATCAAAGCATATCATTTGACATTATCATTATCACAACACATATCATAATCATTTCATGGCAGTATAACTATAATCAACATACTACTTATGCATATAACCACTTTACTTTAAACGTCATCATATCATAATAAGCCACTTCATCATACATACCTTCCCACATAACCTCCCGCATAACCCGGAAAACCCAACACACATAAGATAATTCAGTTAAGAGGTTAATTAAAGAAAACTACTTTTGTTGTGCCTCCAGCGTGATAAAAGACATGTATCTTACCTGACGACGAGCACAACGATCAACAAGCAACTTTAACGTATCTTTCTTGAGTTCCCAACTACCTATCACACACATATAATCGACATGTAACATAAACGGGATCTTAAAGAACATCTCCAAGTTCCCTAAACATCAACATAACTTATACCTAAGGTCTATGGGTCAAATGAGCACTAAAACAAGCCTAAACGACCACCAGACCTCCAAGTGCGCCGCACCCCCCATCTGTGCGTCGCACCAAACAACCAGGGACTTCAGCCCAGCACCAGGTGCGCCGCACCAAGGCCCAGGTGCGCCGCACCTCGGGTGTCGACCAGCAAAACCAACTTCGTTTCTCTTTATTCACCTTCCGAACGGATCCCAAACCTCCACCGCGACTTACACCCATTAAATTGACATCAAATAGGTCACAATTAAGCATTTGAAAACATCAATTAATCCTTGAATCAATTGCATAAATGAATCCCTCTTTTTGATCATCAAAACGACTCGAAACCGCAACGTTTGGTTACAAAAACACAATTGACCACACATGGATCTAATTAAACACCTGGGATTCACTTATTTACATATAAACAACATTATTCAACATTAAAGTTTGCATCTTGACATAGTTAATCAACTCTATTAATGATTTTACTCACGAAAACATCGTTTTTAACCGAAAACATCAACTTCCAACAACCCCAGCCCTCATGGTCGAATCTACAGGGACAAAACCTACTTTAAAACTTAATCAACAATCAATTGATTATATAATACCTGTAGGGTTGATCAACGGATCGAAAACCAAGCAAAAACCCTTCCGAAATCCCCCGAATTCGACTAGAATTGAGGAATTGACCTAGGGTTTTGTGTGTGAGAATATTCTAGGGTTTAGATCTGATTTTCCAGCCTTTAGGTCGTGCATAAGGTCCTATATATAGTGGAACAACTTTCAAAACTTTACATCTAGGCCCTCGCACTTCGTTACAACTCGTTTCGTCACTTAACGACTCGTTTAACGCCCACAGAAACACTTATCGACCCTTAAATCTTATCGGGAACATTAAATGACTTCATTTATCATTATCTACTTTAATTTTATTATTTTAAATCATTTTAACACATAACTCACGTAATTCGTTTAATTCACATAAGCACATATACAACACATAGTTACTAACGGTCACTAACGACAAGTTGACGGTCAACGTCAAAAGTCAAACTTGAAAAGTTTGGGATGTTACAATCGCGCAAACATGTGACTATATTTAAAAAAGGAAGCTAGCAGAAAGACTTCAAAAACTTGTATCACGATGAACTTGATGATAAGAATTTTAACGTGACCAAAAAAATATAAAAAAAGGGTAATGGAGGAAACCCTAGTCCCGGTACCACAATTGGATACCCATCGACTCACCCCGTATGAGCCATATGATGCCGGTGTGACCAAAAAAATATATATGGACAAATAAATGAACAATTATTGACTAGACACCTTAAGCAATAACTTGTCATACGTTCTATCATATCGACATTGCATCGTGAATTATTGGTGAACAACCTGTTCTGGACAAACAATAATTTTTTTTATGGAAGAAACATAGATTATTTTCAACATTCAAAAATGGGCCACTTGCATGGAGATGAGCCGTTCAATAACTTTTCATAATATGTTACGTTCTTTAGTTTATATTTTTGAAATAAAGAAAAAAGTTGCTTTTATTCAATAATAGAGTATGAAAATCATGCAAAAAAGGAACATTTTTAGGCATGCAACAAACTCACAATAGTTCATAATGCTCTGGAGAAATGAGCTGTAATGTAAACATGCTAATTCAACTCTATGATTATGGTCCCGAGTGGCCACCTAACCTAAACATGAAAAATGATGAGATATATATTCAAACAACAGTACAAACAACCTACTTTAAAACAATTTCTTCCTAAATTATTTTTGATATAACTCGATCAGTGTGATGTGTTACATGTTGTCGTTTTTGAAACTAGCTAGCTAATTTACCCAAAAGTTGTATGGACGATTTTGGTGCTTTCTTTTCATAAAATCTTTTTATTTTTAGGCAAAATAATGTTTTGAGTTATTGTTTTGGTTGTATTAGTAAGGATAGCAAAAAGATAATTTATCACACAATGAGATCATGATTGTACATTTCACATTTGTGTCCCATTAAAGTTTGCAAACAAATTCCACGTTTCAAATGTTATTGTTAAGCAAAAGAACTAACAAGAATAGTTAAAATATTTAATTGTTAATTAAATAATATAATAAATAAAACTCTAAACATATACGAGTAATTGATTTTACACAACTATTTATATTTTGTATGCATTGATTTAATAATCAATTTAATCGGTTTTGTAATGTATTTTCCCTTTAAAATGGATTTTGTTTTATAGACTAAAAAACAAACATATTACGAGTAATATATCAAAAACCACAAGGTTTTTAAGTCTTGGTTTTATGGTTCGATTATTTAATTTTATCGGTATTTGGTTTTCGATTTGGTTTGTACTCAAGCTAATTAACCCTAGTTAATAACTGTTTGTTTTATTCACCAAAAGAGAAAGGTTTTGTTTGTTCGTTAGCACAAATATAGAGATCGGTAACCAGAATTTGTTGTCATTTTATTCGTTATTTTGAACCACGTTGTAATTATCAGATTGATCTTCCTAGGTGTATTTATCCTTAACTTGTTTTGTAATTTAGTTACTGTTCTGGTTTCTAAAACTGTCCTAAGAAAAAATAAAAAAAAAGCCAATAACGAAAAATACAACATATATATTCATACGTATAGACATAGAACGTGGTAACGAGGGAACATGGATTGTGGATATCCGGGTCTACACACTGTCCGCATGGATGTCATTGTGTGTATTCAACCAATAACTACAAACTCGTCGCTGTTCTAAAAAAAATGCCTTCTTGCGTTACATTAACATTGTACCATATCATAGTACATGAATATATATAATTTAGAAAATATAACTGTATTATTCATAAATGATATTGATAATAGAAACCTAACTATGTACAATATTTATATTCACCATCAAATTACACTTTGGCTTATTGATTACTCGTATTACAGTAATTGTTGTCATCACACGATAACATGCCCATGTGAAATGTTAAGTCGACATTATGTTAAACGTCCCAGTTCCGTTTATGACGTAATAAACTAACAGTCGTGATACCAAGACAACGATATCTTGTTTGCTATAGATCAAAGCTTTCTTGCTTTAAATGATATGTACGATTGCATTGGCAGTTTACCAAAAATTTGTCTTTGTCATACATGGACCTGCAACGTCTCTGAAAGGACCTGACGGCCGGTACCCATGTGTCGATTGAAAGCGAACACATATATTCCATCCTTTCATTTTGAAATATGGATTTGCAAACATGATGTTTAAGTCTCTTAGAAACATGATGTTTAACCTTTCATCTTAAATGATTTGTTAAGGGTTTGATTCTCATGCCTAGAAGGTTGGAGGTCTTTTCTACCTTTAGTATAACCTGAAAGTCTCAATCTTAGGTAGAGATAAGTCTGTCTACATCTCAACTTCCTGCATACACCTCTGAATAGGGTATTGAGAACCATAACCCGTAAAAGACAACATTAAGTGTTACTTACCTATGTTTAGGTCGCTTAGATCTTTTCGCACCCTTTATATTGAAACTCAATTTTAAAGCGTACACATCATTACTGCAAGTCTTTGTTGATTTAAAACGGGCACGTCCATACGGCAGTGTAGAAATCCAACTGGGTATGTCTTGCAATTTTAAAAATTGAAATCTATGGACTCTGAGGCAAATTTTTTATAAACATTTCATTTCATGGTTGAAATCCCAACGTCAAAACTTTCTCTAAATCAAATGTTGATCACTCTTACCAAATATTATTCGATCATTTGATGCAGACTTGACAACATTGAGGTTCTGGAGTACATATGTCCATGCCCTATAAATGAAAATTTTAGAAACTATCGGTTACACTATTTCATTATCATATCGATCATCTATGAAATGCAAAACATCATGTGTACCGGAATTAATCCCCGTTAGCTATTCTAAGTTTCAGTTGTTTAGTATAACTATATATCATGACCAGTGGTGGATCTTGAAGTTTTCAGTGGGAAGCCTAGAATTTTTTATTCCCTATCACTATATTCCGGGTATTATATATATTTTTGGGTCCTTCGCTTCGGATCAGGTCAAACAAAAATAACTCTAAAAATTTAAGTTTTCTTCAATTAATCAAATTACGCTTTTACTCTTTGAAATAAATAAATAGTTTTGTAACAAACAAAAAACTAGATTTTTTATGAAAATAACAAGAGAAAGGGTAAGTACCTCGTGGTAGAGAGGTAGTAGAATTACAACTCAGCCCGCGAGCCCGACGATCTTTTAAAACAAAAGAAGGGATATTGTTACTGTGATTTGAGATTTTATATGGAAATATATATAGAGAAAGACTACTTGGAATATATTAAAAATGTGTATGTTACTTGCCGAAGCTACAATACTGAATTTATAGAGCTATCTAAACTAAGTCTACTAAGTCCACTAAGTCCACTACCTTCCTAATTTATCTCTAGCACACACACGTTTACCACTAAAATCTCAACTAAAATGCAGAAAATAAGCAACTAAAATAAAGTCCACTAACAGACGATAGACTTGGTAAACAATAACGTTAAAGAACTAAAAGACTCCATGCTTTTAATAAGTCACGTGCAGAATGGTAGCACTAAATTTTGATACTCCCCCTTAGTGCAACCATACGATCAACGACTCCTAATGCATCTCGAAAAGTTTGAAACTTCAGTTTCACCAAAGCCTTGGTGAATATGTCAGCCACTTGATCATTTGTACGAACATTTGTAAGCTTGATCTCTTCGCTTAAGACCTTTTCTCTGATAAAATGATGGCGAACCTCGATATGCTTCGTACGGGCATGAAAAACCGGATTTGATGCAAGTTTGATGGCACTTTCGTTGTCACACTTGATCTGCACAGGATAGTCAACTTCATAAAACATATCACCTATCAGCCTCTTCAACCAAATACACTCTTGAGCAGCCATAGTTGCTGCCACATATTCCGCTTCGGTGCTCGATAAAGCAACGACATCTTGCTTCTTACTACACCACGAAATTACTGTTGAACCAGAACTGAAACAATAACCTGAAGTTGAGTGCCGATCACGTGTATCTCCTGCCCAATCTGCATCAACAAATCCGCTTAACAAGAAATCATTGCATTTCTTGTACCATAGGCCATGACCAAGAGTTCCTTTCACATAACGCAAAATCCTTTTTGCAGCTTCAAGATGGACACTTGTTGGATTTTGCATGAATTGAGAGACAACACTAACGGAGTATGAGATTTCTGGCCTTGTGATGGTCAGATAGATCAAACTCCCGACTAGTTGTCGAAACTTCTTGACATCTTTTAATGGCTTCCCATCATCTTTCTTCATCTTAACATTAGGCTCCATTGGAGTAGCCATTTCTTTTGACTCCCCCATGTTGAAACGTTCCAAAAGACTCTTTGCATATGCTCTTTGAGAGAGAAAATAACCTTGACCAGGAACAGATTTTTCAACTTCTAAACCAAGAAAACATCCAATCTCTCCCAAGTTTTTCATTTCAAAACGAACAGTCAAGTCATTCCTTAAACTAGAGATTTCAGATTCATTATCTCCGGTTATTATCATATCATCGACATATAATAACACCAAGAGATGCACATCTGATCCTAATTTTATGAACAAACTAGAATCTGAATTAGAAACTCTAAAGCCACAAAAGATTAGGTATTGAGCAACTTTACCATACCACGCACGCGGTGCTTGTTTTAGGCCGTATAGAGCTTTCTTTAGACGACAAACATGATTCAGAAACTCCTTTGAGACAAAGCCAACAGGTTGCTCCATGAACACTTCACGATCTAACTCTCCATAAAGAAACGCATTCTTCACGTCAAGTTGCCATAACTTCCAACCTTTGAATGCAGCAAGTGAGATAATTGATCTCACTGTTACCATTTTTGCTACCGGGCTAAAGGTTTCCTCGTAGTCTAAACCGTAGCTTTGAGAGAACCCACGAGCAACTAGACGAGCTTTAAACCTGTCAATAGTTCCATCAGAATTTTTCTTCAACCGAAAAACCCATTTACATGTGACGGGTTTGCATGTTTCTGGTTTTTGCACCAACTCCCATGTCTCGTTCTTGTCTAACGCTTCAATCTCTTCTCGCATTGCTCTTTCCCAATTTGGGCAGCCCTTTGCCTCATCATAAGTTGTCGGTTCTTCAGATAATGCTCCTGTAAAGAAACACGAACTAACCGTGCAACTGTTAAGTTCCATCTCGTAATCTTTGAAGTGACCAGGTTGCTTTTTCTCCCTTGTTGACCTTCTCACTTCTGGTTGTTCACCTTCTTCTCTTGTAACATTTTGAGTTGGAGACTGATTTTCAAGCACTTCATTGCTAGGTGCTTGTACACTTGCTTCTGGAAATAAGAGCTCTGAATTGTCTTCATCATTTCCAAGAGTAACTGACTTTGGAAGGGATAACAAAGATGATACTTCATCAAATACAACATCTCTAGAAGTAGTGTATTTCTTTGTTTCTGGATTCATACATCTCCAACCTTTCCTGAGAGAGTCGTAACCAACAAATATGCACTTTCTTGCCTTTGGATCAAGTTTAGTTCTATGAGCTTTTGGAACATGAACATAACAAATAGAACCAAATACTCGAAAATAATTTACATTTGGCTTTTCACCGTATGCAATCTCAAAAGCAGATTTTTGAGTACCTGGCCAAGACAGCAACCGATTCGTTACATGGCATGCACATTGAATAGATTCTGCCCATAGAGCCCGTGGAAGACTCTTGTCATGAAGCCATGAAAGACAAACAGAAACAAGATATGCAAGCTTCCTTTCCGACACACCGTTTTGTTGAGGGGTGTCCGGACAAGTCATTTGACGGTTGATGTCGTTATCATCACAATACTTGAAAAAGTCAGCTGACATGTATTCCCCGCCATTGTCACTCCGAAGACACTTTATCTTCATTTTGAACTCCTTCTCAACGGAATCTTTAAACTCCATGAACATGGATAATGCTTCACTTTTCTCTTTCAGAAACTTCACCCAAGTAAATCTTGAGTGATCATCCACAAACACCATAACGTATCGATGCCCGCTGTAACTTGTTGTTCTTGTTGGTCCCATCAGGTCTGTATGAACCAACTCGAGCATTGTAGATCTTCGATTCGACGATCTTTTATATGGAAGTCTATGAGATTTTCCATATTGACAACCTTGGCAGATTACATCTTCACGCACGTTTTTCAATGTAGGCATGCCATCAACCAACTTCTTAGAAGAGATTTTCTGCAACATTTGGTAGCCTACATGACCAAGTCGAGCATGCCAAATGGACGCACTTTCAGTTTGGCTTGTTTTCTTCACATATGCTTCACCCGCAGCCAAGACAAATAAAGACCCTTTCTTCTCACCAGTTAGAATAATATCACCAGAGATCTTCTTCACGTTTGCGAGAACCGTCACATCTTTTGGTCCAAACAAGACGTATTTTCCAGATTCAGTAAGTTGTGGGACTGAAACTAGATTTTTCGTCAAGCCTGGAACAAAATAAACATCATCCAATCTGATACTTTTGGCGGAATCACTAGCAACCTCGATCGTTACAATGCCTTCTTTTTCCACGGGATGGGTTGAGTTATCAGCGGTGATAATAACTCGGTCCCCATGGTGTTCCCGTATCGCTGATAAAAGAGTGTCATCTCCGGTTACATGATGAGAGCATCCTGAATCAACAATCCAGTCTTTCTTTTTCTTCATGTTGTTAGTACAACCAATTAATGCTTGGGCAGAGTTATCTTTGACAGTTTCAACCGTGAAGCATTGCTCCCATTTGAGTTGCTCATCTTCATCATTCGTGCACGCAACATTAGCTTTGGCAAATCTTGATCTACAAAACTTTTTCTTGTGCCCGACTTTTCCACATCTGTAGCATGTTAAAGGTTTCTTACTTTCTGTATTACCGTCTTTTTCAGCACCCGCCTCTTCTTCTTTGCTTTTGTTGGATGTATTTTTCTTGTAATTCTTTCCCTTTGAGAAAAGGACCGCATCAGAATCAAAACTCTTGGCCATTTGTTTGGCCAAAGCTTCTTGATTAGAGAGCAAGTTCTCTAATTCTTCAACAGAAGGTTGTGTTGACCAACCTTGAATGGAAGTGATGAATGGCACGTACTCCTTCTTTAACCCGCGAATGAGATAACGACGTAAACGGCCGTCACTAATCTTCTCATCCTCGTCTATCTCTGATATTTCAGCACATAAACTTTTAATACGCAAAAAGTATTCTGAAATCGACATGCCTTCTTGCTTTAACAACGCCAACTCGTTCTCCAAAAGTTGCAACCTCGCGGTATTCTTCTTGGTAAACAGCTTTTCGAGCGTTTCCCAGACTTCTTTTGGAGAACTCACGTCACGAACATGATCAATAAACTCCTTGCTTATTGATGTCCGCAAAGCAAAGAGTGCCTTACCACACTTGATCTTCCACTTTCGTCTTGGTTCGGCATTATCAGGAACATCCGTAGGAATTGTTGCATCAGAACCTGCAACTAGTTACCACAAATCCTGACCTTGAAGATACGCCTCCATACACATCCTCCAGTACTTGTAGTTACTCCCTACAAGTTTCTCCACACCATTCTGCATACTTCCACCATTTGAGATCTCCATTTCAACAGCAAAATAAATGCTTCCCTTTCACACCTTCAAGCTTCTTCAACAAGATAAACTGATGACAAGAAGTTTGAAAAGAAACTAGCCTTTTGTTGGCTCTGATACCATAAAACAAAAGAAGGGATATTGTTACTGTGATTTGAGATTTTATATGGAAATATATATAGAGAAAGACTACTTGGAATATATTAAAAATGTGTATGTTACTTGTCAAAGCTACAATACTGAATTTATAGAGCTATCTAAACTAAGTCTACTAAGTCCACTAAGTCCACTACCTTCCTAATTTATCTCTAGCACACACACGTTTACCACTAAAATCTCAACTAAAATGCAGAAAATAAGCAACTAAAATAAAGTCCACTAACAGACGATAGACTTGGTAAACAATAACGTTAAAGAACTAAAAGACTCCATGCTTTTAATAAGTCACGTGCAGAATGGTAGCACTAAATTTTGATACTCCCCCTTAGTGCAACCATACGATCAACGACTCCTAATGCATCTCGAAAAGTTTGAAACTTCAGTTTCACCAAAGCCTTGGTGAATATGTCAGCCACTTGATCATTTGTACGAACATTTGTAAGCTTGATCTCTTCGCTTAAGACCTTTTCTCTGATAAAATGATGGCGAACCTCGATATGCTTCGTACGGGCATGAAAAACCGGATTTGATGCAAGTTTGATGGCACTTTCGTTGTCACACTTGATCTGCACAGGATAGTCAACTTCATAAAACATATCACCTATCAGCCTCTTCAACCAAATACACTCTTGAGCAGCCATAGTTGCTGCCACATATTCCGCTTCGGTGCTCGATAAAGCAACGACATCTTGCTTCTTACTACACCACGAAATTACTGTTGAACCAGAACTGAAACAATAACCTGAAGTTGAGTGCCGATCACGTGTATCTCCTGCCCAATCTGCATCAACAAATCCGCTTAACAAGAAATCATTGCATTTCTTGTACCATAGGCCATGACCAAGAGTTCCTTTCACATAACGCAAAATCCTTTTTGCAGCTTCAAGATGGACACTTGTTGGATTTTGCATGAATTGAGAGACAACACTAACGGAGTATGAGATTTCTGGCCTTGTGATGGTCAGATAGATCAAACTCCCGACTAGTTGTCGAAACTTCTTGACATCTTTTAATGGCTTCCCATCATCTTTCTTCATCTTAACATTAGGCTCCATTGGAGTAGCCATTTCTTTTGACTCCCCCATGTTGAAACGTTCCAAAAGACTCTTTGCATATGCTCTTTGAGAGAGAAAATAACCTTGACCAGGAACAGATTTTTCAACTTCTAAACCAAGAAAACATCCAATCTCTCCCAAGTTTTTCATTTCAAAACGAACAGTCAAGTCATTCCTTAAACTAGAGATTTCAGATTCATTATCTCCGGTTATTATCATATCATCGACATATAATAACACCAAGAGATGCACATCTGATCCTAATTTTATGAACAAACTAGAATCTGAATTAGAAACTCTAAAGCCACAAAAGATTAGGTATTGAGCAACTTTACCATACCACGCACGCGGTGCTTGTTTTAGGCCGTATAGAGCTTTCTTTAGACGACAAACATGATTCAGAAACTCCTTTGAGACAAAGCCAACAGGTTGCTCCATGAACACTTCACGATCTAACTCTCCATAAAGAAACGCATTCTTCACGTCAAGTTGCCATAACTTCCAACCTTTGAATGCAGCAAGTGAGATAATTGATCTCACTGTTACCATTTTTGCTACCGGGCTAAAGGTTTCCTCGTAGTCTAAACCGTAGCTTTGAGAGAACCCACGAGCAACTAGACGAGCTTTAAACCTGTCAATAGTTCCATCAGAATTTTTCTTCAACCGAAAAACCCATTTACATGTGACGGGTTTGCATGTTTCTGGTTTTTGCACCAACTCCCATGTCTCGTTCTTGTCTAACGCTTCAATCTCTTCTCGCATTGCTCTTTCCCAATTTGGGCAGCCCTTTGCCTCATCATAAGTTGTCGGTTCTTCAGATAATGCTCCTGTAAAGAAACACGAACTAACCGTGCAACTGTTAAGTTCCATCTCGTAATCTTTGAAGTGACCAGGTTGCTTTTTCTCCCTTGTTGACCTTCTCACTTCTGGTTGTTCACCTTCTTCTCTTGTAACATTTTGAGTTGGAGACTGATTTTCAAGCACTTCATTGCTAGGTGCTTGTACACTTGCTTCTGGAAATAAGAGCTCTGAATTGTCTTCATCATTTCCAAGAGTAACTGACTTTGGAAGGGATAACAAAGATGATACTTCATCAAATACAACATCTCTAGAAGTAGTGTATTTCTTTGTTTCTGGATTCATACATCTCCAACCTTTCCTGAGAGAGTCGTAACCAACAAATATGCACTTTCTTGCCTTTGGATCAAGTTTAGTTCTATGAGCTTTTGGAACATGAACATAACAAATAGAACCAAATACTCGAAAATAATTTACATTTGGCTTTTCACCGTATGCAATCTCAAAAGCAGATTTTTGAGTACCTGGCCAAGACGGCAACCGATTCGTTACATGGCATGCACATTGAATAGATTCTGCCCATAGAGCCCGTGGAAGACTCTTGTCATGAAGCCATGAAAGACAAACAGAAACAAGATATGCAAGCTTCCTTTCCGACACACCGTTTTGTTGAGGGGTGTCCGGACAAGTCATTTGACGGTTGATGTCGTTATCATCACAATACTTGAAAAAGTCAGCTGACATGTATTCCCCGCCATTGTCACTCCGAAGACACTTTATCTTCATTTTGAACTCCTTCTCAACGGAATCTTTAAACTCCATGAACATGGATAATGCTTCACTTTTCTCTTTCAGAAACTTCACCCAAGTAAATCTTGAGTGATCATCCACAAACACCATAACGTATCGATGCCCGCTGTAACTTGTTGTTCTTGTTGGTCCCATCAGGTCTGTATGAACCAACTCGAGCATTGTAGATCTTCGATTCGACGATCTTTTATATGGAAGTCTATGAGATTTTCCATATTGACAACCTTGGCAGATTACATCTTCACGCACGTTTTTCAATGTAGGCATGCCATCAACCAACTTCTTAGAAGAGATTTTCTGCAACATTTGGTAGCCTACATGACCAAGTCGAGCATGCCAAATGGACGCACTTTCAGTTTGGCTTGTTTTCTTCACATATGCTTCACCCGCAGCCAAGACAAATAAAGACCCTTTCTTCTCACCAGTTAGAATAATATCACCAGAGATCTTCTTCACGTTTGCGAGAACCGTCACATCTTTTGGTCCAAACAAGACGTATTTTCCAGATTCAGTAAGTTGTGGGACTGAAACTAGATTTTTCGTCAAGCCTGGAACAAAATAAACATCATCCAATCTGATACTTTTGGCGGAATCACTAGCAACCTCGATCGTTACAATGCCTTCTTTTTCCACGGGATGGGTTGAGTTATCAGCGGTGATAATAACTCGGTCCCCATGGTGTTCCCGTATCGCTGATAAAAGAGTGTCATCTCCGGTTACATGATGAGAGCATCCTGAATCAACAATCCAGTCTTTCTTTTTCTTCATGTTGTTAGTACAACCAATTAATGCTTGGGCAGAGTTATCTTTGACAGTTTCAACCGTGAAGCATTGCTCCCATTTGAGTTGCTCATCTTCATCATTCGTGCACGCAACATTAGCTTTGGCAAATCTTGATCTACAAAACTTTTTCTTGTGCCCGACTTTTCCACATCTGTAGCATGTTAAAGGTTTCTTACTTTATGTATTACCGTCTTTTTCAGCACCCGCCTCTTCTTCTTTGCTTTTGTTGGATGTATTTTTCTTGTAATTCTTTCCCTTTGAGAAAAGGACCGCATCAGAATCAAAACTCTTGGCCATTTGTTTGGCCAAAGCTTCTTGATTAGAGAGCAAGTTCTCTAATTCTTCAACAGAAGGTTGTGTTGACCAACCTTGAATGGAAGTGATGAATGGCACGTACTCCTTCTTTAACCCGCGAATGAGATAACGACGTAAACGGCCGTCACTAATCTTCTCATCCTCGTCTATCTCTGATATTTCAGCACATAAACTTTTAATACGCAAAAAGTATTCTGAAATCGACATGCCTTCTTGCTTTAACAACGCCAACTCGTTCTCCAAAAGTTGCAACCTCGCGGTATTCTTCTTGGTAAACAGCTTTTCGAGCGTTTCCCAGACTTCTTTTGGAGAACTCACGTCACGAACATGATCAATAAACTCCTTGCTTATTGATGTCCGCAAAGCAAAGAGTGCCTTACCACACTTGATCTTCCACTTTCGTCTTGGTTCGGCATTATCAGGAACATCCGTAGGAATTGTTGCATCAGAACCTGCAACTAGTTACCACAAATCCTGACCTTGAAGATACGCCTCCATACACATCCTCCAGTACTTGTAGTTACTCCCTACAAGTTTCTCCACACCATTCTGCATACTTCCACCATTTGAGATCTCCATTTCAACAGCAAAATAAATGCTTCCCTTTCACACCTTCAAGCTTCTTCAACAAGATAAACTGATGACAAGAAGTTTGAAAAGAAACTAGCCTTTTGTTGGCTCTGATACCATAAAACAAAAGAAGGGATATTGTTACTGTGATTTGAGATTTTATATGGAAATATATATAGAGAAAGACTACTTGGAATATATTAAAAATGTGTATGTTACTTGCCGAAGCTACAATACTGAATTTATAGAGCTATCTAAACTAAGTCTACTAAGTCCACTAAGTCCACTACCTTCCTAATTTATCTCTAGCACACACACGTTTACCACTAAAATCTCAACTAAAATGCAGAAAATAAGCAACTAAAATAAAGTCCACTAACAGACGATAGACTTGGTAAACAATAACGTTAAAGAACTAAAAGACTCCATGCTTTTAATAAGTCACGTGCAGAATGGTAGCACTAAATTTTGATATCTTTATGAATTGAACGCCCGACAATCTTTATGAATTGAACGCGTCAGCTATTGATATGGAATATCAATCTATTTTTTCAAATCACGAAGCTATTCCCAAAATATTTGATACTGATAATTGATAAAAATAAAAATAAAAATAAGCGTTTTTTCTAATCCCTGGAGGTCACGCTCATTCATGGATCAATAATCAATTATTAAATGTTGGGCTTGGTCAGTTAGGTTATCAAATAGGTTATGGGCTATAGATATGGAAATGGATAATTGCTAATGGATTATTTTACTATAAATATAACTTTTTCGAACAACATACGATAGCTCTACTGTGCTGAAAAAAGGATTGGCCCCCAAGGCCCAATAAAATATCGCCCCCTCATCATGTTTAGCATAGCTAATCGCCTATCGGGCACATACACATGAAAGTTCGGATGTATCTTAGCTCCCTACCTTTATTGTAGCTAAATATTTTATCGTGATTTCATAAATAAGCTAGTTATAAACCATAATCGTTTATTGTATGTACATCACATCGTTATATTGATATAAATATGATCACGTATCTCTTAGATTTTTTATTTATTTATTATGATTAGTCTATATATTGTCGTAATATGGATGACCAAATCCTGTTAGATTTCTCTAAAGGTATATGTACCAAATTGAAAAGTAGGAAAATAACGCACCAAAAATGTAAGACATCTTCGAAGAAAACTATGTTATTATATATAATGATAATGATAGACAAGTGTTATACTTTTTGTGATCGCTAGTAACTTGCTAGTCGGTCATTTTCTATTAATAATATTTCTGCCGTTTTAAAAAAAAAATATACTTCAAGAACTAAAACTCGTTTTAAATCTCAAAACGACAAAACAATTTATGGAGAAGGCATTTCCAGCTTCATTCTATACATTTACGATTAAGCCATAAATCTGGTCCGCTACGCTCTTAAACCGTAAACTTACTGTCCATCCTGCACAACCAATTTTTGAAACAAAAATCATTTTAAACAAGTACCCTAACTCATCCCAAGCATGAAAAAGTGCAGAATTCATTCCAAGGACGTATCAAACATATCGGGCTTGTCTATTCCGAACATTTGACCACAAAACGTACAAACGGATCATTGACCCAATATACACCAACACTATTAGAAGCATATTTTTAAGCTGTCATTAGAATATGTATGTCTACTTGTACCGATAATTATATAAGTCTGATTATATCAAAATTTTACGTCGTTAATATTTTTTTTTTATTGAACTTTAGACTTGGGTTTGAATCAGGCAGTCTGCAGAACCTAAAACCTTTCCTAGTTGTCACTCCAATGAGTCGAACTAAAGACCCGTTGATAAAACCAAAGAATTGAAGTGATTATAACTAATAACTTATCTATTTTTTTTTGTATTTAATACAATCAAACTTTCTTATTAAAATTAAAATCTTTGATATAAAAAGCAAAGTCGAATCGAATGTAATTGATTCATATGATTCTTCCTATCAAAACATGATATTTTATTTGTCTCTAAATCTACTCGTATATATTTGATTGTTATTGTTATAAAAACATCTAATATGGCCTTCAAAAAAAAAAAAACAAAACATCTAAGATGACTAAAATAAGTTTGCCGACAAAAACAGGATATGATAACAAAAGAGATTACAAGCCAATGACTTGCTGACGCGTCTCCCCGATCCAAAATAGTAGGAAAATCATTTAAATTTCATTTTTCCAAATAAAAAACATCCCACGCCACAATATGAACACATCATAAACATATACACAACCTTTAAAAACTTGTAACACATACAAAAAAAATATACATATAAAACCATATATATATCTCTGGAAATAGTGATATATAGTCAACTACTGAAATACTACCTTTTTCGTTATATCCAATCACATGATCACCATCATTAACTACTTTTGATCATCTAAGCAAATTTTCAATCCAAAATAAAAAAAAAAAACACTAAAAAATGGAAGGTCTAATAAAGGGTCTAGTTAATGCTGCATTGGGTGGTGATGATCATGATAATGATGATAAGAGAAATGAAGATAAAGTTGATCAACAGTCTAGATCGTCTTGGGCCAATGTTAGTTTATGTTTTTTTTTATAAAGTTATTAGATACTTTATATTTGTTTAAATATGTTTGGTGATGGATTTGATGAAAATTTTGTAGGTTGTGTCAGGTGAGAAGGATAATGAAAGTAGAATTAGACATACAAGAAATGAGGTTAGAATAATGGAATTGTGTTTGTTTTTAACTTTATTTATTTTTTATCTTAACTTGAAATCAATTTATTGTGTGCGCAATGTTTTAGGAAGGAAATAATGAGAGGAATGAGGAATGGGGATCTCAATCTTCAAGGAGACCTCAAAAGGTATGTGTTATACCATTTCTAAGATTAATGTGAAGCATTTGAATTTTCATTTAGTACGTTCATGAAATCACAAATGTTGCTTTCTTTTGAATGATCTTCTGTAAATACCAGGAAGGTGTTCTGTTGTCCTTTATAGATATTTGATTAGCCATAATGTAAGTAATGTTTCTAACGCAGGCTGTGAATGAAGGGTATGAAAGTAATAGGCCAGGTGATTATAATCAAAGTAATGATGGCTGGGAGACGGTTGGGAAGAAGCATCCTAAAACACAGGTTTTGTATTCTGTTGTCTCAACGAATTGCTGGTATAACTAAAGAAGAATTAGCAAGTCATATTTTTGTTGAACATAATTTGTCAGGTTCGTAAAGATAACTGGGACAATTTCAAACGTCCTGCAGAGGAGCAAGAGTATTCTAATGAAGTTGAACATAATTCTCAAATGGTGCCAACTCAAAACGAACTTAATGACCTTGGTCAAGCTTGCAATAAGCTTTGGGAGCTTGATTATAACCGATTAGTACCAGGAAAAGACTACGAGATCGATTGTGGTGAAGGAAAGAAAACTTACCAAAAACAAGATATGGCAGAAGGAAGCCTCTTTACTTGGTTAAGTGAAGATGTTTTTAGGAAGCCTACAATTTCTCGGTTTTGTTCTCTTTTGGATAATTATAATCCACATGAAGGGTATAAAGAGCAAGTTACACCTCAAGAGAAACAAGAACAGGTTGCGTTTATTGAGGAGATATGTAGAACTGCACCGATTCAATATCTCTATGAGTATCTGTGTTCAAAGGGTATTGTGTCTGAAGGTCATCAAGAATTCAAAAGGTTGTTGACCAGTCTTTGGTTTGATCTATATGGTCGAGGTGGTACATCTAGCTGTTCTTCGGCTTTTGAACATGTTTTTGTTGGAGAAATCAAGAGTCGTGGAGAACAGTCAGTTTCTGGCTTCCATAATTGGCTTCAGGTGAGTGTTTTTACGTATGTTGAATGTATGATCTTTACACATCCATTTTGACAGTCAAAATTTCTCTGTGATTAAGTGATTTCGTTAGCAAACCATGAACTAAGATTTTGTTGGTGTTACATTTTGTAAGAATATTCATATCAGATTTGAAATTAAAGGTAGTATTTTTTGACATTATAAATCAAACCAACAATTAGTTGGACCCAGAAAGTCAAAGTAGCACCTTTGTTTGGTAAAATTACCCATTCAACAATTGTTAATATTGCTAGTTTTTGCTGCTGTTGATCTTGGCGTGTCTTTATTTGTTGTCATTGTGTTATAACTAGAAATGTATTCAACTATCGAACAATCATTTTATCAAACATGATTTTATTTTCTCTATGTAGTTCTATATGGAAGAAGCAAAGGGGAGGGTTGACTATCAAGGCTATATCTTTCCACGAAGGCGTGGGGAGACGGTAAGTAAATCCTTTATGTATTTCTTTTATACTTCCCTGATGTACATTTTAAAGGATAAAAAATAAGCCAGCCTTATGTAACCATAATCAAAATTGGTTTAAAATAACACTGATGATTAATTTTTGCAATGGCAGCCTGACTCGGAGACACAGTTGTTAACAATCCAGTTTGAATGGAATGGTGTGCTGAAATCAGTCTCGAGCACAATGATCGGGGTAAGCCCAGAATTTGAGATAGCTCTGTATACATTGTGTTTCTATATGGGCGGTGAGGATAACCATGTTGAGCTTGGTCCATACTATGTTAACATTAAGTGTTACCGTCTTGGCAACAAACTTGGATCTGCCTTTCCCATTGCAGATGAATGAACAATATGATTTGACTATAAAGATTGCTGTACCATAAACTCTATATGTTTTTATTTGCTTTTGTTGTGAAGCCCTTTTTAAAGTGTATTCGATTATACAAACTCTGTTAACATTTTCAAGAGGATGTAAACGTTTCAGTAT
>CM067174.1:7094562-7132959 GCA_034093135.1 Erigeron breviscapus | reverse complement strand
GTCGTGCCTCATATTAAGTTGAGAACCCATTGCTTGTTGAAAGGCTCTCCAAAAACTTGAGTTATACCGGGTATCTCTATCGGAAAGGATAGAAACCGGAACTCCATGTTTAGACACCACTTCTTTAATATACAAACGAGCTAAGGTGTCAAACTTATCGGTTTCACGAATGGCCAAGAAATGAGCCGACTTTGTTAACCGATCCACTATCACCCAAATTGTATCACGACCATTTCTTGTCTTCGGTAACTTCGTAATGAAGTCCATTGCAATATGTTCCCATTTCCACTCAGGTGTCACCGGTTGCACCAACAATCCGGGTGGCTTCTTGTGATCGGCTTTCACTTGTAAGCAAGTAAGGCACTCACTCACATATCTAGCCACATCACGCTTCATGCCCGGCCACCAATAAAAATCTCTTAAATCAAAATACATCTTATCCGATCCGGGATGAACCGAATAAGGCGATCGATGGGCTTCATCCATGAGAAATGTTCTTAGATTACCGAAAATGGGAACCCAAAGCCTTTCAACCAAATATAGCCGTTGTCACTTTTTCTATCAAATTGTTGCTCCATGCCCTCCAAGTTTTCATTTCCAAAGTTCTCCGGTAGGGTAGCTTGAATTTGGGCTCCAATGATCCGGTCACGAATACTTGGCCCTACCGTGAGACTCATAACTCTAGCTCGTCTCGGCTTAACTCTCTCTTTTCTACTCAAGGCATCGGCCACAACATTGGCCTTGCCCGGATGATAACGGATATCACAATCATAGTCACTAAAGAGTTCAAGCCAACGTCTTTGTCTCATGTTCAATTCACTTTGATTAAAGATGTGTTGAAGACTTTTGTGATCGGTGTAAATCACACATTTTGTGCCATAGAGATAATGTCTCCAACATTTCAAAGCAAAGACAACTGCCCCCAATTCCAAGTCATGTGTTGGGTAGTTTTTCTCATGCACTTTCAATTGACGAGAGGCATAAGCAATGACTTTGCCCCTCTGCATAAGAACACAACCCAAACCTTGTCCCGAAGCATCACAATAGACTACAAAGTCTTCAACTCCATCCGGAAGAGTTAGGATAGGTGCATCACACAACATATCCTTAAGAGTTTGGAAAGCTTGTTCTTGTCTATCGCCCCATTCAAATCTCCTCTCTTTTTGAGTCAAAAGAGTAAGCGGTTGCGCAATGCGGGAGAAATTTTCAATGAATCTTCGATAATAACCCGCCAATCCAAGGAATTGACGGATCTCCGATGGTGTTTCGGGTCTTCTCCAATTCTTGACCGCTTCAATCTTGCTTGGGTCCACGTGAATACCATCCTTGCTTACCACGTGACCAAGAAAATGGACCTTCTCCAACCAAAACTCGCACTTGGGGAATTTGGCGTACAACTTCTCCTTTCTTAACAATTCAAGCACTTTGCGCAAGTGTTCAGCATGTTCTTCCTTTGTCTTCGAGTAAACAAGTATGTCATCAATGAAGACAATGACAAACTCGTCCAAATAGGGACTACACACCCGGTTCATCAAATCCATGAACACCGCCGGTGCATTAGTCAACCCGAAAGGCATAACGGTGAATTCAAAATGGCCATACCTTGTACGAAAAGCCGTTTTATGAATGTCATCTTCATGTACTCGGAGTTGATGATAACCCGAGCGAAGATCGATTTTTGAAAAATGCTTGGCACCTTGAAGTTGATCAAATAGGTCATCGATTCGAGGAAGCGGATATCGGTTCTTTACCGTGAGCTTATTCAACTCCCAGTAGTAAATACACATTCTAAAGTACCCATCTTTCTTCTTGACAAAGAGAATAGGAGCACCCCAAGGAGATTGACTAGGACGAATGAAACCTTTTTCTTGGAGTTCTTTAAGTTGAGTTGCCAACTCTTGCATTTCAGATAGAGCCAGTCTGTAAGGAGCTTTAGCTACGGGTGCTGCTTCAGGGATTAGATTGATACGGAAATCAAGTTCACGAGATGGAGGTAATCCCGGTAAGTCATCCGGGAAAACATCAGGAAATTCATGAACAATAGGAACGGTTTTCAATTCTACCTTTAAGACGGTAGCACTAAAAACTTTGGAGTTTGAAGAATCGGAGATTTCACCTTGAACTCTAAGAATCTTACCGTTAGACAACGGTATTTTAACAACTCTCTCGCCACAATCAATAACTGCATTTACCGCCGACATCCAATCCATACCCACAATAACATCAAAGCTACCAATATCAAGAGGCATGAGATCAATGAAGAACTCGACGTCGTTTAGAGTCAAAATACAATCACGAAGTATTTGACTAAGTTTTGTTAGAGCACCATTTACCATTTCTATATCAAGCACATAATTTAGAGCACACGGATTTACATCAATCAAGGGAACAAAGCTAGAGGAAATAAGGCTAAAATCAGCTCCAGAATCACGAATACTTGGCCCTACCGTGAGACTCATAACTCTAGCTCGTCTCGGCTTAACTCTCTCTTTTCTACTCAAGGCATCGGCCACAACATTGGCCTTGCCCGGATGATAACGGATATTACAATCATAGTCACTAAAGAGTTCAAGCCAACGTCTTTGTCTCATGTTCAATTCACTTTGATTAAAGATGTGTTGAAGACTTTTGTGATCGGTGTAAATCACACATTTTGTGCCATAGAGATAATGTCTCCAACATTTCAAAGCAAAGACAACTGCCCCCAATTCCAAGTCATGTGTTGGGTAGTTTTTCTCATGCACTTTCAATTGACGAGAGGCATAAGCAATGACTTTGCCCCTCTGCATAAGAACACAACCCAAACCTTGTCCCGAAGCATCACAATAAACTACAAAGTCTTCAACTCCATCCGGAAGAGTTAGGATAGGTGCATCACACAACATATCCTTAAGAGTTTGGAAAGCTTGTTCTTGTCTATCGCCCCATTCAAATCTCCTCTCTTTTTGAGTCAAAAGAGTAAGCGGTTGCGCAATGCGGGAGAAATTTTCAATGAATCTTCGATAATAACCCGCCAATCCAAGGAATTGACGGATCTCCGATGGTGTTTCGGGTCTTCTCCAATTCTTGACCGCTTCAATCTTGCTTGGGTCCACGTGAATACCATCCTTGCTTACCACGTGACCAAGAAAATGGACCTTCTCCAACCAAAACTCGCACTTGGGGAATTTGGCGTACAACTTCTCCTTTCTTAACAATTCAAGCACTTTGCGCAAGTGTTCAGCATGTTCTTCCTTTGTCTTCGAGTAAACAAGTATGTCATCAATGAAGACAATGACAAACTCGTCCAAATAGGGACTACACACCCGGTTCATCAAATCCATGAACACCGCCGGTGCATTAGTCAACCCGAAAGGCATAACGGTGAATTCAAAATGGCCATACCTTGTACGAAAAGCCGTTTTATGAATGTCATCTTCATGTACTCGGAGTTGATGATAACCCGAGCGAAGATCGATTTTTGAAAAATGCTTGGCACCTTGAAGTTGATCAAATAGGTCATCGATTCGAGGAAGCGGATATCGGTTCTTTACCGTGAGCTTATTCAACTCCCAGTAGTAAATACACATTCTAAAGTACCCATCTTTCTTCTTGACAAAGAGAATAGGAGCACCCCAAGGAGATTGACTAGGACGAATGAAACCTTTTTCTTGGAGTTCTTTAAGTTGAGTTGCCAACTCTTGCATTTCAGATAGAGCCAGTCTGTAAGGAGCTTTAGCTACGGGTGCTGCTTCAGGGATTAGATTGATACGGAAATCAAGTTCACGAGATGGAGGTAATCCCGGTAAGTCATCCGGGAAAACATCAGGAAATTCATGAACAATAGGAACGGTTTTCAATTCTACCTTTAAGACGGTAGCACTAAAAACTTTGGAGTTTGAAGAATCGGAGATTTCACCTTGAACTCTAAGAATCTTACCGTTAGACAACGGTATTTTAACAACTCTCTCGCCACAATCAATAACTGCATTTACCGCCGACATCCAATCCATACCCACAATAACATCAAAGCTACCAATATCAAGAGGCATGAGATCAATGAAGAACTCGACGTCGTTTAGAGTCAAAATACAATCACGAAGTATTTGACTAAGTTTTGTTAGAGCACCATTTACCATTTCTATATCAAGCACATAATTTAGAGCACACGGGTTTACATCAATCAAGGGAACAAAGCTAGAGGAAATAAGGCTAAAATCAGCTCCAGAATCAAATAGAACGGTGGCATAGTGACCATTAAGAAGAAAGGTACCTGCCACCACGTTTGGATCATTACGGGCTTCATTGACATTGACCGCAAAGGCTCGGCCACGAGGTTGAACTTGGTGACCTTGTTGTCCTCGGTTTTGATTAGGCCCGGCAATTTGAAGTTGGTTGGGGTGGACGGCCACTTGAACTTGTTGTCCAACCCATTGAGGACAATTGTTGCGGTAGTGATCAGGGCTTCCACATTCATAACAAGTACCCTTTGCGAAATTTCCGCGTGGAGGAACAGCTTGAAGAGGAGCCACATTTATTGGGGCCGCTCTGGGAGCCCTACATTCCTTTGCCATATGCCCGAGTCGATTGCAATTAAAACAAGCCCCACATGGAATGTTAGTAGGGTGATGCTTGTTACATTTATTACAAAAAGGATGAGGTCCTTGATAAGGTTTCCTCACCGACTCCACCGCTGCCATAATTCTTCCCCGATTTGCCTTCTTGGGATCAAACCTTCCCTTCTTCTTTTCCCCACTAGACTCCGCCACTTCTTTTCTTTTTGATGATGATGACTTGCTCAATACTCCCCTCCTCAAAAGATCCTCGGTAACACTACCGGCACGGTTAATAGCCTCGGCCATAGAAGTAGGCATGACCGAGTTTATCAGAGTTTGGACTTCTGGAGTCAAGCCTAACACAAATTTTGCAATGGCTAGAGACTCGATATTCACTAGATGAGGAACAAGGGTAGACAAATTTTGGAATCGTCTAAGATAGCCCTTGTAATCTGCCCCGTCCATTTTAAGATGGACAAATTCAATGGTTAATTTTTGGAGTTCATAAGGAGGGCAAAACTTCTCTTTTACCATGTTCTTAAAATCAGCCCATAACAAATTACGGGTCCGGTTCAAGCCTTTCTCTTTGTTCCACCAACTTAAAGCATTATCCTTAAACATACCGGATGCGTAAGGAATCTGGTCATCATGTGTGCAATGACTTCTTTCAATTACTGCTTCAATCTTCTCAAACCATCTTATACAGTCCACGGGACCACCCTTACCATCAAAATCTGGTGCCCCACAATTCTTGAAGTCTTTGAATTGACAACCTTGGCGGTACATTCCTTGTTGATTAAACATGGGCCTATAGTTATCAACTTCAATCGGTTCTTCTTCTTCATTCGCCACAACATGAGGTCGAGCGCCCTCATTATTCACATTAGACGGGGCTTCGTTGTTTTGAGGCTCATTGGGTTGTGCCCCATTGTTTCCATCAAGGGTTGCCGTGACATGGGCAATAATAGTTGGCATGATATTAGTGACCGTTTGAGCGATCACCTCTGCCAAATCCGGTGCATATACTTCATTATTACCTCCACCTCTTCCTTGGCCTTCACCTCTTCCTTGGCCTCCACCTCGACCTTGGCCTCCACCTCGACCCCTACCTCGACCTTGGCCTCCACCTCGACCTTGGCCTCCACCTCGACCTTGGCCTCCACCTCGACCTTGGCCTCCACCTCGACCTTGGCCTCCACCTCGACCTTGGCCTCCACCTCGACCTTGGCCTCCACCTCGACCTTGGCCTCCACCTCGACCTTGGCCTCCACCTCGACCTTGGCCTCCACCTCGACCTTGGCCTCCACCTCGACCTTGGCCTCCACCTCGACCTTGGCCTCCACCTCGACCTTGGCCTCCACCTCGACCTTGGCCTCCACCTCGACCTTGGCCTCCACCTCGACCTTGGCCTCCACCTCGACCTTGGCCTCCACCTCGACCTTGGCCTCCACCTCGACCTTGGCCTCCACCTCGACCTTGGCCTCCACCTCGACCTTGGCCTCCACCTCGACCTTGGCCTCCACCTCGACCTTGGCCTCCACCTCGACCTTGGCCTCCACCTCGACCTTGGCCTCCACCTCGACCTTGGCCTCCACCTCGACCTTGGCCTCCACCTCGACCTTGGCCTCCACCTCGACCTTGGCCTCCACCTCGACCTTGGCCTCCACCTCGACCTTGGCCTCCACCTCGACCTTGGCCTCCACCTCGACCTTGGCCTCCACCTCGACCTTGGCCTCCACCTCGACCTTGGCCTCCACCTCGACCTTGGCCTCCACCTCGACCTTGGCCTCCACCTCGACCTTGGCCTCCACCTCGACCTTGGCCTCCACCTCGACCTTGGCCTCCACCTCGACCTTGGCCTCCACCTCGACCTTGGCCTCCACCTCGACCTTGGCCTCCACCTCGACCTTGGCCTCCACCTCGACCTTGGCCTCCACCTCGACCTTGGCCTCCACCTCGACCTTGGCCTCCACCTCGACCTTGGCCTCCACCTCGACCTTGGCCTCCACCTCGACCTTGGCCTCCACCTCGACCTTGGCCTCCACCTCGACCTTGGCCTCCACCTCGACCTTGGCCTCCACCTCGACCTTGGCCTCCACCTCGACCTTGGCCTCCACCTCGACCTTGGCCTCCACCTCGACCTTGGCCTCCACCTCGACCTTGGCCTCCACCTCGACCTTGGCCTCCACCTCGACCTTGGCCTCCACCTCGACCTTGGCCTCCACCTCGACCTTGGCCTCCACCTCGACCTTGGCCTCCACCTCGACCTTGGCCTCCACCTCGACCTTGGCCTCCACCTCGACCTTGGCCTCCACCTCGACCTTGGCCTCCACCTCGACCTTGGCCTCCACCTCGACCTTGGCCTCCACCTCGACCTTGGCCTCCACCTCGACCTTGGCCTCCACCTCGACCTTGGCCTCCACCTCGACCTTGGCCTCCACCTCGACCTTGGCCTCCACCTCGACCTTGGCCTCCACCTCGACCTTGGCCTCCACCTCGACCTTGGCCTCCACCTCGACCTTGGCCTCCACCTCGACCTTGGCCTCCACCTCGACCTTGGCCTCCACCTCGACCTTGGCCTCCACCTCGACCTTGGCCTCCACCTCGACCTTGGCCTCCACCTCGACCTTGGCCTCCACCTCGACCTTGGCCTCCACCTCGACCTTGGCCTCCACCTCGACCTTGGCCTCCACCTCGACCTTGGCCTCCACCTCGACCTTGGCCTCCACCTCGACCTTGGCCTCCACCTCGACCTTGGCCTCCACCTCGACCTTGGCCTCCACCTCGACCTTGGCCTCCACCTCGACCTTGGCCTCCACCTCGACCTTGGCCTCCACCTCGACCTTGGCCTCCACCTCGACCTTGGCCTCCACCTCGACCTTGGCCTCCACCTCGACCTTGGCCTCCACCTCGACCTTGGCCTCCACCTCGACCTTGGCCTCCACCTCGACCTTGGCCTCCACCTCGACCTTGGCCTCCACCTCGACCTTGGCCTCCACCTCGACCTTGGCCTCCACCTCGACCTTGGCCTCCACCTCGACCTTGGCCTCCACCTCGACCTTGGCCTCCACCTCGACCTTGGCCTCCACCTCGACCTTGGCCTCCACCTCGACCTTGGCCTCCACCTCGACCTTGGCCTCCACCTCGACCTTGGCCTCCACCTCGACCTTGGCCTCCACCTCGACCTTGGCCTCCACCTCGACCTTGGCCTCCACCTCGACCTTGGCCTCCACCTCGACCTTGGCCTCCACCTCGACCTTGGCCTCCACCTCGACCTTGGCCTCCACCTCGACCTTGGCCTCCACCTCGACCTTGGCCTCCACCTCGACCTTGGCCTCCACCTCGACCTTGGCCTCCACCTCGACCTTGGCCTCCACCTCGACCTTGGCCTCCACCTCGACCTTGGCCTCCACCTCGACCTTGGCCTCCACCTCGACCTTGGCCTCCACCTCGACCTTGGCCTCCACCTCGACCTTGGCCTCCACCTCGACCTTGGCCTCCACCTCGACCTTGGCCTCCACCTCGACCTTGGCCTCCACCTCGACCTTGGCCTCCACCTCGACCTTGGCCTCCACCTCGACCTTGGCCTCCACCTCGACCTTGGCCTCCACCTCGACCTTGGCCTCCACCTCGACCTTGGCCTCCACCTCGACCTTGGCCTCCACCTCGACCTTGGCCTCCACCTCGACCTTGGCCTCCACCTCGACCTTGGCCTCCACCTCGACCTTGGCCTCCACCTCGACCTTGGCCTCCACCTCGACCTTGGCCTCCACCTCGACCTTGGCCTCCACCTCGACCTTGGCCTCCACCTCGACCTTGGCCTCCACCTCGACCTTGGCCTCCACCTCGACCTTGGCCTCCACCTCGACCTTGGCCTCCACCTCGACCTTGGCCTCCACCTCGACCTTGGCCTCCACCTCGACCTGGCCTCCACCTCGACCTCTCCACTCACTGCCAAGTTCACTACGATCGTTTATCAACAATTTAAGTACTCATGCTCAACACATCATACAATCAAACAACTAACACAAGTGGTTCAAAGTATAATCCGAATTCGATATGCCCTCTAGTTATTGACTGGGTTTGTATACAGGGTGTACCAGCGGCTAACCCTCCACCCAATCAGCTTCCATTAAGCATATCGGTTCCTTATTATACCCTAAGCCAATCGTGTGCAATCCGTGATGTCATTAACTTGTTATAATACCGGGTAACCATAAAATAGTTGATCGGGCTATTTTAGGGTTGCCACAATGTTATATCAAGTTAACGCCATAACTTCATTTTGCCCTAATTCATCATATAAATGGTCTTTTCTACGAACTCACAATGTACACCTTTTTGGATTTACATAATTCACGTTGCACACCAAAATTCCTAACCATGCATGCTATATAAAGAGTTTTAACTTAAGCCGTAGTCTAGGTCAAACCGCCTAATTCTCTACGACCACGCATGGGCCACCATTCTGTAACACCCCGAGTTGGGCCCGAAGTATTACGGAAATTATATAGCACACAGTGGAATTATCGTAGAACATAAACTATATGAACATGTTGGACTCAGTGAATCCAACTTATTAAATTATGAACATACACACAATATAATACAAGCATATAATCTCCACACGTTTACAAGCAAATACAAAAGATAGTATTAAATTCTAAACATGATGCAATAGTTGGGCAAATGAATCCTTGATCCATCTAAGTCCATGCCCTGGTTCAAAAGCAACAAAATTCAAGCATCACGTCCTTGGTTCACCTGGTTTCCTGAAAAGTGTACTAATCAAGGTCAACACTAGGTTGGTGAGTTCGTAGTAATGGTTTACAAGGAACCATCATCAATAACAATATCATATGTAACAATAACATCAATCAATGTACTTACAACAAACCCATGTACGTCACCTGTTAAATAATGGAGGTTTAACATAGCCAAACAACAGATGACACAAGAAAGTTCGGATACTATAAAGTACAATGGCTATTAATACCAAGAAATGCATCGTATATGTATCAATGCCATGCAATATTATCAAATATGTATAAATTCCAATACGTGTATCATATGTGTATCAATGTTATGTAATATACCTCAAAATCATCAAGTATCACAATACTTGGTCCACATCGTGGTGTTAATCATATCAAGTCATCAAGTATGGCTAATACTTGGCATCAAGTACTTGAAAGTACTCGGATGTACATATACATATAGTACCCAAAGTACTCGAAATGTAGCCTTACAGTTCAACAACTTGCCTTGGTAATGCCCACAACAAGTACGTCTCAATATGCATAATCATCAATAAACAAGTCTATATGTCCAACAACCAAAGAAAACTATACGTACATACACTTAGGAGAATTCTACTTTCAACGAGTCCCAGATGCTTATATATAGGGTCACCCGCAGCCTTCCCACCACATCTAAAACCCTTTGAAGGCATAACCGACTTCCATGTATGTACATCTATCCTAAATAAATTACTATATCACAATCACATGCGTAAACCATCAAAACTATCCATCAATCATCAATCAATTAGTTCCATAATTTAATCTAAACATTTCATCAAATAATCAATAAACCGTAAATCAAATTAACCAAACAATTAAACAAGCACGTATGTGTACACTTTTCAGCCCGAATCTCAATTGAGTAGGGAGCTACGAAACTCACCTTATTCTTGATAGTTCAACAGCGAAATAGAAGAGATTGATGTAGTTAACGATGACGAGCGTGTCAACTGGCCACGTTACGTATTCCCAATTTCAATGTGAATTGATTTATATTCATGCTAAATTCCAAATATAGATATACAACTATAAGGATATCTTATTAATACGCTTGTCAACGTATTTACTTTGTGAGCTTTTATAGATATTTGAATTTATCTTTAAGAATCCTTTAAAGTATTTTGTAAATGAAACCTCATTTATGTTATAAAAATTTAAAGGACTAAGTTGTCATTTTTGAAACTTGAGGGACTAAATTGTCATTCTTGAAACTTGAGGGACTAAATTGTCAAATGTCAAACTTATAAGGACGGAAAATGACAACTTTAAAACCGTAGGGTAAAAATGTAACTTTCCGTATATAATACGTATCCGTAGGATATATGTACTTTAAATAGTAAGATTAATACAGAGAATGTATTAATTTAGTAACGAAGAGATACTTTAAATAGTATGTATTATAATCAATACAAAATGTATTGATTACAATGGAAGAGATACCATGAATGATGGAGGTGAAACAATTACACTTCATGCCCGGATAATTATACGGAGGGATCTAGTAGGGCGGTAACAACGGGGGCAGGATCTTTAAATCGTTTAGTCCAAACCTAGTCCGGCTACAACCCATTATCTCCCCCATCTATATAACAAAAGGCCTGCGATCATGAAGTGCTTTCTTTTAAAGCTTATCAAGGATATTTTCTATCCAAAAACTAGAAAATCGAAAATACGAAATAATTCACAGATGGTGAATATTATTGATAGGATATTTAAATGCAGGTATTTATCAATTGAGTATAAAAGTAAGTTGACAAGCATTTCAATACATAACATATAGTCATATAATCATAAAGCAAAGTATAGTAAGGTTTCATAGAAACACTTACAAGTATGGAGATATTATGAGTTCTAAGATCAAAGTGATGACGTAGTGAAGAACAACAATCAGTATTGAGTAGAATCGGCCATAACTTGGACTTGTTTTCTTGATACAAGATGAATAATTCCAGCCTCTATGTGGATATTATAACTAGCCTTCTTGAAGATCCTTGGGAAAATTTCTGATAACTACGTTGTGTTTACGATTTGAACCAACGAATTCAAAACAACATTGGTTGAATTGAAAGCTTGGGATGATGAAAGGTTGTGAGAGATATGCTTGATCTTTAACAAGTATTGATCTTGGAATGATAGAGATTAAGGAAGAAGAAGTTTGATTATGTGAATTGGTAATTAGAAATGAAAACCTTAGTTTGTATTTATAGGTAAAATTTTCCATGGTTACTAGTTTAGTTAATAAGTAATCATAGTTAAGTTAATGAATACCATGGGCAAAGTTGATGGTTTTGCAATACCATGGGCTAGGAGACTTTAAGGTGCAGATTTTTAAAAGGGCATTTTAGTCTTTTCACTTTTGACAACTTCCTAGTTGTTTCCTCAAATGTTACCAGTCGTTTCGGGTTCATTCCTTTGAGTTTTTAAACCAGATTTTAGGATATGTTTCTAAGAAGTATTTAAGTTTTAATGAAGTAGTTTATTGGAAGATTATGGCCATATCAAAGTGTTTAAAACACTAGATATTAGGTTCTAGGAAGTCTTAAGTTCATTCGAGAAAGAAACGATCGAAAAAGCAACGTTTTACATATATATCAATAAAAGTTTGCCATGTTTATTAATGGACCAAAATGGCAATTGTTACAGTAAGTGTGTGATACGATTGTATCGCGACGAGTACTTGAGAAGGCCAACAGAAGCAGATATCCAACGGTTAACTGCTAAACATGCTGAGGTTCATGGTTTCCCGGGTATGCTTGGCAGCATAGATTGCATGCATTGGGGTTGGAGGAACTGTCCAGTGGCATGGCAAGGCCAGTACACGCGAGGCGACAAGGGACATCCAACAATCATGCTTGAAGCGGTTACTTCATATGATTTGTGGATCTGGCATGCTTACTTTGGCCCTGCTGGTTCGAACAACGACATCAACGTCCTCAACGAATCAGATTTGTTCGATGATTTGCTTCAGGACAAGGCTCCTAAAGTAGAGTTTTCGGTGAATGGCCGCCAGTTTGGAAAGGGATAATACCTAGCAGATGGTATTTATCCTGAATGGGCCACTCTTGTGAAGTCTTTCAAGTGCCCGATGGACCCGAAAACCTCCAAGTTCAAAAGATACCAAGAAGCTGCGAGAAAGGATGTCGAGCGAGCATTCGGGGTACTTCAAGGTCGTTGGCAGATTTTTGAACAAAATGCGCGCCCATACAGCGTGAACAAGATAAAACGTATCATGTTCACTTGTGTGATTCTGCACAACATGATCGTTGAAGATAACGGGCGCGCAATCAGTCCCTTTGAAGAAGAGATGATAGCCATTACTGTCCTCCCACCCCGTACGTGGACTGAAAGGTGTTCAACACAACTTCGTAAGTACGGAGAGTTGCGCGATAGAAGGGTTCACCATGAACTCCGCAATGCTCTAATTGAAAACATTTGGAACCTCCCGGAAAACGGCCGTCAACTTTAATGCGTAGTTTTTTATTTCCTAATAATGTCTTTTTTAATATTTTATTTAATTTGTGGTTTTTAGTGTAATGTTTAATTTTCTAATAAATGTAATGTTTTTTATTAATTAAAGTTGTTTATTTAATTTTGTGAAGAATAAAAATGAAATAATAAAATAATGGATGAATAGTGGAAAAATAGGGGAAGTATAGAGGGGCAAGGATGTAGTGCCAATTTTTGGCAAAATTTGCAAGTTTTGGCAAGTTATCGACCAATGACAAGTCGACACGTGTCGTTGCCAAAAACTAGCCAAAACTTGCCAAATTACATGGTGTAGCAAACAAAACTTGCCAATTTACCAATGTCGGAAAACATATAAAAGGTAACCGGAAATTAAAAAAAGTTGCCGGAAAACATAAAAAGTGACCGTTTTTTTTATAAAATAAAAACTTGGGCTCAGAATTTGGGGGTCGGGAATTTCGGAAGTCGGAGACGCCATGGCTGCTAACCCGAAGGTTTACCCCGCCAAGATACGCCTCGGATCATCCGAGTCCCATTTTTACGAACATTTGTATCATCATCGCCCATTTAACGTAACACCGGCAACCTAACTGTTCAACGATACCATCATCGGCTAAAACTACTTTTTCCGGCTACCTATTGCTTTAATGGAACAAAATCAGGCAACGCTACCAAGGAAAAATCCGGCAACGCTACCGCTAAGTTAACACTACCAAGCTAATCACAAACATGCAATTAACGGCAATGTAAAAAGATAAATATAATACATACATACATATATATATATATATATATATATATATATAATACCTATAATATATATATATAGATATATTATAATATATATTATATATATATAATATATATATATATATATATAGGGGATGGTAATATAAGGCTGTCGGGTATCTAAGCTTAGGTGTGGAACACTCACATACTAATTTTTTAAACCATAAAATTCATGGGGCCCAATCATTTATTCATTAAACAAGAAATAATAAAATATTGGTATGTGAGGGGTTCCACACCTAAGCTTAGGTGCCGGACAGTCTTATATTCCCTTTTCCCATATATATATATATTATATATAAATAATTAACAATATAAGATAAATATACATGTATATATATATAAGCAGCAGCAGCAGTTCACCGTAAACCCAAGAAAGGGCTCGCCGGAAAACTACAGCCGCCGTAAGCAGCAGCAGTAGCAGTTAACCGGAAAACCCAAGAAAGGGCTCGCCGGAAAACCGAAGCAACAAGCAGCAGCACAGCAGTTCACCGGAAACCCAAGAAAGGGCTCGCCGGAAAACCGAACCAACAAAGCAACAGGAAACCCTAAATCGATTAAACCGGAAACCCCAAAAAAAGGGTCGCCGGAAAACCGAAGCAACAAGTAGTCAAATAGCCAACTACACCCTTGCACAAGCCAAACAAAGATTTGGCCGTCAAAAAAGTGAACGTTTCTGGCCGACAACCACCGGAAACCCCAAAAAGGGGTTTCCGATCTCACCGGAAAGGGTGCTATATAACGTTAGGAGCATCGGCAAGTTTTATCGGCATGTATTCCGGCAATAGAAGCCAAGAAAAACATAGATCTAGCCTCAAATCGAAAAACCCCCAAATTTTTCCGGTTAGGTTTCCGGTGGTAATGAAGTTTTGGCACAAGAACAAAAAAAAACGGTCACAAAGGCACGCTCCCAACGTTCACAAGGATCGGCCAAAACATGCCGATATATATAGCCAAAACTAGCCGATTAAACTTTCCAAAACTAGCCGATGCATGTGCTATAGGTTTGCCAAAGAGCCGAAGCTAGCCGATGCTTTTTGCCGATAGAACAAGCCGACTACACCCTTGCCCCTAAGGAGGGGGGTGTTTTAAGAGAGAAAAGCTGATGAATAGTGGAAAAATATGGGAAGAATGAGGGTAGTATAAGGAGAGGCCTAAGGGGGGAGGGAGTCGAAGGCGAGATGAGAAGGGAGATGGTAGATGGGGGAGCTTCGGGTCCCGGAGTCGCGAGCTCGCAGCGAGATGGGTCGAGCGAGCTTCAAGCTCGCAGGGAGATGGGTGAAGGTGGAGTAAGTTGACCGTTGCAGGGGGGTGAATTGAAAAATTTTCAAACGGTCAAGTGACCGTTTTAGGGGGGTGCTTTGTATATTTTTTGAAGTTGAGGGCTTCTTCTTGTATAAAAAAAAACAAACCTCCATTATATATATACATACATACGGTTGCTATACACATATATGAAACATATATACACATACGGTTTCTGTTTTGTAATTGATTGCTAAATTACTAAATTGATAAATTGATTGCTAAATTGATAGATATATACACGAATTGAGCCACCGTGTTGTTGTTTTTTAGACGATGAGGTTCAAGAACAAGCCGATCGCCTCCCATTGATAACCGATCAAGAAAAGGAAAAAAAAGCGGCGGTGAAACGTCGTCCAAGTCAAGTGTCAACGATATTGTTCAAGATTACACGGCGAAGAAAGCGCAATTGTTAGACGAGAACGCAATGTTGCATCAACAAGCCTTTGAAAAATATCTTGAGGAAAAGGAGAAAAAAGCCCAACTAATCGCGTCGAAGCAAATGAATGAAGATTACAAGTTTTTCAACAAATCGCATCATCGAGTCACGGACCCGGCAATGTTGGAATGGGTCCTCAAGCGAAAGCGTGATATTGCCGACAAGTATGGTTGGAATTGTGACTTTTAGAAGTATTATCGTATTTTAATATTTGTGTAACGAACTTTTTAATTAATATTAATGTTAGTTTTTAATATAATTTGGTTAACTATATTCTTGAAGGGTTTATAATGCAAAATTATTAATGTTAAGGATAAATAATGAAAATTTTAAAGAAAAGGTTGAGAGTGATGGTTGCCACTAAAAAAGGTTGAAAAAAAGGTTGGAGGGTTGAAATGAGGTGGAGTAATTTGATTGGATAATTGAGGGAGATGGGAGGGATGAGAGTGATGACTCCCTCCACCCTTATAAATTAGAATTCTCAAAAAGATTAATAATTTTCAGAAAAAAGAAAAAAAAAAAAAAAAAAAAATTCACATTGACGGTCATTCATCGTTGGGAAGAAGCCTTTGTGAAAGAGTAGCCCACACTGAATTAACGCGCCCTCTGCCCTCAGCTAACGTCATCGATTCACACTTTCACGCCTGATTCTTTGTCGCTTTCTTCACGTTTGTGGGTTCCATTTTCTGAATATCAAAAACAAATGTGTTGTGGACCCCACCTGGTGGATGCTTCTTCCTTCTTTTTTTTTTTTTATATATATTTTTTTAATATATTAAACTTTGATTCATTACCCCTTCATCTTTCTCACAAAGTTTACTTATAACCTTTAGCTATAACAAACATCTCATCATATCATATTAGTAATTTAGTATCAAAACTTATTGCTTATGGTTTGAGTAAGCTACATAAAGATGATTTTGCCCACCACGAGTTAACCAAAACGTACCATATTATGAATCTTATGATGTGTATCACTGGAAAAATGATGCATGCCATGAATATATTATTTGTTTGATATACATACTATAAGTTGTAACACATGTCATTTTTTTATGAATATGTTCAAATGATATATAATATTGGGATTGAATATTGTAAAACAAATATTAAGTTAAAACAAATAAGACAAAATCTTGACCTTTAGATCATGGTTAAATTGATGCACGAAGATTCATGAAGCAATTGATGCACGATGATTTTCATGATTCACGGTGATTTTCAGTAAAGAGAAACTTATTTTTTCCATTTGTTTTACTTTAATACTTGTTTTATTTTACCTAAAACCATATAATATTAATTATTTTTAAGAAAAGTTTTTCTTTTTTACTTTAAAAGTCTAATCGACAAATATATGCAATTTTATGTGTGAAATCCAAGTTGAATGAAACCATTAAGGGGTTTAAAAGACACAATTGTTGGCTAACATAATATTATGACTATTCGTCAAAATTGTCTAATGGACCAACAAAAAAAAACCATCAATGGTAATAGTATGATTTATATTGATATTATAATGATAGAAAGCTATGGATTCAAAGAGTGACAAAGTCATTTTTTGATCGGCATAAAAAAAAACATATTCATATTCCTATTCTCAGATTAAAAAACAGTTAATAAGGGTTAAAGACCGTAAATTGCAAACAAAACTAAAAATTCAACATATTCACATTCCTATATCCACAAGTACGATTAATACTAATAAAGGGATAAATTACTAGTGTCGATTACTGATACGCCAATCAGTGACAGATCTTGAAGATTATGTCGGCGGGGACCGGGTTAATAAGTATAAATGTTTTCAAATGAAATACGAAAAAATTATCACTACTAAGCGAACCGGGGGGGGGGGGGGGGGGGACCCCCTTGGGTCCCAAAGAAGATTTGCGAATGAAACCAATACAAAAATAAAATCCCTACCAACCAAAATCGAGCCACCAATTTTCATTTTATGGTGTTTTTGAGGTAGACCTAAACAAGCCTCAAAAACACGCTATAAAATAACGAAAATGAAATGTATATATCTTTAAGGCAAGGCAACCTGAAGAAAAAACCATAGTTTCCATGCTTAAGACTAGTAATAACCAAAAGAATCTTCATATATTGATAAGTTAATGGGAAGATATTTTGAAATTCTTGTTATACCAACGAATATCAAGTTGATATATATGTATGTTTCACAATTAGTTAAAAGTAATTTTCCTTATACAAATGATGAGAACTTACGCAAATCTCACATTTTGAGCATTAATATGTTAATTATTAAAATTCAATGAATAATTGAAACAATGTTGCTTGTTATTATCACCAATTATTCTACTAGGAAACATCATACCATTATTTAAATCAAGGAAAATGATTGATCTTCCTAAACATTAGCCTAAAAATCATTCTAAAACTTTATGAATGTGATAAGTGGATTCTACTTAATCTCTTTCATAATCTTTCCCCTTAAATTTCCACATGTCACCATCTAATTAATTAAGATGATTTTTAGGCTAATGAATTAAAAGGATTAATCATTCTCCTTAAATCAAACCAACATCATCATGAAAAGCCACACAAAATTCATGAGGGTGGCAAGTGTCATATGGAAAAACCTAAAGTAAGTGGTTAACTTTATGCCTAAGTCATGACAAAACTATGAGTGGTGGTAGTGGGGTATAATTAAACCTTTTAAGGGAGTACTATGATTGAGAATTGTTCCCCAAATGTGAGGCTCTGACCGTTGCCCGCGGGCATTCTTTTTTGTTAAAAAAAATAAGATTATAATTACTCTGTACGTGGAGCTAATAGTTTGTAAATAAAGTTATTAACTTCTTGTTGCCTTGTTGGAGTTTTTATTAACGACTAGTGTTAGTGATATAACATAATGTATGCTTATTTAGTTCTTTTGTCATTCTATATCTATATACCTATATACATAAAGATATCGACCGTTGCCCATATTCATTTCCTTCCCTTGGTCTCATCTTTACATTTTAACATTCGTTATAATCATGTGTAAGGAGATAAATGTAAGATTAAATGTATTTTTTTTTTTTTTTAGAACGGCTATATATATTAAAATAAAATGACATCTAGCGAATCACTAGACGTCAAACAAGTTACAAATACAATTACAATATCTAGGAAACTCGACAGAATAATAAAATCCTAGACACCTAACGACATCAAAACAAACATGTCCAGATTACAGAAAAAGGAGAGGGTTTTGAAACCACTCGTCTCGTGACAAAAGAGTTTTTCTATATCTGCTCGTAGCCCAAGCATATGATTGCACCACAATTGTATCAAATAAAAGGTCAGATCGATTTCGCCCAGTTGAAAAAACAATATCATTACGATATTTCCATATGAACCAAACAAAGCAACATATAATGGCTTAAATACACTGCTTCTTAGAAAATTTCATGCGCATGCCATCAAGTCAAATAAAGACCTCATGCAAATTAGAATGAAGCAAATCTGGGACATCGAGCCATTTAGCAATTAATGTCCACACTTTAGTAACAATCATACATGTTGAAAAGAGATGCTGGGAAGTTTCTGGTGCAGAAGAACACATGGGGCACAAGATCGATGGTATATCCATGCCTTTATTGGAAAGGTTAACACGAGAAGGGATACGATCGAGCATCACTCTCCAAACCAGGATGTTAACCTTCTTACACCACCTTGTAATCACCGAGTCATCTGGTAAAGTTTTATCGTCAATAAGTATTCTCGTTTCTTTGACAGAGAATTCAATGGTGTCATCTAACTCCCACATCCATTTGTCATCATTCTCACGAATCCCAATGCTAGATATCCCCGACAACAAATCTAACCATTCACTCTCTTCGGCTCCACCTCTAATAGGCCTACGCCATTGAGATGAAAAATGCATACCATTCCAACGATCCGAAACCGAGCAATACTTATCCTGCTCTAAACTATAAAGACGTGGGAAACGAGACTGCAACGGTGTATGTCCAAACCAAATGTCATGCCAAAAAGACGACAATCGACCATTCCTAATCTTAATGGACAAAGCATGAAAAGGAATAATGTCCTTTTGATGTAATTCAACAGCAAGTTTAGAGATTTGGTGCCATAATCCATAATTAGCACCATCACCAGAAGTCCAAGACCAGAAAGAATTTGGTTTATAAAGATTCTTGAGAACTTTCACCAATAATGCCTCAGGGTTATTAACATAGCGCCATCGCCATTTAAGAAGAAGACCTTTATTTAGTGCATCAAGAGATCCAATACCAAGCCCACCACAATGTTTGTTTGCCAATACTTTATCCCATTTGATCCAATGCAATCTTTTAGAATCTTCATCGCCACCCCAAAAAAATTTAGCACGTAACGACTCAAGTTTCTTTATAACCACATTTGGCATACGGAAAAGAGACATATAATATGATCCCAACGATCCTAGCACCGAGGTTATAAGTGTAGATCGACCTCCAAAAGACAGAATGTTCGCCTTCCATTTAGAAAGGCGTTTAGAAAATTTGTCAATGATCGGTTTCCAAGAATCATACTTCTTCATGTTTGCCCCAATAGGAATCCCCAAATAAGAAATAGGAAAGGAGTCCTTGGAGCAACAAGCCAATCTAGCAAAGTGGTCAATGTCTGACGGGCGAACTCCAATACCATAAAGTTTTGATTTTTGTAAGTTAATTTTTAAGCCTGACGCCAAATAAAAACATGAGAAAGCCATCAAGATGTTATGCAAGTTATCTTCTGCCCATTCACCCAAGAAAAGAACATCATCGGCATAAATAAGATAAGAAAGAGAAATATCACCGACCTGAATACCACGAATATGACCAGCCTCTTTTAAATCCTCCAAACCAATGTGAAGTCCCTCCATAGCCAAAATAAAAAGAAAAGGCGCCAACGGATCGCCTTGGCGAATGCCCCTTTCAAAAGAAAATTCATTGGTGGGGCTGCCATTTACAAGAATTGAGGACCTCGTTGAATGAAGGCATCCAGAAATCCAGCTATTCCACCTGCGACCAAAACCCATAAAAGATAATATAGACAATAAATAGCTCCAGTTTAGCGAGTCATACGCTTTGGCTATATCAAGCTTAAGGAGCATGGCTTTCTTCTTTTTCCGTTTATAATGCTCCACGATCTCATTAAGAATTAACGGGCCATCAAGAATATTCCTCCCTTTTATAAAAGCCGACTACGAAGAACTAACCACCGAATCCAAAACTTTAGATAGTCTATTAGCCAACACCTTTGCAATAACTTTGTACTGAATCCCAATTAAACTTATGGGTCGAAAATCATCAACAATAAGAGGATTAGGGACCTTTGGAATAAGGGTAATAAACGAAGAATTACTTCCAGGAGGGAAGTAACCAGTTTGGAAAAACCGAATCACAAAAGCAACAACATCATCTTTAAAAATATCCCAGTAGTTTTTCAAAAAACCAAATGTGAAACCATCTGGTCCCGGGGACTTGTCATTACCGCATTCCCAAACAGCTTCTTTAATCTCAGACTCAGTAACCTCTCTTTCCAAAAATCCCACCTGAACTTGAGAAAGGGATTTGAATCTAGCACTTCTAGAAACAAGATTGATACACGGTTGTCTCTTGAATTTTTTAGAGAAATGCTCCAAAAAAGCGTTTTTTACCTCATTAGGATTCTCAATCCACTGTCCGTCCACTTTTAAACCTTGAATAACTTGATTCTTCCTAGATTTATTAATATAAGAGTGAAAAAAGCGAGAGTTCTCATCAGCTTCAGCGGCCCACTTTATTTTTGATTTTTGTTTGGCATCTAAAGAATCACGCATTTCGGCTTCTAAAATCTTGTGAGTCAAGTCTTTTCTCTTGGTCCAGTAATTAGGATCAGCCCGACCATCATCAAAACTAATATCAAGAGCCACAAGTTGATCTTTAAGAGTCAACACCGAATTGGCATTTTTTCTAGCCGATAACCAAGCCTTAATATCACTTTTAAGCTGTTTAAATCTCATCTTGAAACGAGTAATAGGACAGAAGGAATTGATTACAGAATTATTCCAAGAATCTTTTATTAATTCATCAAACCCAGCAATACGCATCCACGAATTAAAAACCTTAAACGGTATAGGACCATAATCAAAAGTCTTCTGATATAAGAGAATCGGATGATGGTCGAAACCGTCCGATCTAATACCATAGCAACAAGATCACCAAACATTGAACATAATTGAGAAGATAGGAGAAACCTATCCAATTTAGCAGCAGTTGCACCTCCAACACGAGTAAATTTGTATCCACCCAAAGAAAGATCAATCAGGCCATTATCATGAATAAACGAATTAAACATATCGGCCGTAGTTTGATTAAAAGAGGAGCCAAGCCTTTCAGACACATTTCTAACTGAATTGAAATCACCAAACATAATTACGTTGCCATCTCTTGGCCGAGTCATCCTGCGGAGCATATACGTTAATCATATAACATCTAGAACTAATAAAAGACCAAGTACCTTCAACGATAAGAACATGAGGAAAGCTCAATACTTTACAGCTACGAAACATGGAAGGATTCCAAACCGAAAGGATTCCACCAGAATGGCCCCTAGCAGAGGACGTTGCAAAATCGAATTGGCAATTGCCCCAAAGTCTTCGAATTTTACAAAGATCAACGGAAGTCATGAACGTTTCTTGAATACCACAAAAGTTAATGCAATGTTTAGCTAACATGGAAGAGACCTTGGATAACTTATTAGGATCTCTACCCCCGAAACCACGCAGATTTAATGAAAGAACATTCATTTTAGCAACAGGCCCTCGCGCAAACCAGTAACTAAAGACTTCAAAGCTTTTTCATCAGTAGGAATTTCCAAACCAAAAAAACTTCCTAAGCGGTTCAATCTGAGCAAGCATTTAGACGGCGATTCTAACACATAACTACCTCGAAATACATTCCCATCTACTCCAGAACTAGCATCAGAACCATGGTGTTTAAACTTGTTAACCTTCTTCACTTCCACCGTATTTTCTTTAAGAATTGGTTCCTTAACTTCCACCGTATTTTCTTTAAGAATTGGTTCCTTAACTTCGTTATCAGCCTGTACATCTTTCTCATCCGCACGTTCATCAACCAAAAATTCCTTACAAGGCTCGACAATGTCTCTATCTTTATCAACAGAAAAATCCATGGACTTGAAAAACTGCCCAGACGCATCATCCACCTGAGTTTTACCCTCATCCATATCAATCGAAATATCATTATCAGTCGATTTATCATTATCATCTGAAAATTTACCATCCTCTGAATAATCAAGCCCACGCACATCAACATCATTAAAAAGCTGATTAATAGAAGGAGAATTATTATAACTCTCATTGTCATCCGATTGAGAATGGTCATTGCTAAAATCATCATCATAATTGACACCATCACACACATGTGAATCACTAGGTTTGCTACTATCTTCAGAAGATCCAAATTCAGGGGTCCAATACGCAAACTCATTAGCAAAAATATCATAGATACGTTTATTATAATATGGAGTAATGTTTTTGACAAATAGCTAAAACTTATAAATTATAATTATAAATAACATCAGAAAAGAAAATATTTTACTTTTTTTTATGAAGATTTTACGTAATTTACCTTTTACAAATAATATATTTCACAATTTTACCAATTTTATCACAAGATCCTATAACATACATAATTTTATTGAACCTAGCAATTTATCCGACATGAACAATTCACCATTTCAGCAAAATATTCAATTACAAGTTTTTTGTGTGTTTGATTTTGGACTTAATTTATACTATACTAATATACTATAACATAGCCAATGGATTGGTGATTCATTGGTAAAGTTGTTTCGAGCTCTGCATACTGCCCAATTGGATATCACTATGTTGTCTCGAATGTTAACTAGTAACTATTAACTCGTTGTTCAAAAAAATAATAAAAAAATACTATAACATAAATAAGGTCCACTACCTAGTTGTGTGATAATCTATTATACGGCATTTTCTTGTTTATAAATTCAAAAGTTAGATTTTATACATCAAGGTTCACCATTTGAAGTATTACATCGGTCGTCATTTCTTTTACTAGTCACGTCATCAGTTGTGTTGCATGAACTAAATGCAGAAGAAACCTCAAGAACTCAGTCGTCAAACCTAATTTTTTTATTAGCTCGGTGAACATATGTTGTGTTGCATTTTTATAAGTTCGAGCATTTTATAACGCTTATAAGTTTGGATTATGTTGTGTTTATTTAGATGGATATAAGCTCTTTAATTGCATTGATATACTAATTGTCTAATGTCTAGTTGCATCTCTAATATCTAAGGCAGCAGTCAGTCAGGTTTGTATTTATCTGATACTTTGCGCAATATAAAATCGCCACGCGTACCCCGACCATGGAATAAAGGGTAACCGGACCAGAAACTTTCCGCGGCGATGTCGCCGCGGAAAGTCGGAAAAGACAAAAGTTTCCGCGGCGATATCGCCGCGGAAAGTGCGGGCCCCCATGTCATTAATGGCTAATCTGACAGAATTTTAGCGGGCCCCCCCTCATTAGCGGCGAGGTCGCCGGAGAAAGTCCGGTCCGGTTACCCTTTTTTAGGTCGGACTACATGGCGCCACTAGATCATCCTACGTCGGCGGGATATAATGGTGTTCAGACGTATCACAACAGTATAATAAATCATATCCAATCGTAGATATGTTATATAATTTCGCAAATATACAACACATGACATCAGAAAAGGTTGCACCAAGATAAAAAGAGGGGATTCAATTAAATGAACATAGTGGGTTTTGTTTTAAAACGTGACTAACGTTTATGACAAAAGAACGTTACGAAAAGTTTGAAAGTATCAAAAATTCAAATAGTTGTATTAGGATCCTCATATAATTAATTCAATAAGTAGTTGAGTATTAGCTCAGTGGTTAAAAGGACATCTCCCATTCAAGAGGTCTTGTATTCAAGCCTTGTGATGGACATAAGAATTCTCTCAATGAGGTCTTGACTAAGGCATACCCAGGTTCAAGTCTGACGGGGCAGAATTTACCCCTATTAATCGTCGTGCCTTCGAGTGAATTAGTAGGGGGTTTTCCTCATCGGATATTTGAAATAAGCATTTCTATTTCGCGAGAGCTCTCTAGCGGGGACCCGGTTAAGACAAGGTATGCTAGACCTTTCGCTGTCAAATCACGACAAGAAGTTTCAACCGAAATTCACCTTTAAAGAAAAAAAATTCAACAACAAAATAAAACTACTTAATTAAATTTCTGGTAGTTTTAATTTAACTATTAAAACCATTATAAATATTAGATTAATATTCATACATGTTTTTTTTTTTAACATTAATATTCATACATGTTGAAAAGTTAAAAACTACTCGTATCATACATATTAAATTTATGGCCTTGGCAATTGTCAGTTGTCACTTGTCACTACTCACTATGATGTTTCGTTTACCTATTTACTATTACCGACAATATTTTAAAGATTAATAAAGGCGCGTGGGATCCCGACCTACTAGCTGGTATCTCCACCAGACTATTTGCAGCGATAATCGCTGCAAATAGTGGTGTTTTGTCCATATCCAACTATTTGCAGCGATAATCGCTGCAAATAGAGGGGGGCCCCGATATTTCTTCGCCAGATTTGCCATTACTGGCAGGGGGCCCGCACTATTTGCAGCGATTATCGCTGCAAATAGTCGTAGTGGTCGAGATACTAAAAAAAATGGTTGGGATCCATGGCCCGTTAATAAAACATATTTTAAAACACTTTTATCATGTTAAAAGCAAATGGCAGACTAACACCTTGACCTTGACGCAGTCACTTTCGGCTATAAAGTATTCAACGTTAATATTTACGTCATTAACAAACCTGTTCCAATTCGCCGGTGGATGAAAGATATGGTAGTTCTATTTTAATTTTCATGTTATTATTACTTTGATATAAAATTTTCAAAATAATTATGCACTTTATTAAAACACAAAACTTTAAGTAATTAAATTATTATACAGTATAATAACAAGATTACAATATTGTATGTATATTTGAAACAGTTGGTGTCAAAGATAAAAGGTAAAAGAATAACATTCTTTGTTAGAAATAAATAATTATTTCAAACAGCAAAAAAAGTGAAAAGAAAAATACTTATTTTAATTAGGTCGAAAGAGGACTAGAGGAGTTTAAGATTTTTCAAGAATACACAAACGAATTTCAACATCAACTGATGGCTGACATTTGGTATCTGTTTAACTACGCACCAACAAATCAACAATAATATATTAGACCATATATCAATTATTATCAACTGGTGAATTCACTTTTTCTCACCTAATTAATCACACACCACCACGGTAATAAAAACAAGACGAACCAAAATATGAAAGTTTTGAGTTCTAAAAGATTTCTTTGTGAGTTATAGTCTTATAGATTATGACATTATGTTATGAACTTATGATATGATATGTATCATAGAAATTAGAATATAGATATCTCCCATTAATTACTTAGAGAACCATGATGATAGAATTGAACTACGTATCATTGTTAGTAAGTCATTACGAGCACCAGTAGTGAACTATTTTGACACAATCTCTCAGTTTGATCTACTTGTTAGGCTATGTACGTTTTTTATTTCCAAATATTCAGTCGGGATACGACATCTAGGAAAACCTCACCGCATAATGGTGAAACCTTGTACGTACCCTAAACAACGAGATGTTGACCATGAGCCGTTACAAGTATTCGGAAGGAAAAACCCCAAGGCTTGCTATCCATGAATATCAAACTCAAAGCCCTAAGTAAAAACCGGAATTGCATCTGACCAGTTGGGGTAAACATCGTCATTGGCTATTAAACTTTGCACGTTCAGTTTGGAAAGTGCAATGATAGACTTACAAACAAGTCTATAATGACAAAGTATACTAATTTGTGTGACATCAATAAACACAAATAGAATTATCTCACTTTTCTTTTTATTCATTATGTTAGGTTCAGTTTTGGTGAAAACTGGAGCGTCTCCAGTTGAATCTGGAGACCAGAAGATTTGTCCAGAAATAAAAGAAGTCCAGTGGCCAGTGTACAGTTGATGCCACTGAATACTTCACTCCAGTTGAGATCTGACCAAGACTTGAAGCATTCTAGTTGAAGTCAAAGACAACAAGTGGAAGGAAGAGAATGACCATGGCAGCGAAGCCCAGTGGACATTCTAACCAGATCAAGACTGGAGAGCATCAGTGTAAGGTACTTACAAAGCTTTACACTGATTACGAGGAAGACCTTTTTACTTTATGTACTATTAATCGGACAATACACATTGTCTATGTTTAAAGTACAAAAGTGCATAAAGTAGGTTGAATAAAGTGACTTTATGTCTTACTTTATCAAGCATGTTCAAGGAATTAAATGCAATTCCTTAAATGCTCTCAACCATATTTTTACGGCAAGGTTGACATCCCAATGTCAACCTTTGCCTATAAATAGAGGTCTTTGCACAACCAAGAAACAACTTTGCATATTCAGACATTTGCATTCTTGGTGACTTGTGCAATATTCTCTCAATCGCAAAAAGAAACATTTCACAACTTTAAGTGTTTCGATTGTTAAGAGGATTTCCAAGTTTAGATCAATTGTATTTCATAGGTTGTTAGGATATTTACATCTTTGTATTATCTTGGTTCCGCAACAACCTTGTAATTTATTTAATATTAATAAATAAATTACACTTGAAAAATACATATTGTCTCACCAGATTTACTTTACAAGTATTATATTATTGCATTGTCTTTACTTATTTACGTTGTCACCTTAATAAGTAATCCTCCAGTTAACCTGGTATACGTTACATTGCAACTGGCAGATTGTCTAGTTCCTTGTATGTATTGCAAAGTAATCTCACCATCGACATAGAGGTGTCTTCAGTAGTACCTGTTTGGGGTTAAATTTTATGATTGTGATCCTGACTTAGAAGATCACTAATGAATATTGCTGTTGTACACGAATATGCTTTTGTATTTTGCAGGATCCTTATTCCAGGATCATTGTCTAGGATATTCAAGAATGTTCTAACGGTCGAGAATATGACTCCAACAACCCGAAGATGTTATTCAGATTGTTAAGGAAAAAGAAACGCGTTATTCACTTGAATTCCCTTGGAAGTCGGAGCTGATTTGAAGGATAAACGTGTCAAAAGAGACTCAACGTACACTTACTTATTCTTTGCACGTTGAACAATGCAACACGGAAGATCCCGGATATTTCGGAAGATTAGTTAGGAATTTCTATTATAAATACAGGGTGATTGATCGAAATTAGGATAACTGCTCACTTCACTTATACTCACACACACTTATTCACTGCATTCTTGTTTACTTTCCGATTATTAGCTCGATCAAATCACCCTAAAAATAATTGTATTGTAATCATAACCACATAATAATAAAAGAACGCAGGTAGGATCGATTGAATCCTCCCGGGGTTTTTTACCTAAGATTTCTTAATTGAATCAAGGGTTTTTCCCCGTCAACAAAATTCTGGTGTCGTTGTGTTTTGCATTTATCTTCAAGATCATAGCACTGAATTTGAGCATTTTATCTTTATCTTCAACAGTTTTCTTTCCTTGTCAACATATTTCTATCTCAAAGATTTTTTTAAAACTCTTTTTTGCCAAACTCTTATTTTGCACCGTTATTTTGAACAAAAACTTTCTTTTGTTTGAAGATCTTAAAACACCAAACCTCACTTACAAATCTTTGGTCATAAAGTTATCCTAAATCCTTTACAAAATTATCTTAGGTAATTTTTTTCCAAAACAATTTGGCGCCCACCGTGGGGCAAAAAGGTGTTTTTGCAATTTTGTTACAATTCTGAATATTCAGTTTCAAAAACTTTCTCAAAACAATTTACGTCATTGAAAAATGTCTACTTCTAAAAATACCTCCTCTGTTGCTTCTGGATCTGTAACTCTGAAGAATCTGATTAATAAGCCTCCAAAAAATAATAATAATAAAAATACTGGAAAGGCTATTGAAGATATGTCGTCAGGATATGATCCAAATCGCCCGATGCCTCAACCGCCACAACCATATCCAGAACCATCTCTGGATTCACAGGTGAGAACTACAAATCATGGATCTAGTGCTGACACAGATGTCTTTTCTATGTTTAGGGTTCTCCAGGAACAAATGAAGCAGGCGCAGAAAGACAACATCTCCAGATTCAATAGCTTGGAGTCAAAGATGATGGAAAACAGGAGCCAAGAGACCAGGAATCAAGAAATCAGAAATCAAGATTCTGGGAGACCAGAAAACTCTCCTTTAAACAACAGGAGCATCAATTTTGGAGGAACGGGAGTTCCAGAGACTCAGTCAATGGGTCACATGTTCTCTACTCCTCCGAAATCCGGATCTGGTTCCTTATTTCACGCAGGAAATACCTCAAAGGATAATGAACAAACCCCGCCATCATCTTCTGGGGTTCCAGGTTACACTCCCCCTTCTTTTAATTATGAAAATAATGTTAATCAGATGCAGGATAATACGGTGAATACATACATGGCGAGAGAGTTGAAGAAAATCAAGGAACTGATTTTGACAGTTCCGGGATTTTGTCAACCAATTCCAGAAGCAGATCCATCTTCATACAGAATTTCCAGATTTGCACCCGCCATAGCCAATGTGGAAATTCCAAAAAAGTTTTCAGCACCTCATATGAAAACATATGATGGAACAACAGATCCTCAAGAACATGTGGCTCAGTACTTGGAGAAGATGGAGACGGTCCCGATCCCAACAGATTTAAGAGAAGCATGTCTGTGCAAAGGGTTTGGGGCTACATTATCAGGGGCAGCCCTAAAGTGGTTACTCAATTTACCTACTGGATCTATATTTTCTTTCGCGCAACTTATTAATCAATTTAATTTACAGTTTTCATGTAGTAGGGTTTTTGAGAAAATAACGGGTGATCTTTATCAAGTCACCCAAGGAATTAATGAATCTTTAAAAGAATATCTTAACAGGTTTACAAAAGAATCATTGGAAATTCCAAAGTTGGATATGACTACTGCAATCCAGGCCTTGAAAATGGGGTTAAGCAAGGATTCCCTATTTTATCAGGATCTTGTCATGACGCCTTGCAGATCTTTAGATGAAGCTAGAAATCGTGCCTTGAGATTTATCAGACTTGAAGAAGACGAATTGATGAGGAAGAGGATGGAGGCTCCCTCAACATATGAACGTCCAAATCGAAGGGCAGAAACTCCAGTGTTCCGACCCAGCAAAAATAAACCCTACACAAGGGCTGTACAACAGAGAGCAGTAGGAGCAGAAAGACAGGGAGAACCCCAATATCCTGAATTATCGAAATATTGTTTTTCTGTTGACACTGCAGGAATAGTGGCAGCTGTTTGGGGTAGAATTTTCACCTCTAGGATCCTAATGGAATTTACACTTTAGACCTTCTAAGATATTTACTTAACAATACGCTGTTCTGAAGGATCCTTGGTTTTGTCTAATTTATCAGTTCTGCTTGTTTTATCTTATTATCTTGAAATGACAGGATCTTGATATCGTCAGGATCTATGATCCCACTAACGAATATATATGTAGTACGAAAGATATTATTTGCAGGATTAAAGTTTATGCTCACAACATGAAGAAAACGTGTTTCAACGGATAGTTTACCACTTCAACCATAAGAATCGGGATTGATAACAGTTTTACCATGTGAATAATAACTCTCAACGGTCATCTATGCCATTTCTTCAATGTAAGGAGTAAGTCCAGGAAGATCCCAGATATTTCGGAGATATGGTTCAACGTCTAGCTCTATAAATAGAAGGAGATCTTATTAAGAAGAAAAGGGCATTCTACACACAAACATCCATCATACAAGCACTCATTCAACACGCTCATTCGCTCTACAAAACACACAACAACTTTGTTTTTTAGTCGTTGCTTGTTCTCATTTTTCTTTTGTTCAAATCGTTGTAATCGTTCACGAATAACAATAATAATAATAAAGGAACAGCAGGTAGGATCGATTGAATCCTCCCGGGGTTTTTTACCTAAGATTTCTTAATTGAATCAAGGGTTTTTCCCCGTCAACAAAATTCTGGTGTCGTTGTTTTTTGCATTTATCTTTAAGATCCTAGCTTTACATTTCAGTCTTTTATCTTTATCTTCAACAGTTTTCTTATTTACTCGACGTATTTCTATCTCAAAGATTTTCATAAAACTCTTTTTAGCAAAAACGTTTAGTTTGTATCGTTATCTTTAAGAAAACTTTTCCTTTATTTGAAGATCTTAAAACACCAAGCCTCACTTACAAATCTTCGGTTCTTAAATTATCTTGAATCCTTTATAAAATTATCTTAGGTAATTTTATCCGAAACAACAGCCATGAAAAAGTCTGGGGGACAAAGTTAATTGGCCTGAAAGAATCCCTCGAAAATTTTACACTGATAGAACTAAATGGTGTGCTTTTCATGGTATTTTTGGTCACGAAACTAAAGAATGTGGAACATTTAATTATGAAATTTGGCGATTAATACATAAAGGTTTATTGGATGAAATACTTCCTAACTAAAATTGGTTTTTAGCAAAAACGTTTAGTTTGTATCGTTATCTTTAAGAAAACTTTTCCTTTATTTGAAGATCTTAAAACACCAAGCCTCACTTACAAATCTTCGGTTCTTAAATTATCTTGAATCCTTTATAAAATTATCTTAGGTAATTTTAATCCGAAACAACAGCCATGAAAAATCTTGGGGACAAAGTTAATTGGCCTGAAAGAATCCCTCGAAAATTTTACACTGATAGAACTAAATGGTGTGCTTTTCATGGTATTTTTGGTCACGAAACTAAAGAATGTGGAACATTTAATTATGAAATTTGGCGATTAATACATAAAGGTTTATTGGATGAAATACTTCCTAACTAAAATTGGTTTTTAGCAAAAACGTTTAGTTTGTATCGTTATCTTTAAGAAAACTTTTCCTTTATTTGAAGATCTTAAAACACCAAGCCTCACTTACAAATCTTCGGTTCTTAAATTATCTTGAATCCTTTATAAAATTATCTTAGGTAATTTTCGATCCGAAACACTTATGAGAAGTCTGGGGGACAAAGTTAATTGGCCTGAAAGAATCCCTCGAAAATTTTACACTGATAGAACTAAATGGTGTGCTTTTCATGGTATTTTTGGTCACGAAACTAAAGAATGTGGAACATTTAATTATGAAATTTGGCGATTAATACATAAAGGTTTATTGGATGAAATACTTCCTAACTAAAATTGGTTTTTAGCAAAAACGTTTAGTTTGTATCGTTATCTTTAAGAAAACTTTTCCTTTATTTGAAGATCTTAAAACACCAAGCCTCACTTACAAATCTTCGGTTCTTAAATTATCTTGAATCCTTTATAAAATTATCTTGAATCCTTTATAAAATTATCTTAGGTAATTTTATCCGAAACAACACCATGAAAGAGTCTGGGGGACAAAGTTAATTGGCCTGAAAGAATCCCTCGAAAATTTTACACTGATAGAACTAAATGGTGTGCTTTTCATGGTATTTTTGGTCACGAAACTAAAGAATGTGGAACATTTAATTATGAAATTTGGCGATTAATACATAAAGGTTTATTGGATGAAATACTTCCTAACTAAAATTGGTTTTTAGCAAAAACGTTTAGTTTGTATCGTTATCTTTAAGAAAACTTTTCCTTTATTTGAAGATCTTAAAACACCAAGCCTCACTTACAAATCTTCGGTTCTTAAATTATCTTGAATCCTTTATAAAATTATCTTAGGTAACTTTTATCCGAAACAACGTCTTATGAGAAGTCTGGGGGACAAAGTTAATTGGCCTGAAAGAATCCCTCGAAAATTTTACACTGATAGAACTAAATGGTGTGCTTTTCATGGTATTTTTGGTCACGAAACTAAAGAATGTGGAACATTTAATTATGAAATTTGGCGATTAATACATAAAGGTTTATTGGATGAAATACTTCCTAACTAAAATTGGTTTTTAGCAAAAACGTTTAGTTTGTATCGTTATCTTTAAGAAAACTTTTCCTTTATTTGAAGATCTTAAAACACCAAGCCTCACTTACAAATCTTCGGTTCTTAAATTATCTTGAATCCTTTATAAAATTATCTTAGGTAATTTTAATCCGAAACAACAGCCATGAAAAATCTTGGGGACAAAGCTAGATGGCCTCCAAGGAATTCAAAACTTGATCCCAGCAAAGACAAATCAAGATCGTGTGCTTATCATGAAGATTTTGGACATACTACAGAAGAATGCTATGCCTTTCGACGTGAGATCGGGATACTCCTTAGTAAGGGATATCTGACAGAACTTTCCGGGAAGAAGAAAGCTCAGGATATTGATGTAAAAGATTTGGGCAAGCAAAGCCAACAACAGCCCCTAAGGCCTAAATCACCACCAGCTAATGCCCGAATAATTAATTATATTGCAGGAGGATCAGAGGTGTGCGGAACATCTTTCTCAGCAGCAAAAAGGAATGCGAAAGAAGCAAAATCTGAAAGAGGAGATAAGCCAATCCAGAGATCCAGTGTACTACGCATGGATAAAGTAACTTTTGAAGAAGATGATATGGATAACATTCAGGATCCTCATCACGATGGTTTGGTAGTTACTTTATATGTTGCTAACCATTTTGTACGCAGGATCTTAATTGATAATGGCAGTTCAGTTAATATTATAAGATTGGAAACGCTGAAAAGGATGGGAATCTCTGAAGAAGAAATTGGTGGAAAATCTACCGTTCTTGTTGGTTTCAGTGGCGAAACAAAAAACACTTATGGCGAGATCAAATTACCGGTTTACGTCGAAGGGGTAAACTCAATGAAAATTTTTTGTGTAATTGATTCATTACCTGGTTGCAATATTATTTTAGGTAGACCATGGATACATGAGATGAAAGCTGTCCCTTCAACATATCATCAATGTGTGAAGATCCCAACTCCATGGGGGGTGGTGAAGATAAAAGGAGATCAGCAAGATGCCAAGGAATGCTACATGGCATCGATGAAGTCTACAACCAAGCCTACAGAAGCATAGCAATCAAAGAAAAACATCTTTGATGTCGAGGAATTTGAAGATCAAGACGTAAAAGAAATATTGCTATCGAATGAAGATCCTGACATCAAGGTGTTCATAGGCAAAAAGATACCAGAGGATCTTGAAAAAGATCTTATCGGATTCTTGAGCAGAAGAAAATCTACTTTTGCTTGGAAACAAGAAGACATGACAGGTATCTCTAAAGATATTATAACTCATAAATTGGGAATTGATAAAAGTTTCAGGCCCATTCAACAAAAAAGGAGAAAGTTTGCCCCGGAGAGAAACGCGATTATCCAAGAGGATGTTGAAAGACTCTTGAAGGCTAAGATGATCAGAGAGGTGAAATTCCCAGAATGGCTTGCAAATGTTGTAGTCGTGCAGAAAAAGAATGGGAAATGGAGGGTCTGTGTGGATTTTACAGATCTTAATAAAGCCTGTCCCAAGGATCCTTTCCCACTGCCACATATAGATGCGATGGTAGATGCTACAGCAGGGCACGAAATGCTGACGTTTATGGATGCATCCTCAGGATTTCAGCAAATCCAAATGGAGCCTGAGGATCAAGAAGCAACAGCTTTCATGACTCCCACAGGTATATATTGTTACACTGCTATGCCATTTGGATTGAAAAATGCAGGTGCAACGTACCAGAGATTGGTCAACATGATGTTTAAGGATCAACTGGGGGATATGATGGAAGTCTATATTGATGATATGGTGGTAAAATCAAAAAAGGCAGAGGATCATCTCAAAAATCTTGAAGTTGCCTTCGATATACTAGATCGCTACAACATGAAGTTAAACCCAGCGAAATGCAATTTTGGAGTAGGTGCAGGAAAATTCCTAGGTTACTTGGTAACTAAAAGGGGAATAGAAGCGAGCCCTGAACAGATAAAGGCGATAATGGAGTTGAAATCTCCTTCAAATGTCAAAGATATTCAAAGATTAACCGGCAGATTAGCAGCTCTGAACAGATTCATATCAAGATCCTCAGACAGATGCAAAGAATTTTATGATATGTTAAAGAAAAATAAGAAATTTGAATGGGGCGAAAAACAAGAAGAGGCGTTCAAAGCACTAAAGACATATCTGTCAACCCCACCTTTGTTGATGAAGCCAGAAAAGGGTGAGATACTCTTTTTGTACCTGTCAGTATCCTCAGAGGCAGTAAGCGTTGTGCTTGTAAAAGACCACGAAGGTAAACAACATCCTGTTTATTATGTTAGTAAAAGTTTACTAAATGCTGAAACTAGATATTCACACTTAGAAAAATTAATATTAGCTTTAATAATGGCCTCTACTAAACTTAGGCATTATTTTGAAACACATCCTATTCATATAAAAATATAAAAACTAACTATCCTATAAAAAACGTGCTTAGAAAACCAGAATTATCGGGTAGAATGGCTAAATGGTCTGTAAAATTAAGTGCATTTAATATAACTTATGAACCTAGAACTGCTATTAAGTCCCAAGCTTTAGCTGATTTTGTGGCTGATTTTACTAGTGATTTACAACCAGAGGCAGACCTAGAAGTAAAAATGTTAACAGAAAATACTGAAAAATGGACTTTACATACTGATGGCGCAGCTAATGTAAGAGGAATAGGATTAGGAATCATACTAAAATCGCCACAGGGGGATATGCTACCTCAGTCTATTAATTGTGAATTTACAGCTACTAATAATGAAACAGAATATGAAGCCTTAATAGCAGGATTAGAGTTAGCTAAAAATATGGGTATTAAAAGCTTGCAAGTTTATGTAGATTCACTGTTATTAGCTAATCATTTTAATGGATCATATTCGGTTAAAGGCGAAAAATTAATGGCTTATTTAGATATTGTGAAAAGTTTAGCAGAAAATTTTGAATTTTTTAGCATAGAACAGGTCCCAAGACAGGAAAACATAGAAGCAGATGCCTTAGCTTATTTAGGATCCTGATGTGTAATTTTCGCTTCACTTTTATTTTATTTTTTTGCTCATGAAAATCAACCAAGTTTTAAATTCATAAACTAGGCTATACCAATATCTAGACTATTACACACGGGCAGTGTACCCTGTTGTTTATAATATAGTTACTAGTAAGTCCATGATCGAACACAGAGAAAGCGTTAGTTTATCAATCTTAATAATAGTACTATGTTTAATCTAGAAAAGTGGGGGTTTTGTGACCGAGTTGTCACGTTGCTTATCAACTACTTGTAATCCATTTGAAAACATTAACAATAATTAAACCGGTTTTAATAAAGCCATTGAATTGGAGAAAATCCTTTTTAGACATTCACTTTTAACATTTTGGAAACCATTTAGAATCCTGTAAGAATAAAGATTTTGTGGAACCAAGTGTAAGCGGAGCAAAAGCGTTTAGCTTAAGGTCATTACAACTTATAAAATAGTCAGCGACTATTTTTGATAGAAAAGAAATTGTTGATTTTGAGAACTAAAAACTTACCTTATTAGCAATATCTCATGAACATGAGATTGTGTATGAATGGATATAAGAAGCAGAATGTAGTTTGGCAATATTATCACAAAACCCAGTTGACTTTAAGAGTCAACAAACAAGTAAGCACTTGTTCGTGCGGAGTACTTCGATTGTGAATAACTTACAACTATCTTGATCTATAACAAAACGGTTTTCACACATGTATTCTCTAGGCTCCAATCTATCTATATCAACTAAGTAACAATCTTATATCCTTCACAATCAACCCGTAAACTATATCGAAAATCACGAAAAATACTCGTAAATGTTTTTCATGCGAACACTCGGACGGTAACGAAACTTCACTAAACCTTACACACAACTAAATGGATCATAACTAAACTTATAGAAACTTTTAGAACGAAATTCTAACGTGTAGATTTCACACAAACTTAAACCGAAATTTACGAACAATATTTCTACATAAACTTCAAACGAGAGCTATAATCAACCAAACAACAAACTGTAACTTGCACTAAACTTTTAATACAGTGACTAGATGATACAAAGTGATTTGGGGTGTTGGTGATCGGAAGTTTGATCGGAAAATGTAACGAAAGCTTCGTGATCAACAATGGTAACTTGAAATTTACTTCACGAAAGTTTCTTTAACTTTAGGACATGACTTTGGCACTGGTTTGGAACTTGTTTGTAACTGGAAACTGAATGATAACTTACTTTGGATCCCAGTGCACACTTTTCATCTTCGATAACGTCTTCGTTTTATAGCCACGGAATTCAAACGAGCCTCGTCACTATGACATTATTGATGGGGTAGCATGTTCCCTACTAAGAACAATAATGGTAGTCTTCACCAGCTCCATTAAAGGTAGTGCCGTCAAATCATGCGTAAACGACGAGAAAATTATATTCAAAAACTTGAATCTGCACGTCCCTCTAACGAGGCCAAAACCCTCTGTCGAGGTCGACCTCTATCGAGGTCTACACCCCTCTGTCGAGGTCCTCCTCTAACGAGGTCTGGATCCCTCTAACGAGGTCTTTCCTGTTTCGTCTTTTAGTGCACTTTGACTTTCTTTTCCGATTGACTTGTTTTTGATCCGCTTCTTCACCGATTCTTGTTCAATCTTCATTTTTACCTACAAAACACTTATGCAAATAATAAGTACTTAAAATACATTCATTCATGATTAAATGTGTGTAAATATTCTTTAAAAAGACCAGATAACGCTTAATTAAGTATGTATAATTTTAGCGTTATCAAAACTCCCTACACTTGAACTTTGCTTGTCCTCAAGCAAACTATCTTTTAAAATGTCTTGACTGACTTCCTGATAAACATTTTGATTTTCCAAAATTATAAATTATAAAACAATTACAGAGTAATGATTAACAATTTATTTAGATTTAAAAGTTCATAAAATCAATATGTTAATATCGCTATAAAATGATTCTTCAAGCACGAATATACATGACTTGGCACCGCTCAGGAAAGTGTATGATTCTCACTCTTCTCAAATATCTATCATTCTAAATATTTCAAATGGTGTATAATTGAATCTCTCAATACAGCCAAGTCATGAAGCATAAATAATCATAGGCTTGTAATAGAATTAAATCTCCACCGTCATGGCGTAAGCACCTAGTATGATCTTCCAAAGAGGTAATGGGGTTGTAATGTAAAGGCTTAGGGTTTAAAGGGTTGGATTATGCATGTGAAATTTAAATTGGTTTAAAAGAAAAATAGAAATAGTCTAATCCAACACAACCCGTGTTATTAGTTGCCACAACCATAAACCTTTAAGTACATACACAAATAAAAAAAAATCACACAATAGATCATCCCGGACTTGACACCATTGTAATGTAGAATATTCAGATCGACTTAAAAATTTTCGTACCTTTTGAAAAAGATGTAACATTTATGCTCAAAAATGATTTGTCCAAAAGTGATACCGATTGACAGTCCTAGTTCTTTTTTTTTAATAGTAAAGAAATCACTGTCCTACTGTGGTCTTTCAGAAAAGTTGAACTATAGTATCCTTTGTTTTCTCAGAACTGGGTCCAATGACAATTCGGAGTACATGCCACTTAATTTGCACATTGAAACTAAAGTGTTGACAACATATGAAAGATGGTTGTGGTAAAGGTTATTTTTTTTTTTATTTTTTTATTTTATTTTTTGAACTTAATTTTACCCTGCAACATATCGGTATTTTTAATAAATTCTTTGTAATGCAATGACAAAATCACTTTTATCCTTAACATGAATTTGACCAAATGATTTTAGGAATAACCAAATATTATGACAAAATCAACCGTTTCTCATGACTGAGAATTTTCCAAATGACACAATATTGACAAAAATCCCAAACATTCTAATCAAACCAAGGCAACTAATAACCCACCATGGATTTTGACTATTGGGTATGACTAGGATAGGTTTATATATGTAGAGTGGTTTTAAACAGAAAAAGGTTAGGCTCAACATGGTTTCTAATTGTATCTAGCACTAAAAATGAGTGCTACAA